>CM062807.1:1173432666-1174032666 GCA_031772625.1 Pinus tabuliformis
TGAGAGATGGAAAAGAAGTGGCTTAGAAGAGAAACAAAGGATCAAGCAAAGTAGAGAAATGGATCACCGGGGGAGGACGGGAGTGGGAATCTCGAGCAGAGACCAACACAAGAGAGGCAGAAAGACGGGACAAGAGCATATGAAGACCCTTATCGATGCGTACATGGCAGGTAATCCACCCGAGGTCAGAGCGCAAATAACGGGTTGAGAGAGAGAACTAAATGACAATATCACCAACCAAGATATTCCCATAGAAGAATGAGAAGACATGGTACAAGACCCGAGGAACACCTGTGATCGCCACACTCTATTCAGACAAATGATCCAGCAAATACTGGGTCATGAAGAATGTAGTGGCCCGAGTCATGACTCTCAACAAAGAACATGCAGTAAACGAAGGATAGAAGGAAACCAAAGTGAAGGAACCTAGCAGAGCAGATCTCCTTATAGAGATAGCAACAATTGAGATTCAAACATATCGAAACAACCTGACACTGAGTAGGATCGAACAAAGTCTGCAGGACATGAGGAGAAGCGAGACACCAGGATCCAGTGCTAAAGCCCCAACCCCCGTGGAGTCCTCGAACAAGGAGTAAAACAGAGTTCCAGATAAAATTTTATTTTTATGTCGAGTAGCTTTTACTTTTCAAAGTTGATATTTAGTATAGATAAAATAGACAATGTTGTAAGGATGATAGAAAAATACTTATTTAAATTTTGGACAACTTTTAACGCTGAGAGGTTACCAACCTGGTTTCCTATGGGTAGGTTGAGGCCACCTGATACTATTGGAGAAACTTGATTATGGTTATTTAATATAAATAGAGAAAGTACTACCAAGTTTACAAAAAAAAAAGTTGATGAAACCCAAATATATTTTCATTTCTCACAAAAAATTATATTGGACATCTATTGGACAAATTTGGGATGCAGGATTGTAATCCTGTCGCTACTCCTATGGAGCAGAATTTGAAGCTTACTTCCACTAAAGGAAGTATGTTCGTAGATCCAGCAAAGTATAGACAACTTGTTGGAATTTGAATTTTCTAACTACTACTCAACCTGGCATAACTTTTGTTGTAGGGATACTTTCCAAGTTCATGCATCAACCATGTGAAGGTCATTGGAATGCAACAAAGCGAGTGCTCAAGTATTTGAAATGAACGCGAACATATGGCATCAAATATTCCAAAGTTGCAGATTTCCATCTCATCAGGCATTCAGATTCTGATTTTGATGGAAATAAAGAGAATGAAATCTCTACTTCTAGTTATTTGATGAATCTTGGATCAACAACCATCAGTTGGAGATCACGCAAGCAATATGTTCCTGTTGATTCTACCACCGAAGCCGAATATGTTGCAGCAGCTCAAGCTACAAAAGAAACTATTTGGCTTTGCAAAATACTTGAAGACTTATAGGAAAAACAAAAGGCTTTAACTTCACTACTCGTTGACAACTTTTCTGCAATTCAATGGGCCAAGAATCTCAAGTTTAATGATCGAAGCAAGCATATTAACACCAAATATCACTTGATTCAACACTATGTAGAGGCCAAAGTTATTCATGTGACTCATTGTCCTACTTCAGAGCAGATCACAGATATATTTACAAAGCCACTGGGACATGAAAAGTCTGAAAAGTTCAGAATGTTACTCTGCATGTGAGATGTCCCTTCGGATTAAGGGGGAATGTTAACTAATCTTTCAAATTTGTTATTATACAATATGTAATTAGTTTTACATTCCGTTTTTACGGTTAATAAGTTACCAAGACACCACTACGTCATACCTAGATTGCACATATATATTTAGACTTGTACATTGTAAATATTTAACAATAGTGATGAAACCAAACAAATATATACATCAAGTTTGAATTTGAAAACTGAAAAATTTATTTGCAATAAACAAAGCAAGTAATAGTGTTTTACAATTGATTACAAAGATACATATTGTCTAATAAAAATTGAATCAAATTCCTGAAATGAAAGAGAATTGCAATAATGCAATTCCTCTGCATCTAAACTCGATTTCCTGTCTGCAGAAAAGGATTCAATCCTCACTAGAATAGTGGAAATGAGTTTCCAAGAGCCTCTTTACAAATAAGTTGTGTATAACTCTTCTGCTTCTCCTCCTTTGGATTCGAATCCCCAACGTGATACGTTGTCCCCCTTTTTAAAGCATTCGAGACACTATAGTTCTCCAAAATTGCCCAAAACAAATCAATTACATATTGCCAGTAATGGATCTGCGTTCTTCCTGGAACTGTTTTGACAAATTTGGGAACTATGTTTTTATTTTGATTGCTAGAAATTTCTAATTTCTCCCGTGCCTTTACACATGATTGGACCGATTTCTGAATCTTGTCACCGTGTAATTGTGAATGGCAAAGTTTGGATAACTTCTGTTGTTCATGTTGACTGGTCCCTGTAATCGATCCACCCTCGAAGCCTCAAGTTGAAATTTCCGCATTATAATTCTGTTAATTGAATGCTCCGATTGCGCCCTTAGCCTGTTGATAAGAGATGACCTGGACAGTTCGCACTGGTATTGACTATTTGAAATTAATTCGCACTGGGTATTGACTATTTGAAATTAACTTGAGTTTCTTCGCTCAATAAAGATCTGATCAAGATTTATGGAACCAATTGCTTTGAATTATGTTTTTGTCGCCCAAATCTCTCCCTGCAATTACAAATACAATCTAAATTAACTGATGTGACTGTGAGAATTAAGTGATGTGAGAGTTAGAGTCTTCATAAAATTACATGATAATAAAAAAATATTGTTATTCTCCTTTATCTCTGCCAATGATATGGCGAATATCAATGGTGAACTTGTGATATGCACCTTTCTATGGATATGGTTTCGTATGGAGGTATGGCAGCATGGTAGTCGAAGTTAATTTGAGTTTGCAATAAATTGGTATTTAAAATGGTGAGAAAATTGGCCTCAATTAACAACTTCGCGCCCCATTGTTATGGTAAATACTTAACATGGCAGGCTGGTGACTGGGTTCATAATGTGTTAATCTCCAGATTTGGTGGGATACGTAGTGGTGGCAAGAACAACACATGATAAAACTTACGCAATAATAAGCACCCAGGGAAGCGCTATACATACATGACATATGCCAAACAGGAGGGGAGAGGGAGTGTGAGGCGAAATGCATGAATTGATCAAAAGTCAACGGAAAGCTAGAGAAAATTGAACGTTTTAGTTAAGCATTAGTGTGCCAACTTATTACTGAATAAGTGAGATTTTGATTAACTGCTCAAACACAGCTTATTAGTAATGACATAGCCGTATAATAAAGCACTCTTCATTGATTTAATAGCTCTTTCCCATTGTATATGTTTTGATACTTCTACGAAAGTTGAAACTCCACGGCCTCATAATAATAATAACAATATAATAACACGTCACCTTTCCAACGCATTATATGATTTTCTTAGTGGTGAAATATGATACAATGTGTTAATAATTTTCATGTGTCAAATTCATATGTAACGTTGTGAAATATGCTTACAAATTTGGAATTTGATTATATACATAATGGTAATACAAATGTTTCACACAAATTTTACGTTTTTATAATACTTATTAAAATGTTTGTAATATAATATATAACATGGATATAATGTGTTATTGTTATATCTTATACGATTTTTCTCTCTCTTTCTTTCTTCTTTTTTTTTTTTTTTGTGATTTTTGGAATTTTTTTTGTAGGAAAAAATGTTGTCTTTAGTGTGATTTTTGGAAAAATTTCCAGTAGATTTTTTTGGTTATTTAGCAGGAATTCATTGAAATCACAAGCTTGATGGGTAACCATGGCACAATAGAAGTGTCCTTGGGGTTTTTTAGGGTACTGAATTCATATATACAGTGAACAAACTAGTTTAAATAACACAAATCAAGATTTCACCACTTCAAAAGGTTGCACTAAAGACAACTCCTATTTTATATACATTTTAGAATTTGTTTTTTGTTGTTGTTGTATAGTTACTTCTTATATCTACAATAGACTATATACATATATTTAAATAAAGAAAAATTTCATTATTGCATATATATATTTACAAATGTTTATGTTATATTATTTGCTTTGTATAATGTAAATTATATATATATTATTTTATATTTTAGTATTTACATTATGTACATTAATTAAAAATAAAATTGCAATTAATCTATAATAAATTTACAATGTAATTATAATATTGTTATAAATTAGCTAATGACCAAACACTTTTCCAATGCAATTATGTACCAAGCGAAGTGAATGAGGTAAACAAGCAACCAATATGACCAATCATTGAATGTGACGTGATGTGCCAAGTTATCTAAAAGGAACACCAACCAGTGAAAGCAAAATCCAGGTGAAAGGTGATGTGGCAACCGAAGGTGCCACGTCACTTTTTCGTGATCAACATGAAAAAGCTTTCATGAACTCAAAAGATAGCGAAGAGGTGTCAAAAGCCAAAAATATCAATCGTAATGGCCAAAACAAGATATGTAAAAATATGTTCAGAGCCAACATGATCAAAAATCCTCAAGGCAAATGATAAAGATCATAAAATTCAAAAATTTCTAAAATGTGAGTAAAGGAGGGGGGTTGAAAAATTAAGGGTCCCCATGATTTTATTGAAAAATTATGGGGGGGTTGTGGCCAACAACAAGTTGCCAGAGGACATGTATTTCAGACTGAGCAGTAGAACAAGGGTGCTAACAGGAAGCCTTTACAATGTTGGACTTGTAGCAAGGATCATTGCAGGAGATATTGTCCACAACATCAGGGTGGCAGACCTCAGATTTATAGTGCTTAGGAGGCACACATAGTTGCAGATGTTGGACAAAGAATTCCTCAGATTTATGCAACATTGGATAATACGCAGGTTGATCATTAGACATCTATTATTGACATGGAAGGTAAGCTTTGTGATCAAGTTGTTTCTATTTTGATTGATCCTGGATAGAATTATAGTTATGTTAGTCCTGACCTGGTGGAAAAGTGTGGCTTGAATAAAGAAGTGCATGTAGAATCTTGGTTGGTGCAGTTGGCTACAAGGACTAAGGAGAGAGTTCATCATTGGGTGAGATCTTATGAATTTGAGTTGCATGGTGTGCCTACATCAACACATCTGAATGTGCTTCCTATTGGATCATACAACATGCTTTTGGGCATGGATTGGTTGTACCTTCATAGGACTAAAGTGGAAAACTATGATAAGGCTATTAAGTGCTTGGATGATGATGGAGAGAGGAGAATCTTACGGGGAAAGAAGAAGCATACATTAGTGAGAATGATTACAACTATGAAAGAAAAGCGGAATAACGGGAAATGATGTGTATTATTCGCAAGTCATATTTCTAATGACAAAGGAAAGGATGTTGAGGATGATGAAGTTCTAAAGAGGTATACAATTTTGCAGCAGTTTTAGGATGTGTTTCCTGTAGATATTCTAGAGTTGTCTCCTCAAAGGGAAGTGGAATTTTCTATTGAGTTGATGTTGAGACCAACACCAACATCGAAGGCATTGCACAGGATGAGCACTCCAGAGTTGGTGGAATTGAAGTTGCAGCTTAAGTAAATGCTTGATAAGTGACACCTAAGGCCAAGTGTGTCATCTTGGGGTGCACCATTGTTGTTTGTGAAGAAGAATGATGGTACTCTCAGGCTGTGCATTGATTACATATAATTGAACAAGGTGGCAATCAAGAACATCTATCATTTTCCGTAGATTGATGATTTGTTTGATTAGCTGAAGGGAGCAACAATGTTCTCAAAGATTAACTTGAGATCAGGATATCATCAGGTACGCATCAAAGAAGAAGACATCTACAAAACCACATTTCGTACCAGGTATGGGCATTATGAGTTTGTAGTAGTCCATTTTGGTCTTACTAATGTTGCATCTACTTTCATGTGTTTGATGAATAGTGTGTTGTGCCCTTATTTGGACAAGTTTGTGATAGTATTCATTGATTACATATTGATATATTCTAAGAATGAGGAAGAGCATGCAAAACAAATGGAAACAATGTTAAGATTGTTGAGAGAGCATCAGTGGTATGCAAATCTTTGTAAGTGTTAAGATTGTTGAGAAAGCATCAGGTTACTACAAGAGATTCATCAGGAACTTCTCACAGATTTCCTATCCTATTACATCTTTGCAGTGAGAAGGGAAGAAGTTTGAATGGACTAAGGAGTGTGCAGCTAGTTTTGAGCAGTTGAAGAAGTTGCTTATAGATGCTCTGGTCTTGAATATTGCAGATCCTGACAAAGAGTTTGTGATATTTATAGATGCTTTCAAGAGAGGACTTTGTGGGTTCCTGGTGCAGGAAGGATAAGTGGTATGTTATGAGTCAAGGAAGTTGAATGAGCACAAGCAGAACTATGTGACTCACTATCTGGAGTTGGTAGCTATCATTCATGCGTTGAAGATGTGGAGACATTATCTTCTTTGGAGGAGGTTCATCTTGATGAGTGATCATAGTGGGCTGAGGTATTGGTTTGACCAGCCTAATCTGAATGCCATACAAGATGGATAGTTGGTTACTCATAGTGAGTTTGAATTTAAGATCAAGTACATTAAGGACAATGAGAACATGGTTATATATGCTCTTAGTAGAAGAGTGCAAGTGAATCATATTACAGAAGTGAGTTCTTATGGGACATATTTGTAGGAGCGAATCTTTCAAGCAGGGAAACATGATGACAAGTGTTAGCAACTAAAGCATAGGTTACAACAACGGGGTGAAGATGATAGGGATGAGGAGTATCACCTCACATCAAATGGCTTGGTCAGATTCAGGAATAGGATTTATGTGTCAGACAATAGTGAGCTCACAAATCTTACCTTGAGGGAATTTCATGTCAAGCCGCATTCATGCCACCCAAGATATCATAAAACTTTGACAACTGTGAAGAATTTCTATCATTGGCCGAAATTAAAGAAATAGGTGGCCAAGTTTGTTGCGAGATGTTTGGGCTGTTAGTAAGTAAAAACATAGTGTAAGCATCCAAGTGGTTTATTATAGTCGATTTTGACTCCAAAGTGGAAATGGGAGGTCATTTACACATACTTCATTATAGGTTTGACGAGGACATTGAAGCAACATAATTTCATCATGTTTGTGGTTGATAGGTTAAGTAAGGTAGCTCACTTCATTGTAGTTAAGTCTATGAATTCAACTAGTGAGGTAGCTCATATTTTCATCAGGGAGATAGTGAGGTTTCATGGTGTTGCAAAGAAGATCATATCAGACAGAGATGCAAAGTTCACTTCCATGTTTTGGAAAGAGTTATTTGCATGCTTGGGGACAGAGTTAGCCTTCAGTACAACTTATCATCTGCAGTCAAATGGATAGAGAGAGAGGGTGATCAAGATTCTTGAGGACATGTTGAGGATGTATGTCATGCATCAACGACGAAAGTGGGAAGAGTATCTTCCACTGGTAGAGTTTGCTTATAATAATTGGTATCAAGAGTCCTTGAGGATGAGTCCATTTGAGGCTCTTTATGGGTGGAGTTATAATACTCCTATCAGTTGGAGTGATCCAGTGAACAAAGTTTTGATTGGACCGAATATGTTGGCACAAATGGAATATGAAATGCAGGTTATTAAGAGAAATTTAAAGGTATAAAAGGACATGAATAAGAGTTATGCAGATCAACATAGGAAGTTCAGGGAATTTCAGGTTGGGGAGCATGTGTACTTGCGTATCAATCCCAAGGGGAGCTCCTTGAGGATTGGATCGTGTACCAAGATGACACCTCTGTATTGCAGGCATTTCAAGATCCTTGAGAGGATTGGACCAGTGGCATATAGACTTGCATTTCCTTCGACAATGACCATGATATTTTCTATATTTCATTGCTTAAGAAGTATGTCAAGATGTTGATCATGTGATTGATTGGTCTTTATTGAATATGGAACCAGAGGGAGAATTCCAGCCATAACCACAATGCATATTTTAGTGGAAACATCTCATGCTCTGAAACCGAGCAATCGAGCAAGTTAAAGTGCAGTGGAAGCACTTTGGGCCTAAAGAGGCTACATGGGAGATGGCTAATTAGATGTGGGAATTATATCCTTCATTATTTGCTGGTTCAAGCAAATGAGTTTTTGGTATATTTATATGCATATATATGGATGTTGTTGTAAATGCTGCAATGAGTTGTGTTATAAAGATCCAATAAGCAGTATGATTGTCATGTTTGTTATGTTGGTCATGGTTTACAATTGTTGTTCATTTGTAGATACTACATCGAGCTATGTTGTAAAGCTCCACGGGCAGTATGTTTTGTTTTCAGTGGTTTTCTAGTCATAGGTGTCATAGAACACTAAGGACGGTGTTTCCCCAAGGGGGAGGGATTTGTAACAACTCCTGGTTGATTTTCCATGTAAATAAATAAAACCAAGGTCATGGGACACGTATTCAAGGTTGAATGTTGGGAAAAACAAGTGATGGGTGTTAGTTGTGATTAATTTATGTCTATGGAAATTAGCAAAGGAAAAGTGGTAATAATTGGTATTTTATCTATGAAATAAAGGAAAATTGTAGAAAAGGAAGGTGAAGGGACACATATTTTTATGAGAGGGAAATTGAGGGAAAATGAAGGAAAATGAAGAAAATAGAGGCCTCAATGAAAAAAGGCTTATGAGGATCAGTTCACAACCTTTTTTCAGTTTAATTTTGGAGCTCTTTTCCATTCTCTCATTCTCTCATACTCTTGCACACTTGAGAGATCTTGGAGGATTATTGGAGCATACTTTGAGCACATTAGTATTCACTTGGATTTGGAAAAAGAAGGCAAAGGAAAGTAGGAAAGTGCGAGGGAACAATTGGATTAACAAATACAATTGAATTTTTTTGTAGGTAACACATTGCATGTGTGACTATCTTGTTGATTTCTGGATGCATGGTATATGCATGTGATTTCCTAGTTATGTGTTTTCATTGGCATGGTGATTTTCCTGGATTGACAATGGTTTTAACCTTGCCTTTCTGTTTCCTGGATAACCCATGGTGTTGTGTGTTTTTTCCACTCGATTGTTTTCTGATTGGTGCTCATAATTCATTATGAACATGGGTTGGAACAAATTCTCTAGTAGCCCTGGAACAACTTGGGTTGAGCTACTAGTCCTTGAGCCTAGGTTGGGACAAACACTCTGGAGTCCTTGGTGGGTTGAGTTACTGGTCCCTGGAGTCGGGTTGGACAAACACTTTGGAGCCTTGGAAGGCTATGGGTTGAGTTACTTATTCCTGAAACCTTGGACAACTTTGGTAGAGACTGATATTGTTGGTGTTAGCGATGTGGAATCACTGTGGTTGAGGGTTGAAGCGGTTTGGCCTCTGGAAGCCCTGATTTAGCTTTGTCTTGGTTTATTCCATGAGATCCTACATTCATGCATGGAATATAGCGTGGGGGTGATTGGATGAGAACAATATTTGGTTCAGCTCAATCTATGGTCGGGTGGTACGTGGAAGTCCCTGACTTGGTTGGTATTTTCGTATATTAATGAGAATTATTCTTCTATTGTGATTCATATATACTTGTAGTGATTGTATTGGTGATATTATAGCTTTTCCACAATTCTGATGCTAGTTATTTTCTAGTTATATGTTGGTTATTTCCTAGTTATATGTTGGTTATGTGATGTGTACCATATTGGCTCTTGTCATGAATTGTTTAGTTATTGATTGGTTGATGAATGTATGAACTAATAAGTGTTGTTGCAACTATGTGGAGAAGAAATATAGCATTCTTGATGATTCTCTGGTGAGCTTATTGAATTATTTAACACGTGTATTTATAACCTATATGTACTATGTACACAAAGTGTTTGTATAAATGAGTAATTTGGACCTCCAACTTTCTAGGGTCATAACTTTAGCATATGATCTTTGTTTTACTATCATAATACTTTATTTCAGAGATATCCACAAAGAGGTCGAGCAAATGGTTTGTGAGACAAATTGTGCCACATTTTCGGTCTCTCCGTTTTCCCAGAAAATGTCGTTTAGGCCCTCAAAACCACCTCAGAAGTTTAGAACTTGAAAAAATGTCAAGAATAGAAAGTTTTGTTAAATTTAAGGAAAAAAAATTGAAAAGAAATAATTTTGGGTCAAGTTAGGCTGATAACAATGTGATCATGTGTCACTGGGTATTGCAGTAAGTTCTGAACATGTGGACCCCATTTTCCATAAGTGCATCTTGGAAATCGGGTCTCGCATAGTAACTATCATCTCGTGTTTACGCTGGTGAATAGATTAAAGTGAGTAAATGTGGGGTGAGATGGTTACATTCCATAAGAACTTAAAGGAGACGATGTTTCTACATAGTTGTGAGTCAAAGTACTTCTAAGGGCCCCCATAGGAAAAATAAATTCTAGCATGGTGGTAATTTAAACAACCTTCCCTTTCATTAGGCTTCACTCACCCCATACCAAAATATATTGGCCTTGTTGTATGGGCACCTCCTCCTGAGCATCACTATAAGTTATATTTCGATGAAGCATCAAAGGGAAATCTAGGGGAAGTTGGAATAGGAGGGGAAATAAGAAACTGCAAGGGTGAGATCCTCACTGTGTGTAGAGGTTATATTGGGCATGTGTTAGGTCCCTATAATACTAGTGTATTCCCTTATTATTATTGCCATTGTAGCCCCTTATTGTTATTGTGTGCCCATGTTGTCCCCATATTGTTATTATTGTGCCCTTACATTATTATTGTTATGTCGGCTTTGATTATATTGTGACCCCTTCGACTCATATATATAGAAAGGAGGTCTTATCATTTGTATCATCAAAGAATTGTTCATTTATCTAATGTAAAGTAGGTTTCCCCCTCGAAGAGGCTAATTTTGAAGTCGTTGATCTATCTTTTCTTCTATTTTGTGAGTTGGTTGCATAACATTCAGTATCAGAGCTTTGGATTCTAGGGTTTTGCTGCTCCAAACAGGTCATCGTGGAATTTTTGCTATAATTTTTATTTAATGACATTTCTGAAGATGAAAAAAATAAAATTTGAGCCGAAATCTTTATGACCCTCGGGTCTGAATTTCAGAGCTTGTCTCACTATATTTTCGAAGATATGATCCAAGGAAGTTAGGGTTTTTGCAAGATCCCAAATTACATCCCAAACATGTGACCTTGGGAAAATATTCATAACTTTCTCTCTAAATATTAGATTGAAATATTGTAAGAAGGTACAGAAAGAGAACGAATTGTAGTTTTCTTTGCATCATTTTCAGGTCCGAAGGTTGAAACAGTGACACGTGGAACTTCGTAAAAGTTTGATCTACTGAAAAAGTGTATAATTAGGTCATCTTGGGAGATTGGGCATAAATCTTTCTTGGATAATCCATTTTCGATCAGACTGGTGGCATTGGAAAGAGGATGCAAAGGGCTATCATAGTTCACAATTTTAGACCTTGGAGATTCGAAATTTCAGAGATACACCAGATTCAATATCAAGCTCCTACAAAAAAAGGTGTGTAGCCTTTTTAAAAATTTGCATAAGTTTTGTTTGAAAAATTAGTTTGAAAGGGAATAGTGAAGAAAACTATCATTAGTTGATGCCTCAAAGAAAGAAAATAACAACACCTAGTAAGCAACCTAAAATAACTACTATGACACATGAGGAAGAGGAATAAATGCAACATGATATATCAAAATTACGAGACCATGTGCAACAAATTTCACTCTCACAAAAAGTAGCAGAAACTAAGATGGATGGCTTAAAGAAAGGCGTGGAAGCTAAGATGGATGGTATGAAAGACAACATTGAAGATTGGAAGAAAGACATGGAAGGTTGGAAGGAAGGTTTGACAAAGTTGCTACAAGAAAGGCTTCCTAATGGTGAAAAGGTAGTAGAGCAAACTCATAATGAGAACAAAAGAAATTTTAATAACGATTCGAAGAATGACAACATTGAAGATTTGAAGAAAGACGTGGAAGGTTTGAAGGAAGGTTTAACAAAGTTGCTACAAGAAAGGCTTCCTAATGGCGAAATGGTAGTAGAGGAAACTCATGATGAGAACAAAAGAGATGTTAATCATGATTTCATAGACTCTAACATTGGAATAAAGACTGACCACGTTCCAAATATTGATATGAGGACGTTTGATGGCAAGGATCCCATAACATGGATACTACAGATGGAACAATATTTTGATCTCCATAATGTGCAAAACACACAAAAGGTACACATTGAAACTTTATATTTGGAACCCAATAAGTTTGTATGGTATCAATGGCTTTTCTCTCATAAACAAATTGTCACTTGGTCAACTTTTACAGACGAAATGATAGCACATTATGAGGATACAAAGAGCAACACCTTTTTTAGCCAATTGATAAATCTCAAACAAAAGGGTCCAATGGTGGAGCACATTGAGGACTTCCAAAATTGAATATAAGGGTAAGAGATATTCCAAAGGAGCTTAGGATTGATGTGTTCATAGGGACTTTAAAGGATAGCATCCAACATGAGGTTCACGTTTTGGAACCTGATTTATTGGAGAAGGCATTCAGGTTGGTAAGAAAAATTGAAAGCAAAATTATGGCAACAAGGAAGCCTACTAATCACAACTATAAATATGGAAGTGTTGTTGCCCCTAGCCTTCCACAACCTACAAGGTTGACACCACAACAACTGGAAGAAAAAAGAGCAAAAGTGCTTTTTTACAGTTGTGATAGAAAATACTCTAAAGGTCATAAGTGTGCTGAGAAGAAATTATCTTACATAGATTGTGAAGAGGAAGAAGAAAAGGAAAAAGAAACATCAAAAGAAGAGGATACACACCAGGAAAAAACCCTAGAGAAAGAAGAAATGAATCCGACCATATCTTGTAATGCAATGGCCGAAATTACTACTCAAACTATCAAGATAGAAGGACATATCAAGAAGAAAAAGGTTATAGTGCTGATTGATTTGGGTAGTATCCATAATTTTATTCATTGTAAGATAGCGAAAGAATTGAATTGCTTCCTATATCCATCACCAAAGTGTCAAGTGATGGTTGCAAATGGAAGAACTGTAAATTGCTCTGGAAAGTGCCAGGATATCAAGCTATTTGTGGGAGAGAATGTGTTGAATAGTCCAATTCTTTCCATTCCAATGGATGGTGTTGATGTTGTACTAGGAGTCCAATGGATACAATCTTTGGGTATGATATCTTTTAATTTTTAAGAAATTTTCTTGATTTTTTGTTTTGTTGTTGTTTTTTGTTTTTGTTGTTGTTGTTGTTGTTGTTGTTTTTTTTTTTCCTTCCAGAAGGAAAAGAAGTTGAATTAAGGGGTATCGAAGGGAAATCAGGAAAGATAATCAGCTCTAATGGCATGACAAAGCTTCTAAAGAAAGAATAACGTGGCGTAATTTCACAATTATGTTCGCTAGAGGTTCCCACATTGAAATCATCTATTTCTCCAGGTTTCCAAAAGGTCTTGGACAATCATTCCAAGGTATTTGAGACTCCCAAAGGCCTCCCACCTATTCGTGATCATGATCATGCTATTCATTTGATTCCAGGAAGGGTTCCTCAAAATATCAGGCCTTACAGATATCCCTATTCCCAAAAGAGTGAAATTGAATGTATGGTTGCAAAAATGCTAGAGGCTGGTATAATTCAACCTAGTTAAAGTTCTTTCTCTACTCCAGTAGTATTGGTGCATAAGAAGGATGGATCATGGCGCATGTGTCCGGATTATAGGGAGCTTAACAAGCTCACTATTAAAGATAAATTTCCCATTCCTGTCATTAATGAATTATTGGATGAACTACATGGAGCAATTTACTTCACCAAGTTGGACCTTCATTCACGTTATCATCAAATCAGAATGAAGATTAAAGACATTTTGAAAACAACATTTAGAACGCATGAGGATCATTATGAATTTTTGGTCATGCCTTTCGGCCTTACCAATGCACCTTCTACATTTCAAGGTTTGATGAATTCCATTTTCAAACCCTTCCTTAGAAAATTTGTGTTAGTATTTTTTGATGATATACTAATCTACAACAATTCTTGGAAGGATCATGTTCAACATGTTGATAAAGTGCTCAAACTGTTGGAGGAGAAAAAAATTATATGCAAAAACCTCCAAATGTTTCTTTGGAGTACAAGAGGTGGAATATTTGGGTCATATTGTATCTCATGAAGGTGTTAAGGTAGACCCTAGAAAAATTAAAGCCATTAAGGAATGGAAAATCCCCACATCCATAAAGATCTATGAGGATTTCTCGGGTTGACAGGATATTATCGCAAGTTTGTTAAGAATTATGGGAGAATAACAACCCCTCTAACAACATTACCCAAGGAAGATGAATTTTATTGGACTCTAGAAGCAATCAAAGCCTTTTAACATCTTAAAGAGGCAATGTTCCAAGCACCGGTCTTAGCTACACTAGATTTCACAAAAACCTTTATTGTGGAATGTGATGCCTCAGGAAATGGAATTGGTGTTGTTTTAATGCAAGAAGAAAGACCCATTGCTTTTGAAAGTCATCCAATCAAAGGAAAGTATTTACACAAAGCTATTTATGAGAAGGAAATGTTGACAATACTACATGCACTTAAGAAATTGCGACCTTACTTAATGGGAAGACACTTCAAGGTAAAAACGGATCATGATAGTCTTAAACACTTTTTAGAGAAAAGATTATCTTCATAAGAGCACAAAAAATGGGTCACAAAGATGTTGGGTTATGACTTTGAAATCATCTATAAAAAAGGGAAGAAAATGTTGTTGCACATGCACTCTCAAGAAAGGATGAGGATGTGGAAGCATTGCTTTGTGCCATTTCTATTATCCAACCAGAATGAATAAACAAAGAAAGGGATGAATGGAAGAATGATGAAGAAGTGTGGAAACTCATTCAAAAGTTGCAACAAGATCCCAGTACATATGATACATTTAGCTGGAAAAATTATTCGTTATGGTACAAAGATCGCTTATACGTTTGTAAGACTTCCCAACTCAAACAAAAGATTCTTATGGAATTGCACACCTGTCCCTTAGGAGGGCATTCATGATTTTTAAAAACTTACCACAAGATCAAGAAGGAATTTTTGGGGATGGCCTTAAATCTGATATTCAAAAGTTTGTGGTGGAATGTTTGGTCTACCAACAAAATAAAGTTGAGACAATTAAGACCCTAGGTCTATTACATTCTTTATCCATTCCAAGTCAATATTGGGAGGAGGTTTAAATGGATTTTATCACAGGTTTACCCAAGTCCGAAGTTAAGAGTATCATCATGGTGGTAGTTGATAGACTTACCAAGTATGCACACTTTTGTGCATTATCTCATCCATTTAAAGCCATTACAGTTGCTACTACATTTATGGAAACAATTAAAAAGCTACATGAAAACCCAAAGATTATTGTAAGCGACAAAGATCCTATTTTCACTACAAATTTTTGGACAGAATTATTTTCTTGTCTCGGTACGTAGTTAACTCATAGCTCATCTTATCATCCTCAAATTGATGGGGAAATTTAGATAGTGAACAAATTTTTGGAAGGATATCTTCGTTGATTTGTATCTGATAAATAGACATAATGGGTCAAATGGTTGCCTCTAGTTGAATGGTGGTATAACACTTCCTTCCATACTGCAACAAAAATGACCCCATTTATGGCACTTTACGGATATCATCCATCGTCCATCACATCATATTTAAGAGAAAATTCTAAGGTTCAAGCAGTGGAAGATCACATTGAGCATCAACAAAAATTTCTCCAACTCTTAAAGGATAACCTGAATTTGGCGCATAATAGAATGAAACAACATGCAAATCAACATCACAACGAAAGAAGTTTTGATGTAGGTGACTGGGTATTTCTACGGCTACAACCATACAAACAAATGTCCCTCAAGCAAGCTAAGAAGGATAATAAATTATCACCAAAGTATTATGGTCGCACAAGGTGTTGCAAAAGATTGGTACTATATCATACAAATTGGAACTTCTTGCACTTTCCCAAGTGCACCTAGTTTTCCATGTTTCATGCTTAAAGAAGGTTATAGGTGACAAGCTCCCAGTTCAAAAAATATTACTAGAACTTGACAAGGAAGGAAAAATCATATTGGAACCTGAAGCAGCCACTGAAACAAGAACTTGACATTTACGAAATCGATCAATTTCAGAGTATCTCATTAAGTGGAAGAACTTACCCACTGAAGCTTCCACATGGGAGGATGAGAAATTTTTACAGAAGCATCCAAAACTACTCAAGCGTTGAGGAAAACACTTTTTTGAAGGAGAGGGGAATGTTAGGTCCTTATAATACTAGTGTATTCCCTTATTATTATTGTCATTCTATCCCCTTATTGTTATTGTGTACCCATGTTGTCCCCATATTGTTATTATTGTGCCCCATATAAGACCACTATTGTTATTATTGTGCCCTTACAATATTATTGTTATGTTGGATCTAATTATATTGTGACCCCTTAGACTCCTATATATAGAAAGGAGGTATTGGCATTTGTATCATCAAAGAAGTTTCCATTTATGTAATGTAAAGGAGGTTGCCCCCTTGAAGAGGCTGATTTTGAAGTCGTTGATCTATATTTTCTTCTATTTTGTGAACTGGTTGATAATAGGGAGCTAACAACATGACAGAAATAACACATCTGAGCTAAAATATCTAATCCAAGGTCTTCTAATTACCAGAAATATAGGCCACCATCAAAAATTGCTAAACGTGACTCTCAATTAATCATACAGGTAGTGAAGAAAATCCACTCTGGATCTCCCCCCTTAAAATTCTCCATAGGTTGGTGAGTGGATCAATATATGCATCAACTTGCTCGAATCCTCTCCTAACAAGAGGCTATAATTTTCTCCCATGTGAGACATAGGGCTAACTGTCTGGCGGACTTCCTTGTCAACAAAGGCATTGAGGAGTGAGCACCATGTGCTGACATAAACCTCAACTCCCCTCTAATTCTAACCCGAGCCTCTCAATGGCCAAACATAGCTAAAAATGATCTTAAAACTTGTAAAACTCTCCTCCCACATTTACCCAAGAAAATGGCCAACCGGGGTAAACATGTGATGAGGGGCTACTATGGTTGGATTCGACCTCCTATGTGACCTTAAGGAAGTGGAATCGACGGAACACATCAACCAACCTATCCACATCAATAGTAGAACCCTCAGGAGACATGTCAACCACTTAGGCATCTTTTCCCTGGGTCCTACTGATGTTATGGACATCTTAAGACTCATTCGCTCTCATGCTATAGACATGACGACGTCCATAAACACAAAGTTGCTCTCACAGGCTTGCCTGCCAATGTCCAAAGACTTAATTTTCCAATTTTATGCTAGCGATCTCGAGATTTGATGTTAGGGTCCCACCCTAACCCCCTTATTTATGTAATGTGAGTCATAGTCAAGAGTCAATAAAGCCCATAATAATAATTGTAAGTGGTTAACCCGCAATTAATGAGGGGACCACAGTTAGTTGCAAATGGGCCATAGTATTAGATAGATGGTATTAATAAAACCATGGTATTGATCCATGGTATTGCATTTATGATTCATATATAAAAGATAGAGACTCCTTGCGAGGAGCATCGTGTCTTATTTTTGTATCGAGCTCTACTCTATTGGAGGTTGACCCCTCGAAGAGGCCAGTGAACATTGCTTGCTGAATAATAAAATATTTGTTGTTGTCTCTCACTGTTCTATGTTTTGGGTATCTTTCTTCGCATATTATGTATTTGGGTATCTTTTGCAGGTTAAGAGCATAACAAGTGGTATCAGAGCACTTTCCAGGGCCGGTGGGATCTCCATTTCTTAGCAATTTTTTTTTTTTTGGCTAGAGACATGTTCCAGCGTCTTTAAACCACGAGATCTATCGTTGAGCGCATAAACCTGTGGATTTGGGGAGGCATGCACGCAGGAAATACAAGAGGTGGTCACGCTTGTTGGACTCCCTTGTAACCCCTGTGGGTACCCCTTCGAGTAGTAGCGCATTAGACAGAACCGCGTACAGACTGTCTTCCAAGTACCTTCTGGGTATATCGAAAGCCCCTTAGCTCCTCCGCAACCTCTCCATAGATAAACCATCGGCCATCTTGCTGCTACAGTACATCGAGAACAGCACTCGGAGAGCTTACTCGCCCGTACGATAGGGTAGGAGGAAACTACCCTAGAGGCCACAGTAGCTAAGACAAGGGACATCTAAGCCGTTGAGAAACCTAACTGAAATATCCAAAGTAAAACTGAGAGGATAACCAGGGGCTCAATTAGAGTGAAGACTATAGAGAGGTGCGAGAACGGAATGAAGAAACCTCGTGCAATTTAGAATAGGGACATGGTCTCCCTTTGTAGACTCCCTGGTAGGTCTTATAAGGTAAACCATCCGAGTGAGGGTAGTCGAGGAGAGATGAATTTGAGAAAAGAAGAATTGAGAGGCTGCAAAATGCAACCCAAGAGCTATTAGGGGGAAATCTGAGGGAAATAAAAAGCAAACTCAAGCCACCAGGACTTGAGCGAGAGACCAAACATGGAACACTTAAATACAAGACAGAATGGGAAGTATACCTTCAGACTATTGATACTTATTATGGTATTGTTTTAGGTTTAATTATAATCTACGTCGAGTATAGTGTGAAGGCAAGCAAGCACAAAGAGGAAAGCGAATTGGGCGAAGAAAATTGTAACCGAGACAATGTAAGAATGGAAAAAGATGGAAAAGAAGTGGCTTAGAAGAGAAACAAAGGAGCAAGCAAAGCAGAGAAACGGATTGCCGGGGGAGGAGGGGGGTGGGAACCTCCAGCAGAGACCAACACAAGAGAGGCAGAAAGACGGGACAAGAGCATATGAAGACCCTTATCGATGCCTACATGGCAGGTAATCTACCCGAGGTCAAAGCGCAAATAATGGGTTGGGAGAGAGAACTAAATGACAATATCACCAACCAAGATATTCCCATACAAGAATGAGAAGACATGGTACAAGCCCTGGGGAACACCCGTGGCCGCCACACTCTATTCAGACAAATGATCCAACAATATTAGGTCATGAAGAATGTAGTGGCCCGAGCCATGACTCTCAACAAAGAACAGGCAGTAAACAAAGGATAGGAGGAGGCACAGGAGGAAACCAAAGTGAAGGAACCCAGCAGAGCAGATCTCCTTAGAGAGATAGCTGCAATTCAGATTCAAACATATCAAACAACCTGACACTGAGTAGGATCGAGCAAAGTCTGCAGGACATGAGGAGAAACAAGATACCGAGATCCAACGCTAAAGCCCCAGCCCTCGTGGAGTCCTCGGACGAGGAGTAAAACAAAGTTCCAGATAAAATTTTATTTTTATGCCGAGTAGCTTTTACTTTTCAAAGTTGACATTTAGTATAGATAAAATAGACAATGTTGTAAGGATGATAGAAAAATACTTATTTAAATTTTGGACAACTTTTAACGCTGAGAGGTAGCCAACCTGGTTTCCTAAGGGTAGGTTGAGGCGGCCTCATACTATTGGAAAAACTTGATTATGGTTAGTTAATATAAATAGAGAAAGTACTACCAAGTTTACAAAAAAAAAGTTGATGAAACCCAAATATATTTTCATTTCTCACAAAAAAGTATATTGGACAAATTTGGGATGCAGGATTGTAATCCTGTTGCTACTTCTATGGAGCAGAATTTGAATCTTACTTCCACTAAAGGAAGTATGTTCGAAGATACAGCAAAGTATAGACAACTTGTTGGAATTTGAATTTTCTAACTACTACTCAACCTGGCATAACTTTTGTTGTAGGGTTACTTTCCAAGTTCATGCATCAACCATGTGAAGGTCATTGGAATGCAACAAAGCGAGTGCTCAAGTATTTGAAATGAACGCGAACATATGGCATCAAATATTCCAAAGTTGCAGATTTCCATCTCATTGGGCATTCAGATTCTGATTTTGATGGAAATAAAGAGAATGAAGCCTCTACTTTTAGTTATTTGATGAATCTTGGATCAACAACCATTAGTTAGAGATCACGCAAGCAATATGTTCCTGCTGATTCTACCACCAAAGCCGAATATGTTGCAGCAGCTCAAGCTACAAAAGAAACTATTTGGCTTTGCAAAATACTTGAAGACTTATAGGAAAAATGAAAGGCTTTAACTTCACTACTCGTTGACAACTCTTCTGCAATTTAGTTGGCCAAGAATCTCAAGTTTCATGATCGAAGCAAGCATATTAACACCAAATATCATTTGATTCAACACTATGTAGAGGCCAAAGTTATTCATGTGACTCATTATCCTACTTCAGAGCAAATCACATATATATTTACAAAGCCACTGGGACATGAAAAGTTTGAAAAGTTCAGAATGTTACTCAGCATGTGAGATGTCTCTTTGGATTAAGAGGGGAATGTTAACTAATCTTTCAAATTTGTTATTATACAATATGTAATTAGTTTTACATTTCGTTTTTACGGTTAATAAGTTAGCAAGACACCACTGCCTCATACCTAGATTTCACATATATATTCAGACTTGTACATTGTAAATATTTAACAATAGTGATGAAACCAAACAAATATATACATCAAGTTTGAATTTGAAAACTGAAAAATTTATTTGCAATAAACAGAGCAAGTAATGGTGTTTTACAATTGATTACAAAGATACATATTGTGTAATAAAAATTGAATCAAATTCCTGAAATGAAAGAGAATCGCAATAATGCAATTCCTCTGCATCTAAACTCGATTTCCTGTTTGCAGAAAAGGATTCAATCCTCACTAGAATAGTGGAAATGAGTTCCCAAGAGCCTCTTTACAAATAAGTTGTGTATAACTCTTCTGCGTCTCCTTTGGATTCGAATCCCCCCAACGTGATACGCTGTCCCCCTTTTTAAAGCATTCGAGACACTATAGTTCTCCAAAATTGCCCAAAACAAATCAATTACATATCAATTACATATTGCCAGTAATGGATCTGCGTTCTTCCTGGAACTGTTTTGACAAATTTGGGAACTATGTTTTTATTTTGATTGCTAGGAATTTCTAATTTCTCCCGTGCCTTTACACATGATTGGGCCGATTTCTGAATCTTGTCACCGTGTAATTGTGAATGGCAAAATTTGGATAACTTCTGTTGTTCATCGTTGACTGGTCCCTGTAATCGATCCACCCTTGAAGCCTCAAGTTGAAATTTCCGCATTATAATTCTGTTAATTGAATGCTCGGATTGCGCCCTTAGCCTGTTGATAAGAGATGACCTGGACAGTTCGCACTGGTATTGACCATTTGAAATTAATTCGGACTGGGTATTGACTATTTGAAATTAACTTGAGTTTCTTCGCTCAATAAAGATCTGATCAAGATTTATGGAACCAATTGCTTTGAATTATGTTTTTGTCGCCCAAATCTCTCCCTGCAATTACAAATACAATCTAAATTAAGTGATGTGACTGTGAGAATTAAGTGATGTGAGAGTTAGAGTCTTCATAAAATTACATGATAATAAAAAAATATTGTTATTCTCATCTCTGCCAGTGATATGGCGAATATCAATGGTGAACTTGTGATATGCACCTTTCTATGGATATGGTTTCGTATGGAGGTATGGCAGCATGGTAGTCGAAGTTAATTTGAGTTTGCAATAAATTGGCATTTAAAATGGTGAGAAAATTGGCCTTAATTAACAACTTCGCACCCCATTGTTATGGTAAATACTTAACTAGTGACTGGGTTCATAATGTGTTAATCTCCAGGTTTGGTGGGATACGTAGTGGTGGCAAGAGCAACAAATGATAAAACTTACGCAATAATAAGCACCCAGGGAAGCGCTATACATACATGACATATGCCAAACAGGAGGGGAGAGGCGAGTGTGAGGCAAAATGCATGAATTGATCAAAAGTCAACGGAAAGCATTAGTGTGCCAACTTATTACTGAATAAGTGAGATTTTGATTAACTGCTCAAACACAGCTTATTAGTAATGACATAGCCGTATAATAAAGCACTCTTCATTGATTTAATACCTCTTTCCCATTGTATATGTTTTGATGCTTCTACGAAAGTTGAAACTCCACGGCCTCATAATAATAATAACAATACAATAACACGTCACCTTTCCAACGCATTATATGATTTTCTGAGTGGTGAAATATGATACAATGTGTTAATAATTTTCATGTGTCAGATTCATATGTAACGTTGTGAAATATGCTTACAAATTTGGAATTTGATTATATACATAATGGTAATACAAATGTTTCACACAAATTTTACGTTTTTATAATACTTATTAAAATGTTTGTAATATAATATATAACATGGATATAATGTGTTATTGTTATATTTTATACGAGTTGTTTTTTGTGATTTTTGGAATTTTTTTTGGAAAAAATGTGGTTTTTAGTGTGATTTTTGGAAAAATTTCCAATAGATTTTTTTGGTTATTTAGCAGGAATTCATTGAAATCACAAGCTTGATGGGTAACCATGGCACAATAGAAGTGTCCTTGGAGTTTTTTAGGGTACTGAATTCATATATACAGTGAACAAACTAGTTTAAATAACACAAATCAAGATTTCACCACTTCAAAAGGTCGCACTAAAGACAACTCCTATTTTATATACATTCTAGAATTTGTTTTCTGTTGTTTTTGTATAGTTAGTTATTATATTTACAATAGACTATATACATATATTTAAATAAAGAAAAATTTCATTATTATATATATATACAAATGTTTATGTTATATTATTTGTTTTGTATAATGTAAATTATATATATATATATAATTTTATATTTTAGTATTTACATTATGTACATTAATTAAAAACAAAATTGCAATTAATCTATAGTGTGTTATAATAAATTTACAATGTAATTATAATATTGTTATAAATTAGCTAATGACCAAACACTTTTCCAATGCAAGTATGTACCAACTGAAGTGAATGAGGTAAACAAGCAACCAATATGACCAATCATTGAAGGTGACATGATGTGCCAAGTTATCTAAAAGGAACACTAACCAGTTAAGGCAAAATCCAGATGAAAGGTGATGTGGTAACCGAAGGTGCCACGTCGCTTTTTCATGACCAACATGAAAAAGCTTTCATGAACTCAAAAGATAGCGAAGAGGTGTCAAAAGCCAAAAACATCAATCGTAATGGCCAAAACAACATATGTAAAAATATGATCAGAGCCAACATGATCGAAAATCCTTGAGGCAAATGATAAAGATCATAAAATTCAAAAATTTCTAAAATGTCAGCAAAGGAGGGGGGTTGAAAAATTAAGGGTCCCCATGATTTCATTGAAAAATTATGGGGGGTTGTGGCCAACAACAAGTTGCCAGAGGACATGTATTTCAGATTGAGGAGTAGAACAAGGGTGCTGATAGGAAGCCTTTACAATGTTGGACTTGTGGCAAGGATTATCGCAGGAGATATTGTCCACAACATCAGGGTGGTAGACCTCAGATTTATAGTGCTTAGGAGGCACATATAGTTGGGGATGTTGGACAAAACATTCTTCAGATTTATGCAACATTGGATAATACGCAGGTTGATCATTAGACATCTATTATTGAGATGGAAGGTAAGCTTTGTGATCAAATTGTTTCTATTTTGATTGATCCTGGATATAACTATAGTTATGTTAGTCTTGACCTCGTGGAAAAGTGTGGCTTGAATAAAGAAGTGCATGTAGAATCTTGGTTGGTGCAGTTGGCTACAAGGACTAAGGAGAGAGTTCATCATTGGGTGATATCTTATGAATTTGAGTTGCATGGTGTGCCTACGTCAACACATCTGAATGTGATTCCTATTGGATCATACAACATGCTTTTGGGCATGGATTGGTTGTACCTTCATAGGACTAAAGTGGACAATTATGATAAGGCTATTAAGTGCTTGGATGATGATGGAGAGAGGAGAATCTTATAGGGAAATAAGAAGCATACATTAGTGAGAATGATTACAACTATGCAAGAAAAGCGGAATAACATGAAATGATGTGTATTGTTCACAAGTCATATTTCTAATGACAAAGGAAATGATGTTGAGGATGATGAAGTTCTGAAGAGGTATACAATTTTGCAACAGTTTTAGGATGTGTTTCCTGCAGATATTTTAGAGTTGTCTCCTCAAAGGGAAGTGGAATTTTCTATTGAGTTGATGTTGAGACCAACACCAACATCGAAGGCATTGCACAAGATGAGCACTCCAGAGTTGATGGAATTGAAGTTATAGCTTAAGTAAATGCTTGATAAATGACACCTAAGGCCAAGTGTGTCATCTTGGGGTGCACCATTGTTGTTTGTGAAGAAGAATGATGGTACTCTCAGGCTGTGCATTGATTACATACAATTGAACAAGGTGGCAATCAAGAACATGTATCATTTTCCGCAGATTGATGATTTGTTTGATTAGCTGAAGGGAGCAACAATGTTCTCAAAGATTAACTTGAGATCAGGATATCATCAGGTATGCATCAAAGAAGAAGACATCTACAAAACCACATTTCGTACTAGGTATGGGCATTATGAGTTTGTAGTAGTCCCTTTTGGTCTTACTAATGTTGCATCTACTTTCATGTGTTTGATGAATAGTGTGTTGTGCCCTTATTTGGACAAGTTTGTGATAGTATTCATTGATTACATATTAATATATTCTAAGAATGAGGAAGAACATGCAAAACAAAGATTGTTGAGAAAGCATCAGTGGTATGCAAATCTTTGTAAGTGTTAAGATTTTTGAGAGAGCATCAGGTTACTACAAGAGATTCATCAAGAACTTCTCACAAATTTCCTATCCTCTTACATCTTTCCAGTGAGAAGGGAAGAAGTTTGAATGGACTAAGGAGTGTGCAGCTAGTTTTGAGCAGTTGAAGCAGTTGCTTACAGATGCTCTGGTCTTGAATATTGCAGATCCTAACAAAGAGTTTGTGATATTTACAGATGCTTTCAAGAGAGGACTTTGTGGGTTCCTGGTGCAGGAAGGATAGGTGGTATGCTATGAGTCAAGGAAGTTGAATGAGCGCAAGCAGAACTATGTGAATCACTATCTCGAGTTGGTAGCTATCATTCATGCGTTGATGATGTGGAGACATTATCTTCTTTGGAGGAGGTTCATCTTGATGAGTGATCATAGTTGGCTGAGGTATTGGTTTGACCAACCTAATCTGAATGCCATACAAGATGGATAGTTGGTTACTCTTAGTGAGTTTGACTTTAAGATCAAGTACATTAAGGACAATGAGAACATGGTTATATATGATCTTAGTAGAAGAGTGCGAGTGAATCATATTACAAAAGTGAGTTCTTATGGGACATATTTGTAGGAGCGAATCTTTCAAGCAGGGAAACATGATGACAAGTGTCAGCAGCTAAAGCATAGGTTACAACAACGGGGTGAAGATGATAGGGATGAGGAGTATCACCTCACGTCAAATGGCTTGGTCAGATTCAGGAATAAGATTTATGTGTCAGACAATAGTGAGCTCACAAAGCTTACCTTGAGGGAATTTCATGTCAAGCCATATTCATGCCACCCAGGATATCATAAAACTTTGACGACTGTGAAGAATTTCTATCATTGGCCGAAATTAAAGAAATATTTGGCCAAGTTTGTTGCAAGATGTTTGGGTTGTCAATAGGTAAAAACATAGTGTAAGCATCCAAGTGGTTTATTATAGTCGACTTTGACTCCAAAGTGGAAATGGTAGGTCATTTCCACATACTTCATTATAGGTTTGACGAGGACATTGAAGCAGCATAATTTCATCATGTTTGTGGTTGATAGGTTAAGTAAGGTAGCTCACTTCATTGCAGTTAAGTCTATGAATTCAATTAGTGAGGTAGCTCATATTTTCATTAGGGAGATAGTGAGGTTGCATGGTGTTCCCAAGAAGATCATATTAGACAGAGATGCAAAGTTCACTTCCATGTTTTTGAAAGAGTTATTTGCATGCTTGGGGACAGAGTTAGCCTTCAGTACAACTTATCATATGCAGTCAAATGGATAGAGAGAGAGGGTGATCAAGATTCTTGAGGACATGTTGAGGATGTATGTCATGCATCAACGATGAAAGTGGGAAGAGTATCTTCCACTAGTAGAGTTTTCTTATAATAATTGGTATCAAGAGTCCTTGAGGATGAGTCCATTTGAGGCTCTTTATGGGTGGAGTTATAATACTCCTATCACTTGGAGTGATCCAGTGAACAAAGTGTTGATTGGACCGAATATGTTGGCATAGATGGAATATGAAATGCAGGTTATTAAGAGAAATTTAAAGGTATAAAAGGACATGAATAAGAGTTATGCAGATCAACATAGGACGTTCAGGGAGTTTTAGGTTGGGGAGCATGTGTACTTGCACATCAATCCCAAGGGGAGCTCCTTGAGGATTAGATCATGTACCAATATGACACCTCTGTATTGCAGGCATTTCGAGATCCTTGATAGGATTGGACCAGTTGCATATAGACTGCATTTCCTTCGACAATGACCATGATGTTTTCTATATTTCATTTCTTAAGAAGTATGTCAAGATGTTGATCATGTGATTGACTGGTCTTTATTGCATGTGGAACCAGAGGGAGAATTCCAGCCATAAACACAATGCATATTTTAGTGGAAACATCTCATGCTCCGAAACCGAGCAATTGAGCAAGTTAAAGTGCAGTGGAAGCGCTTCTGGCCTAAAGAGGCTACATGGGAGATGGCTGATTAGATGTGGGAATTATATCCTTCATTATTTGCGGGTTCAAGCAAATGAGTTTTTGGTATATGTATATGCATATATATGGATGTTGTTGTAAATGTTGCAATGAGCTGTGTTATAAAGATCCAATAAGCAGTATGATTGTCATCTCTGTTATGTTGGTCATGGTTTACAATTGTTGTTCATTGTAGATACTACATCAAGCTATGTTATAAAGCTCCATGGGCAGTGTGTTTTGTTTTCAGTGGTTTTCTAATCATAGGTGTCATAGAACACTAAGGACGGTGTTCCCCAAGGGGAGGGGTTTGTAACAACTCCTGGTTGATTTTCCATGTAAATAAATAAAACCAAGGTCATGGGACACGTATTCAAGGTTGAATGTTGGGAAAAACAAGTGATGGGTGTTAGTTGTGATTAATTTATGTCTATGGAAATTGGCAAAGACAAAGTGGGAATAATTGGTATTTTATTTATGAAATAAAGGAAAATTGTAGAAAAGGAAGGTGAAGGGACACATATTTTCATGAGAGGGAAATTGAGGGAAAAATGAAGGAAAATGAAGAAAATAGAGGCCTCAATGAAAAAAGGCTTATGAGGATCAGTTCACAACCTTTTGTCAGTTTAATTTTGGAGCTCTTTTCAATTCTCTCATTCTTTCATACTCTTGCACACTTGAGAGATCTTGGAGGATTATTGGAGCATGCTTTGAGCACATTAGTATTCACTTGGATTTGGAAAAAAAAAGGAAAAGGAAAGCAGGAAAGTGCGAGGGAACAATTGGATTAACAAATACAATTGGATTTTTTTGTAGGTAACATGTTGCATGTGTGACTTTCTTGTTGATTTCTGGATGCATGGTATATGCATGTGATTTACTAGTTATGTGTTATCACTGGCATGGAGATTTTCCTGGATAGCCCATGGTGTTGCGTGTTTTTTCCACTTGATTTTTTTCTGATTGGTGCTCATAATTCATTATGGACATGGGTTGGAAGAAATTCTATGGAAGCCCTGGAACAACTTGGGTTGAGTTACTAGTCCTTGAGCCTAGGTTGGGACAAACGCTCTGGAGCCCTTGGTGGGTTGAGTTACTGGTCCTTGGAGTCGAGTTGGACAAACACTTTGGAGCCTTGGAAGGCTATGGGTTGAGTTACTTCTTCCTGGAACCTTGGACAACTTTGGTAGACACTGATATTGTTGGTGTTAGTGATGTGGAATCACTGTGGTTGAGGGTTGAGGCAGTTTGGCCTCTGGAAGCCTTGATTTAGTTTTGTCTTGGTTTATTCCATGAGATCCTAGATTCATGCATGGAATATAGTGTGGGGGTGATTGGATAATAACAATATTTGGTTCAACTCAATCTATGGTCGGGTGGTACGTGGAAGTCCCTGACTTGGTTGGTATTTTCATATATTAATGAGAATTATTCTTCTATTGTGATTCATGTATACTTGTAGTGATTGTATTGGTGATATTATAGCTAAGTTTCCACGATTCCTGTGTTGGTTATTTTCTAGTTATATGCTGGTTATTTGCTAGTTATATGTTGGTTATGTGATGTGTACCATATGTGGCTCTTGTCATGAATTGCTTAGTTATTGATTGGTTGATGAATGTATGAACTAATAAGTGTTGTTGCAACTATGTGGAGATGGAATATAGCCTTCTTGATGATTCTCTGGTGAGCTTATTGAATTATTTAACACGTGTATTTATAACCTATATGTACTATGTACACAAAGTGTTTGTATAAATGAGTAATTTGGACCTCCAACTTTCTGGGGTCGTAATTTTAGCATATGAGCTTTGTTTTACTATCATAATACTTTGTTTTAGAGAGATCCACAAAGAGGTCGAGAAAATGGTTTGTGAGACAAATTGTGCCACATTTTCGGTCTCTCCGTTTTCCCAAAAAATGTCGTTTAGGCCCTCAAAACCACCTTAGAAGTTTAGAACTCGAAAAAATGTCAAAAATAGAAAGTTTTGTTAAATTTAAGGAAAAAAATTGAAAACAAATAATGTTGGGTCAAGTTAGGCTGATAACAATGTGATCATGTGTCACTGGGTATTACAGTAAGTTCTGAACACGTGGACCCCATTTTCCATAAGTGCATCTTGGAAATCGGGTCTCACATAGTAACTATCATCTTGTGTTTACCCTGGTGAATAGATTAAAGTGAGTAAATATGGGGTGAGATGGTTACATTCCATAAGAACTTAAATGAGACAATGTTTCTACACAGTTGGGAGTCAAAGTACTTCTAAGGCTCCCCACAGGAAAAATAAATTCTAGCATGGTGGTAATTTAAACAACCTTCCCTTTCATTAGGCTTCACTCACCCCATACCAAAATATATCGGCCTTGTTGTATGGGCACCTCCTCCTGAGCATCACTATAAATTATATTTCGATGAAGCATCAAAGGGAAATCTAGGGGATGTTGGAATAGGAGGGGAAATAAGAAACTGCAAGGGTGAGATCCTCACTGTGTGTAGAGGTTATATTGGGCATGTGTTAGGTCCCTATAATACTAGTGTATTCCCTTATTATTATTGTCATTGTAGCCCCTTATTGTTATTGTGTGCCCATGTTGTCCCCAAATTATTATTATTGTACCCCATAGAAGCCCATATTGTTATTATTGTGCCCTTACATTATTATTGTTATGTCGGCTTTGATTATATTGTGACCCCTTAGACTCCTATATATAGAAAGGAAGTCTTATCATTTGTATCATCCAAGAATTGTTCATTTATCTAATGTAAAGTAGGTTTCCCCCTCGAAGAGGCTGATTTTGAAGTCGTTGATCTATCTTTTCTTCTATTTTGTGAGCTGGTTGCATAACATTTGGTATCAGAGCTTTGGATTCTAGGGTTTTGTTGCTCCAAACAGGTCATCTTGGAATTTTTGCTATAAATTTTATTTAATGACGTTTCCGAAGATGAAAATAAATAAATTTGAGCCGAAATATTTATGACCCTTTGTTGTTGGGAAAAGTATCCAATACGGAATGACCCTATCCCACTCTAAGGGTGATAGTACCTCAGCAACAATCAAAGCAAAGCTATTCAAGATTACTTCTTTATGAGATGTAAGAGAGAGGAGGAAGAGATCCACTAACCGATGTCTTCCGCTAATGCTTGATCCAATCTTCTCTCTTTGCTGCTTGCTCCCAGCTCCTTGCTCTTTCACTGGCCCAGCTACACCAAGATCCTGCAAAATGGCAAGAGAGTGAAACTACAAGAGGCATACATTCATAATTGATTCAAGGATTAGAATAAATCAAATACACAAGTATAACAATACACCATTGAGACACATGCATATAGAAGAACCTCAAATGCTTTATTAATGGAAGAAGTAAAGTTCAGGAAGTGATACAACCATAAAAGGCCCAATCCAGCATCACCTCCCAGCAGAAAGAAATCTCCTCTTCACCTCCTTCAAGCAAATCACCCAATAGTTCTATACTCAAACCAACAGCACTTCCTTAACATTCACAAGATTCCAGCCCCCTTAGACCTCATGAGAGAGCTCTATATATAGGAGTTTTGGAGAAAGGATGAGTCAGCTTGAGGCTGGCATGAAGCTGACTAGTGTCCTCTCCCACTTCAGTTATTCTTCAGTTCTTGAGTCCACTTGGAGGTTCTTGCTCCACTTGGAGATCTAGACCCTCTTACTCATCACTAGGCGAATTCCTTGATCCAAGTGTCATTTTGGAAGCTTCCTGGGCATTGACACCTTGAGGAATGACTGTGCCACTTGGCCAAACTCGCCCAGCACATGTAGCCTTCTTTGCAGTTGACATTCAGCGCAGGTACAGAGTGGAGCAGTTGACATTCAGCGCAGATGCTCAGTGGAGCAGTTGACATGATCCAGAATTAGCTTGTTTTTTAGTGTTTTCAGGTGGAGAACTGATATTCAGTGCTGTGGTTTGCTGACCTTGTTCCTCTAGGGGTAGGAACAACATGTTTAGGGACTTTGGATCCCTTAGATTATTGGCATTTCATGCTTCATGCTGTAAGGCACAAAAATGTCTATAACAGTTGCCCCCTAAAGTATGAGGTCATTTATCGGGTGAAATGCTTTATCAGGAGGATCCGAAGTTCATTCAATCGCTGAGAGGTGACCTGTAATAAAATACAATACAATACATTATTTTTCATTCTGCTTTCATGATCTAGCTAAGGCAGGCATTCCCATGCTCAGCTTTATAAATTCATTTTAGTACATAGAACAGACGATCGTCTGATGGTAGACTGATAATTCTCTGCTGAAATTATCATCCTTTGAGTAGGATGATCATCTGCTGCAATGATGTACATGTCAAATGTCTTTATGTTTCCTGAATATATATCGCAGCCCGGATGGATGAAACTAGATCCGGGGTCTTCAAACTCGTTCGATGTTCACTCTAAGTACAAGTCGATCCATGTGAGAATTGTGCTGAAGTCGAACATGGAAAGACATCGCTTGATTACCGGTCAATGATGTAAACCGTTAACAAGTGCGAGAGGAATCACCGATAATGATAATGACCCTCAAGGTACTGCAGTACAATTCACGTGGTGTGAATAAAGGACTTGGCATCGAACACCATGCAAAATCTTCTGGTCGAAGGTCATTGATGTATACCTGTCGCCGGAAGTGAGAAACTTGCCATTGAGGCATGCAAGCTTCAAAGTACTGAAGGGGGTTGTTCCTAGATCAACTTCTTGGATAATGAGCTGAAGTCGACAAGAAGCGATTTGTCAAAGGAGGGCCTTAATGAATCCCACATCAGTGACACAGAACGGAGCTAATGATTTTAGTGGAGGTGAAAACAATCTGTGAAATATGATTCAGGGTGGCGATCATGGGTGGATGAAGGATAATGTATGCCAGTGGATGGGACACAGTTGACTCTTTTTGAACAACATCTCTTGAACATATAACGACACTGATGCGATGGATCGGTAGCATTACCCCAAATGTGGATGGTTTGGCGAAGACCATGGTGATGAGACCGGTGAATGAAACAACCCAACCCGATGTGATACGGAGGAAAAGTGTCATGTTCAAGAGTGACTTGCTACCACTAAAGATTTGAGGTTCTCCCAATTTTTCCCCAGTCATTTCTGACCAGTACCTCTTTATTTTTGTCAAGCTTGAGGAGGATAACATATGCTTGTTCTATAACCTGCCCTTCGGGCAAGCCCATCGCTATGTTTTAACGAGCCTAGCGATAGGGAAACTCGTTCTCATCTAAAGACAAGTTTGTCGCTATTTAATCATTTTAACGAGTCTAACGACAAGGAAAACTCGGTCCTTTTCATTTTTAGAGAGTCTGAAAAGGTACAGATTGTTAACTCCAAAATTCCTTTTTCGTCATCTAATCCCTTAAGTCCGAAAAAGTATAAAACAATACAGAAGGGATGAGTTTTCGATAACTTTAACGAGCCGAATAAAACAAGCGCTCGACCTTTTTGTGCAATAATCCCTCAAGTCCAAAAAGATTAAAATCTAGAGGAGGGATAGCTCTTCCGGTCACTTTAACGAGCTGGAAGGCCAAAACTCGGTAATTCATATTTTACGAGTCAGATGAAAAGAGCTCAAAGAAGACTTGTCTTTTAAGGAACGAGTGATAAACAGGGATAGCAGCAGATTCCAAGTACAGGTTGGAATTTTCCAATCACGGCAGTGTCACAAGGATGGCTAGGTGAAATCACTCTTCGCAGCTGTTCCTAAAAATAGGTAAACAATCATATGGGGGTGAACGATTGGCCAAATGGAATGGAGGTGGCAGGTGCAAACACAACCAAGGCTTTTTATGGCTAATAAATTTACGATCACAATGGTTATTTACTGGAATAGGTTCATTTTTTAATGAGCTTAAACTCTGGAGGAAACCCTTGCTCAATCTTATGTTTATTTTTTAACGAGCATGAACTATGTGCTAAAACTGCTCGGATCTCGCTTTTCTATTTTTTAACAAGCATAAATTCCGCGGTAAAACTGCTCGATATACCAGTCATAAGATAAGAATGTCTCCTGTGAGATAGCTATTTTTTATGGAGCTTTATCTCACGAAGCTATGCTCCTTCTCATCCTTTCTTTATGCAAGTTTGGAAACGGCTAATCCTACGAGTTTAAAGGGTTAGACCTACAGGTTTAAAGGGAGGACCTAAAAATTTAAAAAATAAATAGTCGCCCCTTGCTTGCACTCCAAAAGGTTGCATGCCCCCAGGTATAAGACAGAGTTTCAAGGTTACCCCTACTTCTTTCCGCCAAAACTTTCGTTTCACCGAGAGAGGCATACCTCTTTCTGGTTACCCAAAGATTGTTTTGTTAACACCATCAAACGAAAACATTTCCTCGGCACTGTCTACCGAAGTAGACAATGGTGAATGACCTTTGTCAAACAAGTAACCTTAACAAAAGAATCATGTTCTAGAACAACCCCTCTTCCATCCACGGACGAGGTACGGACTAGTCATATTCTTTCGCGGAAATTCTACCTCATACCCAAGGTTTCCTCTGCCCGAAGCAGACCAGGATGCATGTCCCCTAGGTTCCAGTCCCATCTTTCCGAATCACTCGCACTCATCGGGAAGGAGGATTGGGGGTGGAGACATTTCTTGAGTGAATAGACCATTGAGGGTTGGTATATGACTATTTGCGATGCGTGATCCCGGAAATGAAAGTTGGTCTACGAGCTTGACCATTCTTCCTTCGTGTGGAAAACACATTACTCTAAAGAGTGAGGAGACTATAGCTCCCATGCAATATATATAGTCTCGTCCAAGGAGTAGGTTATAATCCAAGGGTCCTTGAACGACCATCAGGTTCATTTGAACGGTCTTCCCTTTCAATTTAACAGGCACATTGGGGAGGATCCCTAATGGTCGACTGGTTCCTTTATCAAAACCCGAGAGATTTCTTATCTCAGGCGAAAGCACTGGGGAACCCAGTGCTTTACAAGCAACAGAGGAAAGGATACTCACAGATGCCCCTTCATCAATGATAGTGCCAGCCATTACCATTCTATAAATTTGGACTATGATTCTGAATGGTATACTGGCTGGCAACCGGGGTCTGCCTAGTTGGTTCCAATCAAAGGACACAACCAGGTTGCTTGGCGGTGGGACCGAATACACGGCCGGATATGACCCTGACGATGTTCCTTCCTGCGATAAAGGAATGGGCGCATTTCCCTGATGCTCATCAGAATCTGTGTTGATGAAAATAATCTGGATGGTGTCATCCTTATTCTCTTCAGTGAGGGTGTCATTTGAAGATGAATCTTCAGTGACGGTGTCATTTGAGGATGAAACCTCTGAAGGAAGAACCGGGTCAACTGCCGTATCGACCTTTAGACTTTCGTCTGGTCTGGATTCAGTAGGTTCATTTTCAATGACTGACGCTTCAGCTGACCACTTGAGCGGGCCAGCTGTATTTTCAACCAACGAAGGACTTGGCACGAGTTTTTTGTATCTAGGAGGAAGTCTCAACGGTGAAACCAGGCGATCTTCCAAAACTCTCTTCGCCTCGTCTAAGAAGGGACAACGGTGGATGGCGTGATCGCCTTCACACAGTCTGCAGGGGGATCTTGCTCCCCCCCTTTGTCTTGAACCTTCACTTTCGCTGGTTGACGGTAGCATTCAACATGGCTATCAGAGGTTGATGCTCCCGAATTGTGCAAACGAGGGGACCAGTCCCTTAGTATCCGGGGAATACAGGGACAATCTCTATGGAAGTGGTCTCTTTTACATATGACACATGGCGATTTAGGTCCGGTCTGTGCTGTGTGTGGATTTTTGTCAGATGTCTTTTGCTTGCCCCCAGTCACCTTAAGCTCCTTCTTCTTCTTTTCTCTCTTCTTCTTCTCATTCTTCTCCATGGGAGCTTGGCTTTTGCCGGCTCTACCTTGTGAAGATGAAGGATTGGAGGAAGAGTTATAGGAAGTAGAAGGCTGACGGGCAGCTCTAGACTGATCTAACTGTTGACTCGACTGTTCAGGGACCTTGGTGTTCTGAACTACATTGGTTGAGAATAGCCAAATTGGCAGGCCAATTGTCAGTCCTAGAAGCGACAATGTGGCCATGTGGGGCGCACCAACTTCTCCCCAAGAGGAGAAAGGACTAGGATTTCCATCATGTGGAATTCCTTGGTTGGGGCGTTCCATGTTCTCAACCTACAGATCAACGCAGGAATAGGAGGTGATTATGTTCCGTTTAAAATAAATTTTATAACGACGCTTTAGACACAACTTGCTTTTTCACTTTTTAAGAGTCGAGAAAAAGCTAAAGATGACTCTAGTCTCCTTCGATGTTTTAACGAGCCTGAAGTGACAAATGCTTGGATGGACTTTTTCAGTTATAGAGTTTGAAAAAGGCCAAAAGAAACTGCTCTGGAGTTCTAGGCAGAGGGTGTGCCAAACTTTTCGCAAAACCACAGAATACGTTTTACGATACGAGTGGTCGATCTTCGTGAATGTTGTGTTCACTACATTGCGATCAGTAGGGCGGCCGACACGGTTTCCTATGGATAAAGGCTTTGTTCCTATAGGTATCTCCCAATATATACGTGACGGTACGTGGGAGCACAAGTCCGTATTGATACTTATCGCTTCACCCTGGAGGAATCACCCAACCACTCAACGCTAAGATATCACGTTTAACGACGCCGGAACACGTCTCTAGCTTAGACCTCTATGTGTTTGCATTATGTTTCAATGCGTTGTTATGTAAATTCAATTTATTTTAAGGTTGATCTTGTTTAGCAGTTTGCCTTTATGGATCACCACGAGATGTATAGTAACACTCCTAAATGCAGTCTAAGATGATGAGCAAGCTTTTCAATCTTTCAACTTTGAAAATCTTAACTACTGAGGGAAAAGAAAGACATCATCTTTTCACACAGATCATAGAGCACACACTAATGCACTTTTTCCTAAATCAACATGCAAACTGTCATAATGCACATGCACAATGCAAGTATTTCTTTTCTCTTTCTTAATGTTGGTGCAATACAAAAAGAAAGCTGTTGTATAATTTTGAATTCAATTTCAAGTGAAAGCAAACAAGCTTGTCCAAAATCAAAAGAAACCTTAAGATTTACTTGTTTCGACACTAGAAATGTATGAATTCAAACCATATGACGAAAGCGAAAGCTCAATAAGCTATGAACAGCAAATAAACTAACTCTTAAGATCAAAACGACACTTTATCACAGGTCTAGATCTAAGAGGCCACAGCAAGACTAGTTCACTTTCGTTACGGGAAACTGCAAATGATATAAGAAATACAAAAAGAACAAATACAGTTTCTTTATACAACCGAGGCGGAATAGTGGCAAGGAAAGTTGGTTTCAGATAGGTACATTGACTGGTAACAGGCTACAAAAACAAGGGTGAAAACAGGGCAATAAACAGGAGGGAACCCCAGTAGCACTAGGCAAAACTGGTTCAGCGCAGGTAGTACACTGGCAGTTTGACCTTCAGCGCAGGTAGCCCCTTCGGGAACTACGCTGAAATGCAGACTGCCTTCACAGTGCCTGCACTGAAGATTCAAACTTTCGTTTTTCTCAGTTTCTGGGTCACAGATTGCTAAAAAATTCACAATTTTTAACCAAATCAGAAGCTATCAGTCAAGTACATACTAAGGGATGAAAAGGAGGATGAAAAGCTATCACTAAGAGCTATTTAGAGTCCTTGTGAATCATATCTTCAAATCATAAACATGCCCAGAAACTGAGCTAGAGTAGCTGCCCTCTACTTTGCATTTGAAAGCTCCAAATGCAGTTCGATTCGGTACTCCCTGTGTTTATGAAATGAATAGCTAAAAACACAAACAACCAACAAGATACGCTCCCCAGCAGAGTCGCCAATTTGTTGTTGGGAAAAGTATCCAATACGGAATGACCCTATCCCACTCTAAGGGCGATAGTACCTCAGCAACAATCAAAGCAAAGCTATTCAAGATTACTTCTTTATGAGATGTAAGAGAGAGGAGGAAGAGATCCACTAACCGATGTCTTCCGCTAATGCTTGATCCAATCTTCTCTCTTTGCTGCTTGCTCCCAGCTCCTTGCTCTTTCACTGGCCCAGCTACACCAAGATCCTACAAAATGGCAAGAGAGGGAAACTACAAGAGGCATACATTCATAATTGATTCAAGGATTAGAATAAATCAAATACACAAGTATAACAATACACCATTGAGACACATGCATATAGAAGAACCTCAAATGCTTTATTAATGGAAGAAGTAAAGTTCAGGAAGTGATACAACCATAAAAGGCCCAATCCAGCATCACCTCCCAGCAGAAAGAAATCTCCTCTTCACCTCCTTCAAGCAAATCACCCAATATTTCTATACTCAAACCAACAGCACTTCCTTACATTCACAAGATTCCAGCCCCCTTAGACCTCATGAGAGAGCTCTATATATAGGAGTTTTGGAGAAAGGATGAGTCAGCTTGAGGCTGGCATGAAGCTGACTAGTGTCCTCTCCCACTTCAGTTATTCTTCAGTTCTTGAGTCCACTTGGAGGTTCTTGCTTCCACTTGGAGATCTAGACCCTCTTACTCATCACTAGGCGAATTCATTGATCCAAGTGTCATTTTGGAAGCTTCCTGGGCATTGACACCTTGAGGAATGACTGTGCCACTTGGCCAAACTCGCCCAGCGCAGGTAGCCTTCTTTGCAGTTGACATTCAGCGCAGGTACAAAGTGGAGCAGTTGACATTCAGCGCAGATGCTCAGTGGAGCAATTGACATGATCCAGAATTAGCTTGTTTTTGAGTGTTTTCAGGTTGAGAACTGATATTCAGTGTTGTGGTTTGCTGACCTTGTTCCTCTAGGGGTAGGAACAACATGTTTAGGGACTTTGGATCCCTTAGATTATTGACATTTCATGCTTCATGCTGTAAGGCACAAAAATGTCTATAACACCCTTGGGTCCGAATTTCAGAGCTTGTCTCACTATATTTTCGGAGATATGATCCAAGGAAGTTAGGGCTTTTGCAAGATCCCAAATTACATCCCAAACATGTGACCTTGGGAAAATCTTCATAACTTTCTCTCTGAATATTAGATTGAAATTTCGTAAGAAGGTGCAGAAAGAGAACGGATTGTAGTTGTGTTTTCATCATTTTCAGGTCCAAAGGTTGAAACAGTGACACGTGGAACTTCGTAAAAGTTTGATCTACTGAAAAAGTGTATAATCAGGTCATCTTGGGAGATTGGGCATAGCTCTTTCTTGGAGAATCCAATTTCGATCAGACTGGTGACATTGAAAGAGGATGAAAAGGGCTACCATAGTTCACAATTTTAGACCTTGGAGATCCGAAATTTTAGAGATACACCAGATTCAATATCAAGCTCCTACAAAAAAAAGGTGTGTAGTCTTTTTAAAAATTTGCATAAGTTTTGTTTGAAAAATTAGTTTGAAAGGGAATAGTGAAGAAAACTATCATTAGTTGATGCCTCAAAGAAAGAAAATAACAAAACCTAGTAAGCAGCCCGAAATCTCTACTATGACACATGATGAAGAGGAATAAATGCAACATGATTTATCAAAATTACGAGACCATGTGCAACAAATTTCACTCTCACAAAAAGTAGCAGAAAATACGATGGATGGCTTAAAGAAAGGCGTGGAAGCTAAGGTGGATGGTATGAAAGACAACATTGAAGATTGGAAGAAAGACATGAAAGGTTGGAAGGAAGGTTTGACAAAGTTGCTACAAGAAAGGCTTCCTAATGGCGAAAAGGTAGTATAGAAAATTCATAATGAGAACAAAAGAAATTTTACTAACGATTCGAAGAATGACAACATTGAAGATTTGAAGAAATACGTGGAAGGTTTGAAGGAAGGTTTGACAAAGTTGCTACAAGAAAGGCTTCCTAATGGCGAAATGGTAGTAGAGGAAACTCATGATGAGAACAAAAGAGATGTTAATCATGATTTCATATACTATAACATTGGAATAAAGACTGACCATGTTCCAAATATTGATATGAGGAAGTTTATAGCAAGGATCCCATAACATGGATACTACAGATGGAACAATATTTTGATCTCCATAATGTGCAAAACACACAAAAGGTACACATTGCAACTTTATATTTGGAACCCAATAAGTTTGTATGGTATCAATGGCTTTGCTCTCATAAACAAATTGTCACTTGGTCAATTTTTACAGATGAAATGATAGCACATTATGAGGATACAAAGAGAAACACCTTTTTTAGCCAATTAATAAATCTCAAACAAAAGGGTCCAATGGTGGAGCACATTGAGGACTTCCAAAAATTGAATATAAGGGTAAGAGATATTCCAAAGGAGCATAGGATTGATGTGTTCATAGGGACTTTAAAGGATAGCATCCAACATAAGGTTCACGTTTTGGAACCTGATTTATTGGAGAAGGCATTCAGGTTGGCAAGAAAAATTGAAAGCAAAATTATGGCCACAAGGAAGCCTACTAATCACAACTATAAAGATGGAAGTGTTGTTGCCACTAGCCTTCCACGTCCTACAAAGTTGACACCACAACAACTGGAAGAAAAAAGAGAAAAAGTTCTTTTTTACAGTTGTGATAGAAAATACGCTAAAGGTCATAAGTGTGCTGAGAAAAAATTATCTTACATAGATTGTGAAGAGGAAGAAGAAAAGGAACAAGAAACATCAAAAGAAGAGGATACACACCAGGAACAAACCTTAGAGAAAGAAGAAATGAATCCGACCATATCTTGTAATGCAATGGCCGAAATTACTACTCCTCAAACTATCAAGATAGAAGGACATATCAAGAAGAAAAAGGTAATAGTGTTGATTGATTCGGGCAGTACCCATAATTTTATTCATTGTAAGATAGCGAAAGAATTGAATTGCTTCCTATATCCATCACCAAAGTGTCAAGTGATGGTTGCAAATGGAAGAACTGTAAATTGCTCTGGAAAGTGCCAGAATATCAAGCTATTCATGGGAGAGAATGTGTTGAATAGTCCAATTCTTTCCATTCCAATGGATGGTGCTGATGTTGTACTAGGAGTCCAATGGCTACAATCTTTGGGTATGATAGCTTTTAATTTTTAAGAAATTTTCTTGATTTTTTGTTTTGTTTTGTTTTGTTTTGTTTGTTTGTTTGTTTGTTTGTTTTTTCCAGAAGGAAAATAAGTTGAATTAAGGGGTATAGAAGGGAAATCGGGAAAGATAATCAGCTCTAACGGCATGACAAAGCTTCTAAAGAAAGAATAACATGGCGTAATTTCACAATTATGTTCGCTAGAGGTTCCCACATAGAAATCATCTATTTCTCCAGGTTTCCAAAATGTCTTGGACAATCATTCCAAGGTATTTGAGACTCCCAAAGGCCTCCCACCTATTCGTTGTCATGATCATGCTATTCATTTGATTCCAGGAAGGGTTCCTCCAAATATCAGGCCTTACAGATATCCCTATTCCCAAAAGAGTGAAATTGAACATATGGTTGCAAAAATGCTAGAGGCTGGTATAATTCAACCAAGTCAAAGTTCTTTCTTTGCTCCAGCAGTATTGGTGCACAAGAAGGACCGATCATGGCGCATGTGTCCGGATTATAGGGAGCTTAACAAGCTCTCTATTAAAGATAAATTTCCCATTGCTGTCATTGATGAATTATTGGATGAACTGCATGGAGCAATTTACTTCACCAAGTTGGACCTTCATTCAAGTTATCGTCAAATCAGAATGAAGACTAATGACATTTCGAAAACAACATTTAGAATGCATGAGGGTCATTATGAATTTTTGGTCATGCCTTTTGGCCTTACCAATGCACCTTCTACATTTCAAGGTTTGATGAATTCCATTTTCAAAACCTTCCTTAGAAAATTTGTGTTAGTATTTTTTGATGATATACTAATCTACAACAATTCTTGGAAGGATCATGTTCAACATGTTGATAGAGTGCTCAAACTATTGGAGGAGAAACAATTATATGCAAAAACTTCCAAATGTTTCTTTGGAGTACAAGAGGTGGAATATTTGGGTCATATTGTATCTCATGAAGGTGTTAAGGTAGGCCCTAGAAAAATTAAAGCCATTAAGGAATGGAAAATCCCCAAATCCATAAAGATCTATGAGGATTTCTCGGGTTGACAGGGTATTATCACAAGTTTGTTAAGAATTATGGGAGAATAACAACCCCTCTAACAACATTACCCAAGGAAGATGAATTTTATTGGACTCCATGTTACACTAAAAAATGTCACCATGACTATTTACAGTTAGTATGGCTCTGTCAACAATCATGCTACCCTCTTAGGCAAGTCTTATGCCTCTGCTCTCCATGTCAAACTCCAAAAAAGAGAGAAAGTCTTTCTAAATGTATTTATCTCTGGGGACGCAGGTTCTCTCAACCTTACCTGCGGGTACGCATCCAATGTTCACAAAAACTGCGTCTTTGGACGCTCTGTATGTAAAGGGGCAGGTGCGTCCCCCTATAAAGGTTAAAATGCGCAAGTTTCATCTTTAAAAAGTCACTTGTGGTCATTTCTAGAGCATTCTAGAAGGTTGTTCGACGTGTATTGAGCGCCTCCAGATGGTTCATGCACTCCTAGCAAAGAGGAACTTATCCCATCAATAGGGGAGCTATCCCATCCAAAGAGGGGATTATCCCATTGATGGTGGACCTGATTAACTTCCTCTTGAGCACTATAAATACAGGCATTGGGCCAGAAGGAGGGGTGGTTGAAAGCTATACATTTCTAAGGGTAAATGCTGCAGGAATTTGGACTCCCATTTAGAAACTTGTGAGGAGAGATTGCCATGTTTGCTTGTTCTATTTGGAAGTGGGTGAGCTTTGTCAAAGTAAAGGAGAACTCTCGATGGACCCTGGGAGGGACTTGCACAACACCAAGGCTCAGGTTGTATTTGTTCCTTTTGTTACCTATTAATGCAAATGAGTCCATTCTTCTCAATAACTTGTTATTTATGAGTTGTTTCATGTACTCCTTGGTCTATGTGTTAAATATGTTTTATTCTATGAGATTATCAAGTGCTATTTAATCGTTTGATTGTTAGTGTATGCAGGTTTCAAAGTGAAGGAGGAGCGCATCTGGATCAGCGGAGCTGGACTGCTACAACAACGTTGGATTACAGGTAGGATCTAAACACTTGTTTTTCCATATAGTAAATGCATGTTTAGAGAAGGATTTCTCTTGTTTGTCTTGTTTGTCACTAGAGAGTCTTAGGCTCCTAGGGAGGTTGGTTGTGTCCGCACAATCGACTCTTTCCGCCTGACAAATTGGCGACTCCACTGGGGACTCCATTGATGTGAAAAGTCTTTTCCTTTGTATGAACTTTGCTCTGAGAAAATTGGTTTATTTTTCTGGTTTTGGCTCTGTGACTTTGTCTTTGGGTGGGTTAGCTTAGGGTTAGATTCATTTTGGTTTTTCTTGAGTTTTCCAGTAGGACGCACCCTCTGAGTATTGCACAGTGCGTCCCTGGACGCACTGTCGCTGTGTGCACAGAGCGGGCCCGCACCTGTTCTAACGGGTCGCCTGCGTCCCCTGCTAAAATTTGAGAAAATTCCATTTTTTGCATTTTTGCTCTTAGATTTTGCTTTTTCTTAGTTTTTACTGCCCAGATTCATTAGTCCCTTGTCAAGGATCTTCACCGGAACTTGTTTCGATAGCATTGAATGTTTTAGTGGATTTCATGGAAGTTTAAACCCTAGGGTTTGATTTTTGAGTAGGTCTTGTAGTGACTTTGGCGGTAGAAGTTGTCAAACCTTAGATCTCTCTGGTTTTGTCAGCATTCTTAGAAGTCAGACCTGTCATAAAGTCTACCTGTGAGAGGAACTTACCATTGAGTTGTCTCTTTGGGCAAATTTCAAAGTGCTTGTTGATTGAGTCTTGAATTCCATTTTACAAAAAGAACAAAAAGATTTGAGTTTTGTTTTGATTAGTCTTTAGATTCTGCATTAGCTGGTCCTTGATTTGATTTTGGTCATGTAAAACAACCTAGAATCATCTTTGTGAGCTTTTGCCTTGTTAGGTTTGCTTAGAGTAATTTCCCTTTTGATTTGCTTGTGAGTCAAGTTTTCATAGATTTTATAGCTTTTGAGATTGTTTTTTGTTAAGATAGGTTTATATGCCTTATTGAAAAGAGAAAATACAAAAACATCTCCTTTGAAAAGTTTTGTTTCAAGTAGCTTTGAAAAGTTTTGAAAGAAAAAGAGTTTTTTGTGCACGTAAGGAGTGGTCATGTTTGTATGCTTGAAAAGATAAAGAGAATTGTTTCTTTGATTGTCTTTTCTAAGGAAGTGGTTTTCTATAAAATTTGCATCTCTCAACTCTCTTAGTTAAGAATTTCATTGAAAAAGGAAAGTAGCGTAAATCATCTTAGGTGCATCTTTGTAGTGGTTTGAGTCGAGTCTACACACCATTGGTTTCACTTCCGCTACCTTTTGTCTTTAAGAAAAACCATAAAATTAACGCTTAAAGTAAAATCGACATAGTAACTTTTATTTACTAGGGCTCTGAAACACCAATTTAGATCAGGCTAGTGTCTTGGAGTAGGTGAGTAATTAACTCTCCAAGACAACAAAACCAAACAAGTAGCTTATCTTGTGATAGAATAAATCCAATTGTCTCATTTGTACTCTGGGAAAGCTCCTCTTAAAGGAGAAGCACGAGCTTGTGTCCGAACCAGTGAGGGGATCAATCCCCCCTCGTTGGGAACGACGCCAGACACGCACGTATTACAAACGGTAAACCTCGGATTAACCATTGTCGAGGAGCCAGGGGTCACTTGTCGGTAAACCTTGGATTATTGTCAAGGAGCCGGCAAGGGGATTGAGCTTGCTACCCTGCCCTTGCGTGCTGTCGGAGTTTAGACTGTTCCCCCAGGTGCATTTGTTGCGGTTGGTAACCTTAGTGACCATTATCTTTAGGATTCTACCGAGGTGACGGTGGAGGGAAGATCCCATTGTACCTGGAGCAGACGTCGGCTAGACTCACTTGGATTTTCTGGGGGGTTCACTTCACTCAAGACAGTTAAAGTGGAGGAACTTGGTCCAGTCTATTCATTAAGCAGGTTGCCGGGGTAACTGTTCCACCCGCAACTTCTGTACTGAATCCAACGATGTTGGGCTTCATCACCAACTAGCGCTTTTGGTCTGGAAGGCTACTGTTTGTGCTTGGTTTGACGCCCTAGATTCTTTAGGCGTGTGATTCAAATATGTTTGGTTTTTTAGAGACTTTAGGTGGTTTGATTTGAAATTTTATTTTGTTTTCGTGTGTAGTAGTTAAAAGTTTTTAGCTATGGTGAAATTACCGAGACAGTCCCGTAGACTTCGAGGCCAGTCTCCTGAAGTTGTTTCTGTGGCCGAATTGTTGAGAAGATCCCGTAGGCTTAGGGGATCACCTCCTCGAGACGACCCGGGTAATCTAGAAGGTTTAAAGGTCCTTGTAACTCCTCCTAGTGGTAGTAGAGTAGGTTCACCTGAAGAAGGAGAATCTTCCTTGGTAGTCCATTCAGATTACCAAGGCTTAGAGACAGGTTATAATCCCGAAGCTGTTACAGTTTCTGAGCTTGTTGGTAGTTTTTCGTCTGCTAGTGATACAGGCGAAGAACCAGAAATATCTGAACCTGTTACTTCGACTTCTAGTGTTCCTGATTCACCAAGAATAGAAAGAATTATCACCGAAAATCTTCCTACTGGTTTGATTGCTATCGAAGAACTTGCTCCAGAGGAAGAAATAGGCATCTCTAACCTTGAAGATCAACTTACTATTGATCTAAGGGAGCGTGAATCTATCTTTCACAGTCCTCCTAGAAGTACTACTTGGTACCTTTCGTTAACCAAATATTTAGACAACTTTGGGGTAGGTTTTTCTACACCTCGTACTCCTTTTCCACCTGGAGGTATTCATACTCCTGTCAATATGGCTGGTCCGTCGTCCGTGTTTACTCAAAGTCCTGAATCTTTCTTACATGGCGGTCCTTCTGTTCCCACTGGGTATCAATCTCTTTCTGGTACCTTTGCGGGGGCATCTCCTCAACCCGTTGATCATGGGTTATTAGTTGGAAACAGTGGTAATATACCATTGGGTGTAGGAGACATTTACATGATGTCAGGTTCAGTTCCCGTTTCCCAAGCTCAGGGTGGCCAATTACCGCCTGGGGAGCAGCCTCAGTTAACGCCTGGGGGGCAACCTCAAGGTACACCATTTGTGTCTGGGGGGCAACCTCAAGCTCAGTATGCACCTATGGTGCAATACATACCTCAAGGTCAACCCCAGCCTCAATATGTACCCCAGGGTCAACCTCAGTATCAATATCAACCTCAAGGATGGCAACCTCAAGGATGGAAACCCCAAGGGTATCAACCCCAAGGGTATCAACCTCAAGGGTACCAACCTCAAGGTCAAGGTCAACCCCAGTATCCATATTTACCTCAAGGTTATCAACCTCAAGGTCAATACTCATGTCAAGGTTATCAACCACCTCAAGGTCAATCATATGGTCAAGGTATGGGAACTGCACCTTACAATTATCAATCCTATCCTCAATCCGGTTATGGATCTCAGTATCCTCAACTTGTTACGGGTCAATACCCTGGAATGTTAGTGTGGGATCCGTCACAGGGTCAACAGGTGTTGCAGCCAAGTATACAGTTGATACCTCAAGCTGGACAACCCGTAGTTTCTGGTCCACCCCAGCAACCGCAACCTGTCCAGTCAAATGTTCAAACTTCTGTAACTTCGGTAGTTACTCAGCCGCCAATTGCACCTAGTACTCCATCTCAAACGGCTGCTGCAACTACCGCCACATCTACCATACTTACTTCTGGAGTATCGATGGCTCTGGTTTCTACTGTCTCTGTAACCACTCCTCAGACATCTTTACTGTTGTCTGGATCTACGATTCAAACCACGGTCCAGATGCCTGCAGGTCAGCCTGGTATAAGTACGGTTGTCACTACTCAACCTCAATTTGTTCACCAACCATACCAGGGACAGTACCAACCTGGGCAAGCTATCCAACAACCGGTTTACCAGTATCAACCGTATCCTGGGTACACTTATCAACAACCTCAACATCCCCAGTATGGTCCGGTTAATCCTGGTTTTCCAGGAGGATATAATATCCCAAATGCGACCCCTGTTCCTAGTTATCCTAGATATCCTCCTCCTGGGACTGGTCTTGTGACCCAGAGTTTTAGAGATCCTAACCGGCAGTTACCGTTTATCGCAACTTTGGATTTACCAGACTTGACGCGCCTAACGAACGATCCAATTCAATATCTTCTGTTCTGGCCGCCAATGCCAAATAAGTTTCCCAGCGATATACCCAAGTTCGAAGGTAAGTCTGGAGAGGATCCGTCCAATCACGTGATGACTTACCACCTCTGGTGTGCTTCAAATTCTATCTCGGATGATTCCATCCGCTTACGTCTTTTCCAGCGTACACTCATTGGTCTCGCGGCCAAGTGGTACATTGAGTTACCACGGGCCTCTTTTTACAATTTTAGCCAGTTAGCTACCTCGTTCTTAACTCACTTTCAGTTGCCGGTCAGATACGATAACGGCACGGAGTTATTAACTTCACTAAAACAATCAACGTCCACGTATATTTCTGATCACATTCATGAGTGGAGACGTCGAAGAAGGCTAGTGAAAGTTTTTATCCCGGACCAAATCTTAGCTGAATGGTTTGTTAAATCATTATTACCGAAGATTACTGAAGATGTAGCTAAGGCCGGAGTAGTTACTGAGGAGCAAGTCATTGCTCAGGCGCAATACCTTGACTTAGTTTACACTCAGTCGGGTACGTTACACGAGAAGATTCCAGATCTTCCAAAGTCGAATCAAATCGCTGCTGCTCCTTCGGGATCTCATGCCGCTGATGGTATGATTGGTATCGTGAATACAAAGAGCAAGAAGAAGTCTTCCAAGGCTTCAACTACTCCTATTATCACTTTGCCTGATTCCCCGACAGGAGAGTCTTCTCCTGAACTTACCGCCGATATTCACGCTGTAGAGTCATCTACGGCCAAATCAAAAAACGGTGGAAAGAAGAAAGGAAAGAAGAAGGCTAAAGCAGACAAGGCTCCGAAGGAGAAAATGGAAAAGTCGAAAACCAATGACGAAAAGCGCAAACCTCGATATCCTTGTCTTATTTGTGAAGAGGATCATTTTACGAGAGATTGCCCTCATCGGGCCGAGGTTGTGAAAATAGTCAAAGGTTCTCCCACTCCTGCTGTGTTAAAAAATCCATTTCCGGAGCAGGAGAATAAGATGATAGGTTCTTCCTCGAATGCCAGTGAAGAACCCATTTTGATGATGTCTCATGTGAGGATTGCGACTCGATCGCAAGATTATGGTAGTAAGAATCCTGTTGATGGTAAGGAAGCAGAATCTTCTCACTCTAACCCATCAACCTCAGCTCCTGGTTCCGATCCACTACAGATCGAGAAACCTAACCCGGACTTAGTAATTAAACCGCCCGCCAAGGGTGTACTTCGAAGGTCTGCTTTCAATCCACATGCGAGAGCAGCCCAGAATTACAACATTGTTGAGGACTTAGCTGTTTCACCCTCAGCAATGTCGGCGTTAGAAGTGCTGCAATCATGCCCAGCACAACGAAAATTACTTTTGTCGGCTATCGGAGCTGTTGATGTTCAGGACCCGAATCTAATAATCTTCGATCTAGAAAATAGTACACCGCGTCTCCCCCATCAAATGGCTTTCCAAATTCCAGTGATAGTAAAAAACAGGCCTATTCATCGGACTGTGATTGATGAGGGAGCTTCTACGTGTATTATGTCGATTCAATGTTGGAGATCTCTTGGTTCTCCTTCGTTGAACCAATCCCCCACCATCCTTAAGGCCTTTGATGGCCGTGGGTTCCGTCCGTTTGGTATTCTACAGGAATTGCCTATAGGGGTAGAAGGTAAAACCGTTAGTCTGGATGTGGAAGTGGTTGATGCCCCTCTAGACTACAACCTTCTTTTGGGTCGAAGTTGGTCATATGCTATGACGGCGGTCGTTTCATCGGTCTTCAGAGTAATTAAGTTTCCACATAACGGTAAGATCGTGACTATTGATCAGCTGACATACTTTTCATCCGACCCAGCCTCTTCAGAGAGTATCCAGCATGTCGGTAAGACGACAATCCCTTATAGGGACGTTGGTGTAGGTTTAGTTAAGGATTCCGGTTTACTGGGAACTTTTCCTCTCCCTCCACTCAGCGTAGAACCTTCATTTGCAACAATTCATATGATTACATCAGAAAACATTATTTATGATGATCCTTGGATTGTCCCATCTGACTCTGAGATAGACTCATTCGGTGATGCTATGCCTTTGAGTCCATATGAAATTGCTTATGAAGCTGTCATGTCTTTTACCGACTCTCATTCAACCGAGATCGACCAAATGAATGTGGTCAGTGAAGAATCACTTTTCACCTCAACCTTAGAACGGATAGCGTTTCCCGAAGTCGTGTCATCTGACGAACAACTTCGCGAAATCCTAAGTGTAGACGATCTACCATGGGAAGATCTCCATCACAGATCTTCGTTTTTACCTAAGGATGATGCATTTGAAAATGATTTTTCATCTATCTTTACCGCTGAATATGTCAAAGACGCTCAGGATCCAACGAAACATTCTGATTCAGAGTTGAATTTAGGGAATATTTCTCGTACTATTCCCATTGATATTTCAGTGAAGCCCGGAATTGAGGAGAACATTCATATAGGTGCCGCATGTACAGAAGATGAAATCCAAACTTACAAGGCCCTATTCCAAGAATTCCGCGATGTGTTTGCCTGGTCTTACGAGGAAATGCCGGGAATCGATCCTGCCATTGTTGTTCATGAAATAAAGACCTACCCGGATGCTAAACCCGTCCGGCAACGGTTGCGTCAGATTCACCCTCGAAAAGCGGCTGCGATTAAAGCAGAAGTCGAAAAGCTGTTGAAAGCAGGTTTCATTTATCCGATCCCGTTAACGGATTGGGTATCGAATATTGTTCCGGTCAACAAGAAACAAGGAAAAATAAGAATCTGTATCGACTATAGGGATATCAATCGAGCTTGTCCAAAAGACAACTATCCTACGCCTTATATCGATCAAATTATTGATGATTGTGCCGGAAGTGAAATGTTTTCCTTCATGGATGGTTTTTCGGGCTATAATCAAATCAATATTCTACCTGCCGACCAACCAAAAACGGCATTCATTTGTCCATGGGGGACATTTGCTTATTGCAAATTACCTTTTGGGCTTAAGAATGCCGGGGCCACTTTTCAACGGGCGATGTCTTATGCATTTCATGACATCAAGCACATTGTGCAACCGTATCTCGATGATTTGCCTGCTCATTCATTACATCGAGCTGATCACCTTGTCCACTTACGAGCAATCTTTATGAGGTGTAGGCATTATCGAATTCGGTTGAATCCCCACAAGTGTGTTTTCTGTATAGAAACAGGTCGATTGCTGGGATTTGTTGTTTCAAAAGCCGACATTCGCGTCGATCCCTCGAAAGTCGAAGCTATCATCAAATTGCCTCCTCCTTCGAGTTTGCGCCAACTCCAAAGTTTGCAAGGGAAAGCGAACTTTTTACGCCGATTCATCCCAAACTACGCCGAGGTCACTAAAGGTTTTACACGGTTGTTGAAACAGAACGCTCAATTCTTTTGGGACGAGATTGCCCAACAATCTTTTGATGCACTTAAACACGCGTTGACCCATGCACCGTTGTTGCATCCTCCCAACTACAACCAGGACTACTTCTTATACCTCGCAGCTTCGCATTCCACCATTGGAATGGTGTTAGTTCAAGAAGATGAATTCGGAGCGGAACATGTGATATATTATCTCAGTAGGACCTTAAATCCCACTGAGCTAAAATATTCGCATGTGGAGAAATTGGCCCTGGCAGCCGTTCAAGCTGTCCAGCGTTTTCGTCACTACATTTTTCTCCGTAAAACTACAGTTATTTCGGATTGCAACCCTATGATTTACATTTTGACAAAACAACTGCTAGGGGGCAAGTACTCTAAATGGATCGTTATCCTGCAAGAGTTCGACTTGGAGTTCGAGAAGTCCAAGTCTAAGAAATCCTTAGTTTTTGCGGAATTGATGTGTGATTTCCCGCGTGCTGACACAGAGACTGTGGCAGAGGAGTCCATTGCGGACGAATCTTTGTTTCTTATCAGTACTTTAGATCCGTGGTACGGGGATATAATCATCTATCTCCAAACCCAAACCTTTCGGCCTGAAGCTTCAAAGGCGGAACGTCGAAAAATTCGGTTTCAATCCCAGCAATACAAAATTATTGGAGATACACTTTATCGCCGGGGGGCAGACTTAGTTTTTCGACGTTGTTTAACTCACGAAGAGGCTGAGAGGGTTTTGAATGATTGTCACTCTGGAGCATGTGGCGGTCATATGTCTGGGTATGCCACAGCTCAGAAGGTGTTGCGCGCTGGTTACTTCTGGCCATCTATGTTTAAAGATTGTATCATTGCAGTCGGGAAGTGCCACAACTGCCAAGTGTTTGATCGAAAGATGCGCGCACCACCTGCTCCTCTCCACCCTATAATTGCCGTTGGTCCATTCGCCAAATGGGGTATCGACTTTATTACTTGTAACCCTCACTCGGCCGGGGGGCATGCGTATATCATCCTCGCGGTTGATTATTTCACTAAATGGGCCGAGGCGATGCCTACATTCGACGCAAGCGGCAAAACAGCTGCAGTTTTCGTATTCAATCATATTATAACTAGGTTTGGTGTCCCACAAGCAATCATTACTGACCATGGGAGCCATTTTCGAAACATCATGATGACTGAGCTTACAAGCCAGCTTGGTTTGCGCCACGATAGCTCTACTCCTTATTATCCGCAAGCCAACGGTTTGGTTGAGTCTATCAACAAAGTTCTGGTTATCATGATCCGACGAACCATTGGTATTCATCGGTCGAATTGGCACAACATGTTATTTTCAGCGCTATGGGCATACCGAACCTCAGTAAAAACTTCAACAGGGTTCACTCCTTTCCAGCTAGTTTATGGCTTGGAAGCTGTGTTACCCATTGAATGCGAAATCCCATCACTTCAAATGGCTGTCGAATTACTCCCAGCTACTTCCGAAGAGGAGAAACGTTTATTGTACTTAGCTAAATTAGATGAGACTCGACGTGACGCTGCATTGGCAATCGAGACTCACGCAAAGCGAATGAAAGCTCAGTATGATAGAAATGTGACCCCTCGAAGTTTTTCGGAGGGAGACCTAGTGCTATTATATGATCAAGCTAACGATAAGCTAGGTGCTGGAAAATTCGTTCCTATGTGGCATGGACCCTACATTGTAAAGCGAAAGCTAGCAAAAGGGGCTTATGAGCTGGTAGATTTTGATGGGGACTCTTTGGGTAAACCCAGAAATGGACTTTACCTAAAGAGGTATTATGCTTAAATGGTGGGTATGGAGAATTTTTAGTTAGGTTAGGTTTTCTTTCTAGCTAGTATGTTTGTTAGTTAGTCAGTGTGCTTAGCTTAGAGAGTGTGTTTTTTCGTCATTATTCCGGCTTATCTTGGTTTTACTCTTGATATTGCAGATGTCGACGCCTCTCCAAACATACATTGGATTTGCTGATGGTGCTTGTCGTAATACACGGAATATCTCTTCCGCAGCTTGGGTTATCTATTCACCCTCTGACGAGTTAGTTTCTATGCATGGGGTAAGCCTCGGTCAAACAATGAACAACATTGCAGAATACAGTGCAGTGGTTGAATTATTATCCGAATCTATTTCATTTGGAATTCGACGTTTGATAGTGAGGTTAGATTCTGAACTTGTTGTATTACAGCTTAATAGAGTTTATGCCATTAGAAATCCTGTGTTATTAAGGTTGTTTTTGAGAGTGCGTCTCTTGGAACGTGAATTTGATTACATTGAATATCAGCATATTCCAAGGTCTTCAAATACATTAGCAGATGCAATTACTTCTCGAGTGTTGGACAGACATTTACGATAATCATGCAAGTAAATTTAAAAACATTTCATCACATATGTTAAACAAGATAAGCCGGTAATAGTGATATATATATAGATAGGAGTGTGTCAAAAAATATACATCGTCTTCGATCATAGGTTGAAAAACACCTTATGATCGGCAAAAATGATAAAGTACAAAAAGTAAAAAATGTCACATGTGTCTACAAAGTGACTAGCCAATCACTGGTGGTGCTCCATATACGACACCACTGCACGGGCTACCTTACGCAAAAATCTCCTAAACGGTCCAGGGACTGCGACTACATAGCGCTGAAGTCTGATAGGAATATCATCCATGGTAGTCTCAGGCATATCCGCTGTCAGACGCTCTAGATCCTGCTCCAACTCAGCTAGTGTCTCTGCAGCCGCGTCCTGTGGGGCCGGTACCGGTGCAACTGGATGTCTCCTCTCAAAAGGCCGGAGGTTGGCTGGGCGCTGTGGACCAACATCTGCATTTTGAAAATTTTTACTATCAGTTTTGAGACGATATATATAAAAAACAAAAAATACATAATTTGAAAACTTGTGAAAAATAAAGTACCTCTGTTGTCCCATTGTTCTCCCTGTGGAAGAACCGTGTCCAGATCACCTCGAAAATCTACTCCGGCATACGGAAAGTCCTGGATCGAAAAAACCTGGTCCTCTAACCAGTGAAAATAACTATCAGTGAATCGAACAACCGCCGTGCCCTCGTCAGGATGTCGGGCCATCACCGCAACCCATCGTACCAGCTTTGGCTCCCGAGGACCCAAGATATCAACAGTGAGTTACTGAGGGATCAACATCGGAACTCTCTCTAAGGCAAAGCTCACGACTAGAGGCCCATATCCAAAGGTCTTCAGTCGTCCGTTCTTTGCTTCAGTTGGCTCCTCATATTAGCCGACACAGCATCACACCAGTTGAAAATGGTGCCTTGGTAACAGTCAATCGCCATCCACATTTGGGACCCGGAGGCAATATGTAAAGCGGCTGTGCCGCAAATTCTGGTAACCATGAAAGCTATGACTTTGAGTTCACGCAGAGAGATGTGTTTGATTTCCACGCCTTTCGCATGGTGTGCATTGGGTGTGCACCAATCTGCCCGGAGACTAGCAAGGGATTGGCCACCCGGCCTAGTCCCGGCTAGATTGAGTTGCTCGCCTCTATTTGGCAAGCCAGTGAGAAAGTATACATCATAGGGCTCTATCTTGAGCTGGTGCCCTCCTATGTAAAAGCATTGCTCTTGAACGTTCCATCTCTCAACCAGCCATTCTAAGAATCTCACCTGAGCCCTCATGCCAGGTATGGCCCAGTATTTATATAGCCCGCATGCTTTTAGGGCATCAATGGAAGGTTGATGTTCAATTGCAGCTAAATCAACGTCCTCGTGCTCTCTTTCTCTCCAATCCAACATGGTGAGTGCCCTACACACCAAGAAACAATGATTAGAATTAATTTGGGGAAATTTGAATGGTTATTTGTGAGGATTGGGGTTTCAAATTCCGCATTTCACGAAGGACGCACCCCGCGTTTAGAACACAGGGCGTCGGGACGCAGCTGGCCTGAAGGTGGGCTGCGTCCCCCGACCTTTTTCCTGTATAGGAAAAAGTCGGGGGACGCAGGTCACCCGAAGGGCACCTGCGTCCACCGCAGAGCGCATTTTGAAACCTAAAACCCCCCAAAAAAACAAAACTAAAACCTAAAATACAATTTTAATCGAATGAAATTGAAGAGTAGGATGTTGTAAAATACCTGGAAGAGACGGCGTTCGATTCTGACGGTCGGATTTTCCGCAGCGACTACGGGAAGTTTCTTGCCAAAAGACCTTTTTTCAACCTCAACAGTAAAATGGTAAAAATGACATGGTGAAAAGTCTTTTTATAGGTTTTTTGGATGAATTTGTTCATTTTTCACCATGGAAGGATATTTTTCGATGTATTTTTGCCTATCTTAAACAGGTATGAGTAATGTGTTGTTTTTGTGCAGGACAAAGGGACTTAGAGGGAAAATTGTCATTTTTCACAAACCAAAATATCAGAGTCATCTTTTAAGCCCTTTTCTGACTCCTAAAAAATGAAAAGATTGCCGAGCGTCTCTTTTACACTCGTTAAAACGGAATTAAAAGACGGTCCCCTTATAGCTCTTTTCTGACCGTAAAATCAGGAAAAGATTGCCGGGTTTTTGTCGTTTCAAACTCGATACGGAAATAAAACGACGTGTCCTTGATCGCTTTTTACTTTTCAGGTCAGTGACACTAATTATGAAAGTACTCCTTGGTCGCAAGATCAAGCAGTTCCCCCAGGTATTATTTTATACTTTTTCGGGCTTGAGGGACACAAATCTACGAAAAAGTTCAACTTAGAGTCTTCTTAAGTTTTTCAGACTCTCTAAAAATTGAAAAACGCCGAGTTTCTCCTATACTGGGCTCGTTAAACATTTCACAGTAAAGGACCTGTTCAATTACAAACAGGAACGAACCACTCCTTCCTAGGGTTCGAATCAAAACTAGGTTGGACTCATCCGAAGGATGAGCTTATAATCAAGCATATGTTATCCTCCTCAAGCTTGTTAAAAATAAAGAGGTACTTGCCAGAAATGGTGGGGGAAAAGAGAGAAGAATGTGCCTATTTGTTACCTTTTGTCTCAGAAGAAACTTTATTACCACTCTTGAACACTGATCAGGTGCTCAAGTCCTAGGTGTTGTAAAAATGCTCAAAATTAAAAGTGCTCAGAACTGGTTCACAGCTGAACTACTGGAAAGTGCTCGTCCTCCTGATTCCGGCGCCGCAAATGGTTCGGAAAACGGTCGCCGTATGAGGGAGATATGGCCAAAACAATATCTTGCCCAAAACATTAGAAAATTGATTTTTTTTTTTTTTAAATTAAAAAAAGAATATTCCAAAGAATATTCCTTGGAATATTCCAGAGAATATTCCTTCTACAGAAGCCAATCACAGGCCGCCACGTGGCAAGGCCCAAGGGCGCCACCTGGCCCCATGATGACGTCATCAAAGGTGTGGGCGCATATTAAAATCTGTTGGTGTAGTGGTGGTTTGAACCCGCGACCAACTTTACACAAATGCCAAGTTTTACCAACGTGCCACCATTGGTTCAATTGTTATATGGGCGGAGAATTGTTTTAATAAAGTTTAAAAATCAGGTGGCGGGAAAATAAAGGGGGCCAGCCCCTAAGGGCCAGCCCATACCATATGACCACACGTGCGGAACCGTGGGCTTAGAACTAACCACCTGGCACGCAATCCAATGCTAACCGCCAACCTTAAAAACCGGTCACATGGACATTGAATATAACTGCAGTCTTGGCGGAGTTTTTGGCGGACCCGCCATATTTGGCGGGCTAACTGGACTTCCACTAAAGTTAGCTGGAGTTCTTTTAGGGGAAACTGGCAGTCTGGAGTAAATGGCCATAACTTTGGCCCAGAAAGTCGGTTTTGGACGAATTTTTTTTTGTTTTTGGATAATTTCGACCTTCTAAAGCCATTGGTGTAGGTCTTACAGCCATCAGAGGTCATTTGCATACGTTTTGGAGCCGTGAAAGTTCTAGGAGCCACCAAGGGCCAGTATTGGGAAGACTGTACAGGGTTGCAGGTATCCATTGGAGGTGATCCAATAGTCAATACTGAAGGATTCATGTGTTCTGAATCCATTTCTACCATCTATTTCTCCTGTAGATGCTTCTATTCAGCTGTATTTTCAATTTGAGCATTTAATAAAAATAAGGACAAGCCCATTTGGAGGCTTTGGACCCAGCAGACGTAGCCCTGGAGGGGGTGAACTGCTTTATCAACTTCTTGTGCATATGTGGTTGGTTTATTTTGCAGAACAAATTCATTTTTATGTGTTAAACAGTAAAAAGAAATAATTCTGCTATGCTTAAATGGGTTGTAATCAGCTGAAAAATTCATGTGTTTCATTTCTGCAAGACATGGGAAGCTTTTAAATATGTTTATTTCTGAATTGAATACCTTGCATACGAATTTCAAGTATTTTCATATTCAGATCAAGTTGGTATCAGAGCTCAGGGTTTTTGTGCAAAGATCTTCTAACTGTCTTGCAAGTATTGATGCTTACCAGGTTGAAACTTAAAAGAGGGGAAGGACAGTTGACTAGAGAAAGAGAGAATCCTCAGTCAAGGAAGGCCAGAGAGCCATCACCTACACCTTCAATTCCACCCTCAAGAGTCTCAGCAGAAGCTTCAAGGATGTCTGAGCATGGAGGAGAAATTCCTTTAGAGACAGATTCAAGAGAAGAAGAAAGAGTCTTTAGAAAGGCTTTCTTAGATCTCACTGAAATGGTGAGGATATTGTACCAAGAAAGAAATGAGAAATTGGCTGGAGAAGGGTCCAAACATCCACCTGAAGGAGAAGGCTCTTCAGGAGGTAAGAAGGATGATGATCATTCTAAGAAAGGACATGGAGGAAATGGTGATCCACCACCCCCATCTTCACCTTCTTCCTCTTCATCTTCGTCTTCTTCTGTTCATAAGCATAGATCCTCTGGAAAAAGTCCTTTTTTAAAGCTTGATGTAAAATTCGAATTACCTATGTTTAATGGTGAAGTGAATGCAGAAAAGCTTGACAACTGGATTAGGCAGTTGGAAGTTTACTTGAGGATCCAAAATATGCATGATGATGCCACAAAGATTCAGTTGGCTTCTTTGAGAATGGATGGAGCAGCCTTAGTCTGGTGGGAAGCCAAGACTAAAGAGGAGATCAAGAAATTTGGTAAGGTTACCTTAACATGGCCTGAATTTCTGTTAGCCATTAAAAAACAATTTTATCCTCTTCCTCACATGCAGAAAGCCATTATGAACTGGCAAAATTTCAGACAACTTAAGGGTCAGAGTGTCCAAGACTACACCCAAGAATTCAGGAGAAGAGCTCTCTTGTTAGGGGTAGATTTACAGTCCCAAGACACCTTGCTGAAATACATTGGTGGCTTGCATAGCTACCTTAGACACACCATCTTGATGTTTAACCCTACTAGCCTGGACGAGGTTTGTGTCCAAGCTACCCATTTAGAGGCAAGGGGAAAAAACACATTTGAAGAGGGTAGAAACAAGCCCCCCAAGGGGAAAAGCAAAGAGAAAACCTCCAAGGGAAAAGGAAAAAAGAATGCATCTGTCAAACAGGAGAGTGAAAAAGTGATCTGTAAACACTGTTCTAAACCAGGCCATGAGGAGAAAAACTGTTGGAAATTATATCCTGAAAAAAGACCTCAATTTAACAAATCCAAAGGGAAACAGAAAACTGCTGCTACTACATCTACACCACAAGATTTAGGGGAAGATTCAGGTGATGAAACCAAAATTGCAGCCATGGGTTTGAAAAACTTGAAGGGAAAAGAAATTGAAACTCAAGCCAGCACTAGTACCTCAAACTGCCATGTACAAGCTCCTAATGAGGAAGAAAGAATTGAACTGTTTCATGTGAGGGTGATTTCAAAACATACTAAGATTGACACACTTTTTGATAGTGGGTCACAAGCAAACCTTATATCAGAGGACTTGGTCAAGCAGCTGAAACTTGAGACTGTTCCACATCCGAAGCCATATCCACTTGGATGGATTTGCAAGGATGCAAATTTACAAGTTTCAAGAAAGTGCACATTGCGCTTTGCAATTACTGCACACTTTATTGATACAGTTGAACTTGATGTGGTACCTTTTGATATAGCAGGAATTGTTTTGGGAAGTCCTTACTTGTTTGATAGGAAAGCTATCTTTCATCGCCATGAAAACAAGTATCATTTGTTCAAAGATGGCAAGGAGTTCATTGTTAGAGCTCATCGCAAGAAGACAAATATAGCGATGGTGAATGCAGGACAGGTAAAAAGGCTGGTCAATTCAAGTAAGAATTTTGTTCTTCTTATGATTAAGCCCAAGGTTGATGTGAATCATGAGTCATTTGACAATTGTGATCCAAAACTTAAATCAGATCTGTATGATGTAGTTGATGTATATCATGAGATGTTTCAGGAGCCTACAAGTTTGCCTCCTAAGAGGGATATTCAGCATGAAATCCATTTGCATCCAGATTGTCCTCTTCCAAACATTGGCATGTACTGCATGTCTATTATGGAGAATGCTGAAATAAAGAAGCAAATCAAGGACTTGTTGGACAAGGGTTTCATAAGGCCAAGTACTTCGCCATGTGGGTCACCGATTGTATTGATTCCAAAGAAAGATGGCACTTGGCGTATGTGTGTTGATTTCAGGGCCTTGAACAAGATAACGGTAAAGAATCGTTACCCACTCCCAAGGATAGATGATTTGCTAGACCAGCTGAAAGATGCTCGATATTTCACTAAGTTAGACTTGCGTAGTGGATATCATCAAGTAAGAATTGAAGAAAGTGACATATGGAAGACAGCCTTTAAAACCAAACAAGGACTCTTTGAGTGGCTTGTGATGCCGTTTGGTTTGTGCAATGCACCTGCAACTTTCATGCGGGTAATGGATGATGTCTTGCGTCCTTTTCTTGATGATTTCGTTATTGTCTACTTAGATGATATCTTAATTTTCAGCAAGTCTAGAGAAGATCATGCCATGCATGTTAGAAAAGTACTTGATGTTTTGAAGAAGAATCAGTTATTTCTTAAAATGTCAAAGTGTGAATTTGGAAAGACTTCTTTGGTTTATTTGGGACACATAGTAGGAGGAGGTGCTTTGAGAATTGATCCTGCTAAGATTGAGGCTATTGTGAAGTGGCCTACTCCCAAATCCATAACAGAGGTAAGAAGTTTTTTGGGTGCAGCTCAATATTGGAGGAAGTTTATCTCTAACTTCTCTTCTATAGCAGCTCCTATGCATGCAGTGACAAGTGTGAAGCATGCTTTCCAATGGGGAGGCAAGCAGCAAAAAGCTTTCGAATCTTTGAAAGAGAAGATTAGTTCAGCTCCAGTCCTTGCATTACCGGATTTGAGACAGCCATTTGAGATACAAACCGATGCTAGTGATTATGCTATGGGTGCAGTTCTTCTACAACATGGTAAGCCTATTGCATTTCATTCTGAAACTTTTAATGGTGCTGTTGTAAATTATCCTACATATGATAAGGAGTTGTATGCGTTGGTACAAAGCGTCAAAAAGTGGAAACACTATTTGATGGGCAAAGAAACTGTTATACATACCGACCATCAGCCCTTACAGTACTTGCAATCACAAAGCAAGTTACAACAGTCACGACACTTCAGATGGATGGGCTTCTTGCAACAGTTCCATTTGGTAATAAGGTACAAGAAAGGTACTTTGAATAAGGTTGCTGATATGCTTTCGAGGCCTATTATTGGTGCTGTTACTTTACTTAAGAATGATTCCATTGTACATGATAGTTACATAGAACAATATGCATCTGATGATGACTTTAAAGATGTGTATGCTAACTTGAGTAAAGGGAATCATGTAGAGGAAAATGATTATCACATGCATAACAATTTGCTGTTTCATTTGGGCAAGTTGTGTATACCACAGGGGGAGAGGATAAATGTCATGAGAGAAGCTCATTCTTCTCTTATTGCTGGCCACTTTGGTGTGAGCAAAACAGTTGCACATCTACAGAGGTATTGCTATTGGCCTCGCATGATAGATTCTGTTTCAAGGTTCATAAGAGGCTGTTCATTATGTGCTACAAGCAAGCCTAGCAATAGGAAGCTTGGTTTGTATACTCCTTTGCCGATACCTTCTAGACCATGGGAGAGCATCTCTATGGATTTTGTAGGAGGTTTGCCAACATCTAGAAAGCAGCATGATTATTTATATGTAGTAGTTGATCATTTCAGCAAAATGTGTATACTTATGCCTTGTAAGAAAACTATAACTGCTGAACAAACTGCTGAATTATTTTTTCATCATGTATGGATTCACTTTGGTTTGCCTACTTCCATTATTAGTGACAGGGATTCCAGATTTGTGGGGAATTTTTGGTCCAACTTATGGGAGATGATGGACACAAAGTTGAAGAAAAGCATTGCTTTCCATCCACAAACAGATGGACAAACCGAGGTTGTGAACAGAACCATTGTGCACCTCTTGAGAGGTTATTGCAGCAAGCATCCCAAGCTTTGGGATGAACATTTGCACTACATACAACATGCTTACAATCGCGCCAAGCACTCCTCCACCAACACCTCACCGTTTGAAGCTTGTTTTGGTTACTTGCCAAAATCACCTCTTGATTTCATTCTTGAGAAAGATGTTGCCATTGAGGGACATAGTGATATTGACAAAGCTCGTTCATTCATCGAAAGAATTCAACAAATACATCATCAAATTCAAGAACAGCTTGAGAAAAGTCAAAGCAAGTACAAGGAAAGACACGACAAGCATAGAGTCGATCACAAGTTTCAAGAAGGGGATGAGGTATGGATGTACATTAGTAAGGAAAGGATGCAAGGAGAAGGTAAAAAGCTGAAGCCTATTCGTTATGGTCCATTCAAAATCCTCAATAAGGTTGGAAATAATGCTTTTCAATTAGATTTGCCTTCCTACATGCAAATGTATTCTGTTGTCAATGTGGAGAACTTACGTTTGTATGAACCTCCTTTGATTGCTGATCATGAAAGTGCTGTTCAGCTGCCATCTATAGAAGATTTCTCGCCAGAATACTTAGATGAGCTGAAAGAAGATACAATCCTTGACAGAAGGACATGTACTTCAAGGAGGGGCAGTGTAGATTATGTTCGGGTTGGTTTGAAAGGCAGCAAACCGAACAAGGCAAAGTGGATGGAGGTGGACAGAGTGAGGGAGCTGTACCCTCACCTCTTTAACAGGTAGTTGAAGGCTTTTGGGGTCCAAAAGCTTCCCAATGGGGAGGCGTGATCAGGTGCTCAAGTCCTAGGTGTTGTAAAAATGCTCAAAATTAAAAGTGCTCAGAACTGGTTCACAGCTGAACTACTGGAAAGTGATCGTCCTCCTGATTCCGGCGCCGCAAACGGTTCGGAAAACGGTCGCCGTATGAGGGAGATATGGCCAAAACAATATCTTGCCCAAAACATTAGAAAATTGATTTTTTAAAAAAAAAATTAAAAAAAAAATATTCCGAAGAATATTCCTTGGAATATTCCAGAGAATATTCCTTGGAATATTCCAGAGAATATTCGTGGCCCCATGATGACGTCATCAAAGGTGTGGGCGCATATTAAAATCTGTTGGTGTAGTGGTGGTTTGAACCCGCGACCAACTTTACACAAATGCCAAGTTTTACCAACGTGCCACCATTGGTTCAATTGTTATATGGGCGGAGATATGTTTTAATAAAGTTTAAAAATCAGGTGGCGGGAAAATAAAGGGGGCCAGCCCCATACCATATGACCACGCGTGCGGAACCGTGGGCTTAGAACTAACCACCTGGCACGCAATCCAATGCTAACCGCCAACCTTAAAAACCGGTCACATGGACATTGAATATAACTGCAGTCTTGGCAGAGTTTTTGGCGGACCCGCCATATTTGGCGGGCTAACTGGACTTCCACTAAAGTTAGCTGGAGTTCTTTTAGGGGAAACTGGCAATCTGGAGTAAATGGCCATAACTTTGGCCCAGAAAGTCGGTTTTGGACGAATTTTTTTTTGTTTTTGGATAATTTCAACCTTCTGAAGCCATTGGTGCAGGTCTTACAGCCATCAGAGGTCATTTGCATACGTTTTGGAGCCGTGAAAGTTCTAGGAGCCACCAGGGGCCAATATTGGGAAGACTGTACAGGGTTGCAGGTATCCATTGGAGGTGATCCAATAGTCAATCCTGAAGGATTCATGTGTTCTGAATCCATTTCTACCATCTATTTCTCCTGTAGATGCTTCTATTCAGCTGTATTTTCAATTTGAGCATTTAATAAAAACAAGGACAAGCCCATTTGGAGGCTTTGGACCCAGCAGACGTAGCCCTGGAGGGGGTGAACTGCTTTATCAACTTCTTTTGCATATGTGGTTGGTTTATTTTGCAGAACAAATTCGTTTTTATGTGTTAAACAGTAAAAAGAAATAATTCTGCTATGCTTAAATGGGTTGTAATCAGCTGAAAAATTCATGTGTTTCATTTCTGCAAGACATGGGAAGCTTTTAAATATGTTTATTTCTGAATTGAATACCTTGCATACGAATTTCAAGTATTTTCATATTCAAATCAAACACGACACTTTTTATTCACCTGGGTTGGGAAATCCTTTACCTCACAGTTGATCAAACCACTTTGAAAGTCTTCAGCCGGGTTCCGGGGATTAACTTTGAGTTATTCAGCACCAAGGCATCTATCATGTCGTTATGTGTTCAAGAGGTCTGCAAGCAAAACTTTCATCTTCAAAATACTTGTCATCCATTTGACCATCCCTGAGTCAGTCCTTACAGCAACATTTCTTCAACTTGAACAATGATTTCGTGTTGCGGGCTTGCCTGCAACGGGTTGCTTTCTATCGACATCAGCACATTATCTAGAGAGATGACTTAGAAATCGTCAGTACCTTGAAGTCTGCATGCATCAATGGCAGGTTTCTCACCTTTGAGTTCGGTCTACATCATTGACTTTCGATCAAAGGATTCCGTGAAATGTTCGACATCAGCTCATTCATTCACATCTCATGGATTGTACTGGGTACTTTGAGAACCATTGACATTACTGGTGGTCTCTCTCAGACTTGTTAACAGTTTACATCATCGACTGGTAATCGAGTGGTTTCTACCATGTTCGACATCAACTCATTTATTCGCATGGCTAGAATCGTACCAATTCGAGAAGTAGAAATGAAGACCCTGGATCTAGTTTCCACCATCCAGGCTGCGAGGAGTTTTGTATTCATTATCTAAGTAGACTAATCATAAACAGATGGCTGCGCCCATACTGTGTCTACAAAAGTCTATGATTATGATGTACTGCAAGATCATTCCTGTATCAGAGTAGTTAGTCTGTTAGTTAAAGTTTTAATATGAGTATGGGAATGCCTACCTCAGTGATGATATAATCTTATACATGTATTTTGTGTTGAAAATTGCAGGTGATGACCAGGCTCTCCACGAGATAATCCTTGAAATGATAAAGCGCTTCACCCTTCCTAGATAATACAAAACCCTAATCTATTTCAGGCTTCGCACTTTAGGGGGCAATCTGTTACACTAAAAAATGTCACCATGACTATTTACAGTTAGTATGGCTCTGTCAACAGTCATGCTACCCTCTTAGGCAAGTCTTACGCCTCTGCTCTCCATGTCAAACTCCAAAAAAGAGAGAAAGTCTTTCTAAATGTATTTATCTCTGGGGACACAGGTTCTCTCAACCTTACCTGCGGGTACGCATCCAATGTTCACAAAAAATGCGTCTTTGGACGCTCTGTATGTAAAGGGGCAGGTGTGTCCCCCTGTAAAGGTTAAAATGCGCAAGTTTCATCTTTAAAAAGTCACTTGTGGTCATTTCTAGAGCATTCTAGAAGGTTGTTCGATGTGTATTGAGCGCCTCCAGATGGTTCATGCACTCCTACCAAAGACGATCTTATCCCATCAATAGGGGAGCTCTCCCATCCAAAGAGGGGATTATCCCATTGATGGTGGACCTGATTAACTTCCTCTTGAGCACTATAAATACAGACATTCGGCCAGAAGGAGGGGGGGTTGAAAGCTATACATTTCTAAGGTTAAATGCTGCAGGAATTTGGACTCCCATTTAGAAACTTGTGAGGAGAGATTGCCATCTTTGCTTGTTCTATTTGGAAGTGGGTGAGCTTTGTCAAAGTAAAGGAGAACTCTCGATGGACCCTGGGAGGGACTTGCACAACACTAAGGCTCAGGTTGTATTTGTTCCTTTTGTTACCTATTAATGCAAATGAGTCCATTCTTCTCAATAACTTGTTATTTATGAGTTGTTTCATGTACTCCTTGGTCTATGTGTTAAATATGTTTTATTCTATGAGATTATCAAGTGCTATTTAATCGTTTGATTGTTAGTGTATGCAGGTTTCAAAGTGAAGGAGGAGCGCATCCGGATCAGCGGAGCTGGATTGCAACAACAACGTTGGATTATAGGTAGGATCTAAACACTTGTTTTCCCATATAGTAAATGCATTTTTAGAGAAGGATTGCTCTTGTTTGTCTTGTTTGTCACTAGAGAGTCTTAGGCTCCTAGGGAGGTTGGTTGTGTCCGCACAATCGACTCTTTCCGCCTGACACTCCAAAAACAATGAAAGCCTTTGAACATCTTAAAGAGGCAATGTTCCAAGCACCAGTCTTATCTACACTAGATTTCACAAAAACCTTTATTGTGGAATGTGATGCCTCAGGAAATGGAATTGGTGTTGTTTTAATGCAAGAAGAAGGATCCATTGCTTTTGAAAGTCATCCAATCAAATGAAAGTATTTACACAAAGCTATTTATGAGAAGGAAATGTTGGTAATACTACATGCACTTAAGAAATTGCGACCTTACCTAATGGGAAGACACTTCAAGGTAAAAACGGATCATGATAGTCTTAAATACTTTTTAGAGCAAATATTATCTTCAGAAGAGCAGAAAAAATGGGTCACAAAGATGTTGGGTTATGACTTTGAAATCATCTATAAAAAAGGGAAAAAAATGTTGTTGCACATGCACTCTCAAGAAAGGATGAGGATGTGGAAGCATTGCTTTGTGCCATTTCTATTATCCAACCAGAATGAATAAACAAAGAAAGGGATGAATGGAAGAATGATGAAGAATTGTGGAAACTCATTCAAAAGTTGCAACAAGATCCCAGTACATACGATACATTTAACTGGAAAAATGATTCGTTATGGTACAAAGATCGCTTATACCTCTGTAAGAATTCCCAACTCAAACAAACGATTCTTCTGGATTTGCACACCTGTCCCTTAGGAGGGCATTCATGACTTTTAAAAACTTACCACAAGATCAAGAAGGAATTTTTGGGGATGGCCTTAAATCTGATATTCAAAAGTTTGTGGTGGAATGTTTGGTCTGCCAACAAAATAAAGTTGAGACAATTAAGACCCCAAGTCTATTACATTCTTTATCCATTCCAAGTCAATATTGGGAGGAGGTTTAAATGGATTTTTATCACAGGTTTACCCAAGTCTGAAGTTAAGAGTGTCATCATGGTGGTAGTTGATATACTTACCAAGTATGCACACTTTTGTGCATTATCTCATCCATTTAAAGCCATTACAGTTGCTACTGCATTTATGGAAACAATTAAAAAGCTACACGGAAACCTAAAGATTATTGTAAGCGACAAAGATCCTATTTTCACTGCAAATTTTTGGACAGAATTATTTTCTTGTCTCGGTACGTAGTTAACTCATAGCTCATCTTATCATCCTCAAATTGACGGGCAAACTGAGATAGTGAACAAATGTTTGGAAGGATATCTTCGTTGATTTGTATCTGATAAATAGACATAATGGGTCAAATGGTTGCCTCTAGTTGAATGGTGGTATAACACTTCCTTCCATACTGCAACAAAAATGACTCCATTTCTGGCACTTTACGGATATCATCCACCGTCCATCACATCATATTTAAGAGAAAATTCTAAGGTTCAAGCAATGGAAGATCACATCGAGCATCAACAAACATTTCTCCAACTCTTAAAGGATAACCTGAATTTGGCGCATAATAGAATGAAACAACATGCAAATCAACATCACAACGAAAGAAGTTTTGATGTAGGTGACTGGGTATTTCTATGACTACAACCATACAAACAAACGTCCCTCAAGCAAGCTAGGAAGGATAATAAATTATCACCAAAGTATTATGGTTGTACAAGGTGTTGCAAAAGATTGGTACTATGGCATACAAATTGGAACTTCTTGCACTTTCCCAAGTGCACCTAGTTTTCCATGTTTCATGCTTAAAGAAGGTTATAGGTGACAAGCTCCCAGTTCAAACAATATTACCAGAACTTGACGAGGAAGGAAAAATCATATTGGAACCTGAAGCAGTCACTGAAACAAGAACTTGACATTTACGAAATTGATCAATTTCAGAGTATCTCATTAAGTGGAAGAACTTACCCACTGAAGATTCCACATGGGAGGATGAGAAATTTTTATAGAAGCATCTAGAACTACTCAAGTGTTGAGGAAAACACTTTTTTGAAGGAGAGGGGAATGTTAGGTCCTTATAATACTAGTGTATTCCCTTATTATTATTGTCATTGTATCCCCTTATTGTTATTGTGTACCCATGTTGTCCCCATATTGTTATTATTGTGCCCCATATAAGCCCACTATTGTTATTATTGTGCCCTTACAATATTATTGTTATGTCGGATCTAATTATATTGTGACCCCTTAGACTCCTATATATAGAAAGGAGGTCTTGGCATTTGTATCATCAAAGAATTGTCCATTTATGTAATGTAAATGAGGTTTCCCCCTTGAAGAGGCTGATTTTGAAGTTTTTGATCTATATTTTCTTCTATTTTGTGAGTTGGTTGATGATAGGGACCTAACAACATGAGAGAAATAACACATTTGAGCTAAAATCTCTAATCCAAGGTCTTCTAATTACCAAAAATATAGGCCACCACCAAAAAATTGCTAAACGTGACTCTCAATTAATCATACAGGCAGTGAAGAAAATCCACTCTGGATCTTCCCCCCTAAAATTCTCCATAGGTTGGTGAGTAGATCAATATATGCATCAAATTGCTCAAATCCTCTCCTAACAAGAGGCTATAATTTTCTCCCATGTGAGACATAGGGCTAACTGTCTGGCAGACTTCCTTGCCAATAAAGGCATTGAGGAGCGAGCACCATGTGCTGACATAAACCTCAACTCCCCTCTAATTCTAACCCGAGCCTCTCAAGGGCCAAACATAGCTAAAAATGATCTTAAAACCTGTAACACTCTCCTCCCACATTTACCCAAGCAAATGGCCAACCGAGGTAAACATGTGATGAGGGGCTACTATGGTTGGATTCGACCTCCTATGTGACCTTAAGGAAGTGGAATCGACGGAACACATCAACCAACCTATCCACATCAATAGTAGAACCCTCAGGAGACATGTCAACCACTTAGGCATCTTGTCCCTGGGTCCTATTGATGTTCTGGACATCTTAAGACTCATTTGCTCTCATGCTATAGACATGACGATGTCCATAAACCCAAAGTTGCTCTCACAGGCTTGCCTGCCAATGTCTAGAGACTTAATTTTCCAATGTTATGCTAGCGATCCCGAGATTTGAGCCACTTTTTTAGGTCCAAATCCCAGGTCACTGCCCAAAATGGAATGATAGCTTAAGATCAATCAAATAACAGGGAAAAAATTATGAAAATGCATTAAGTTAAACAATACCTTAATCATACCCCTACTAGCCAGTCCATGAATTTCGACAAACATATCATCAACATGTAACCTATAGGAGTAGACAACAAAATTAAGTGTAGGGATCTCATACTTATCTGAGAATCACTATAAACCAATGTTCCCTCATGTCATTTACTGCATTACCATCTATTAGACCATAGATACATTATCCACTCATTTACAATTGAAAACATGCTTGGAGCCATACATAGCTGCTATCATGAAACACACATATAACTAGAATAATAACAAAATAAATGCTCTTGGATGTACAACCATATAAACCATATATAATCCATCAAAATGCTCATAGAAATACAAGGAGAAATGACCTTTCATTAATGTTGCAAAAACCAAACCCGGGATGGGACTTCCACGTTCCACCTGACCATAGAATGGCTGAGCCAAATCTCTCTTCAACCATTCACCCCCGTGCCATATTCCAAGCATGAATGTGTTACTCAAACCAAAAGAACCAACCAGGGCATACTGAAGCTAAACCATCTCACCCTCATCAATAGAAACCAGGCTTTACTATAATCCATCCCGGATCACTAGGTCAACATAATAAACACATCATAAAAGGCTTTACCGTGATCTCCACTCGATCACTAGGCCAAAATAGCATGGATTCCACCAGATTTCTCCACCTACACCGTGAGGAATTTTCCTGTCTCCTATTCTCTCAAGATTTACCGTAATCCAAACTCAGATCAATAGGCCCCAAACTGAGAGCCACTCTCCAAGCTTTATCACTTATCGCAAACCCGGGATTACTAGGCCCAACAGAGAGAAAATCACCTCTTGGCTTAACCGTATATCCTACCATTCAGAGGCAAGGATTCCTAGGCACACAGAGGCAACACAATCCTGAATTTACTGCAACCCACAATTTGGCTCAGGGGTCACTAGGCCAATGGATTTACCATGATCCACAGTCTGGTTCAGGGACCATTAGGCCATGTGCTCTATCATTTAGAGATCCACCCCACTCAGCTTCGAATCCATTCTACAATCCAGCTCAACCAAAACATGAGAACCCCATCACACCATGGCTATCCGGAAATGGCAAGGCTAGGCTGAAAACATTGTTACACCTGGAAAAAATCATGCCACAACAGCAAAAGAACCACATGAAATGCCATGCATGCCAAATATAGCAAGGAAAATTCACATGCAAATCGATACCTGAAAAGAATCTTGTTGTAGTTGCTTGAACCTACCTTTCCCTGCTTGATCTTTGCTTCCTCTTGCGTTCTTTGCCTTTCTTGCTTCCGAAATTTCTTAAGGCTATAAAATAAATTGCAGAGGTAACCACAAAACCACTTTTAAGTTTAGAATCTGGCCCTCCTAAACTCAGAGAGGGATCTCTCTGTCATATTTAGATTTGTTTGCAGTGGGATTTTAGGCTAGATGTAAGGCTCAGAGTTTGGTTTTTTGAAATGTTTGGTTAAGGCTGCAAGGTAAGGCCATTGGGAAATGGAGTACAAGTCTCAGAGTGATCAAATGTAGAAATGTCATATCAGAAATAAAAAGGCAAGGTAGGCAAACCGTTGGATCTTCAGAGCTTGATGGGGTGATAGGGAGGAAAAATGTTCAGAATCAATTAAACATAGAGAAATTAAGAATTCTATATTTAACATCAGTTGGAAAACATATATATTGGTTAAATCTAGGATAGAGTGTAATTAAACAAGTTCAACCCATAATTTTCTTTTAAACAGTGGAGAAAAGAAACACATATGAAAAAGAACAAAGATATTACAGAACTACAAGTAGAATAAACATCACCAATTAAGTCTGACACATGAATCCTGGAACACTGTCTGTATTAATGAAAAACTGACCACTTTAGCTTGGTGAAAAAATTTACATCAAATGGTAGTCCTTGATTGCTACAAGTACCAACATTTGTACTTTGAGTTGGGAAGTACTTATACAAAATTATAAAAAATATATTGAGTGAAAAGCTCAAGATTTTTACAAAATATCCCAAATTGCTTATAAAAATAGAACAAAAATATAGATAATTGAAAAGTTGTGATGATCTGGCACTATCTTCAAGGCTTGTTGTTGATTACTGGGCCTAAAAAAGTGCTTCTCTGTTATTGAAGGTAAAACAATTTTTACTCCAAAATTTGACATAGCTGGTCCCACCTGTCTTCATCTGGAATTGACATTTTAACCAATTTTTTGTAAGTCTCATCTACCTCGGTGTATTTATGGAAAGTTGGTTTGACCAGAAATAAATTATTGATTTCATCTCTAATATGCAGATTGAATTCCAAAGCCTCCATGAAATCTTTTCCTGTGATTGAGCCTTTGATAGTTGAAAACTCTGATTTGTCCCAAGCTATTGAGTACAATTTCTGTTCATAATCTGGTAGGGGCACTAGCTTGTCTCCAATTCCCTTTAGTCCGGGTAGTCCTTTCAAATGTAATGCATTGAACTTTTTATGAAACTTCTAGATGTTGGTCTCCAAATGTTGGCATTTGTTTTCCAACTGTACTAGCAAGTTACTTTAGTAAGGACTCTCCTGACTTCCAAGATAGTTTCTGTCCTATCTGCAATTTCAAATTTGCTAACTCATCCTAGTCTCTATATTATGGTCCAGTAAAGATGACACTGTGTGTAAAAAATTACCAACATAATCAGAGAAGGTGTATTCAGTGGAATTTTACCTCAACAAGGATGTCCAATGGATTACTGACTGTGGATTACCCTTCTCATCTAATTTCTGAAAAGGGTATGAAAAACTATCTACCTGATGATAAAGAAACAAATAAACCAACACTGAAGCATATTGAAAAGTCCCTTTAGTAGAAAACTTGAGGAATTGGTCATGAATTGATTCTGTAATGAACTCACTGTAATGGAAAACGGGGGGTTTCTCATGAGTTGAAAAAAATGATAAGAAACCAACAATGGCCTCATCAATCCACTGATAAGATTGATAGCCAAGTATGCGTGAAATAATTGCAATTACTTTCTTAGTCATCTGAGGGAACATAGAGGATGTGTATGAGGGATTCTTCTTGGGTAATTGGGCATCCTCAGGGAGAAAAATCTCAAATATCTTAGCTCTATGTGGGAAAGTTAGGTTTTTGTAGAATTCCATGAGGGAATCTACAAAATTTTTTGCAGAGAGTCAGAATTTGGCAACTGGAGCATTTGGGAGATGGATTTTGCAGTGATAGTGAAGAGGATATCACTCTTTTGGGCCACAATTTCCCTCTGACTTGGGATATACCTGAATTGACACCAGGAGATGAATTCGAGGAAGTGATATGTCTGAGGGAAGATGAATTGTGGTAGGAGAGAATACTAGAGGCTCAGTTCATCGCTCTGGTCCAAGAAATTCTATTTTAACCAGTTGTGAAGCTCAAACAGGTCGAATTCACAACTAGTTTAAACAATTTTGTATTCTTGGTCTACCAGTGGTTGGTGATATAAGTCTATAGTTGGGGGAAACATAAGATTATCATAAGAGGCATTGGATTTACCTTTAGGTTCCATGATAGAATGGAAAATAATAGGGAATTGAGAATTCCCCGGGAAAAATAAGTGAAAACTAGTATTTGGATGCAAATTGAAGGCTAGGTACTTGGTTGCAGGTGGCTGGTTATGCTGAATGGTCATAGAGATGCCTTGTGTCACTGGCTGTGCATTTGGCAGAGTCTGTTTGGTTGACTGTGCACTAAAAATTTCTAATTTCCTTTTATCCTGAAATGGTGAAAGGAGGCGATTGAACGGGCTTTGGGAGATTGTATAAGAAAAACCAACTTACCGTTGCTAATTAACCGTTAAAATGGAGCGGGTCCATTGTGAGAGGATCGAATAACATTTATTTATCAATGGTCTACTGACGTGGTGGTGGAAGTGCTAGATTGGAGCATCCTATTGGGGGAGAAGTAGTGATGGGAGGTTGCTTTGCCGGAAGGGAAGTGGGGTCCGCAGGTGTGAGGTGGCGGACAGAGAGTGGGGGAAAAGGAAGTGATGCAGGAGCAATGTGGGGATGGGAGGTACACCTGGCGGGATTTAAGTGGCACCGGAGCAAATAGGGGTCAACGGTCAGCGTGAGCAAGGAGCGGAATGGTGGTTTTCTGGGGGGGGGGGGGCAGGGTGCGAAATGCCTATAAGCTGCCATGTTGCAAAACAATTCCGCCTTTTAAGACCCTCCCTTTGTGATTAAACATCAAAGGGGCTCGGGGGGGGCGAATATGATCCCCCACCATTGATCTAGGTGGGGTTGATTGTAGCCATTAACTCATGTGCCCAGTTTATTGCGTGGCGACAAAACATGTCACATAAAAAAAACTTGATTTACAGATTAAACTTTCGATTAACTTACTAATTAATCTTAACATCTAAATCTTAATCAACCACACTTAAACACAGTGGTTAATTATTTTTTATTCTAACTAATCTAATTCAACCACGATTACAATATTTGGTTGATTATTCACTAACCTAAAGTAATTTTATTTAATCTATCCTAATCACGTTTAAATAGTGTGATTAAAACAACTAATCTACTTCTCTATGGCATTTTGACTGGCAACACATTTATTCAAAATTTCAAAGGTATTATTGATTTATTTTTCATTCTTTGAGTGGCATTTAGATTTGCTCACTTATTCTTTTTGGTGTATTTCATTCTTTTTTCTATTTTCTCTTATTTTTTTGATTTTTTATTCTTTTCACATATATAATTTTTCTTATCCCATTTGTTTATTTTTTCTTCATTTTTTTTTTCTTTTCGAAATAACTTGCACAATGAAAGATTACTTACAACATCTCATATATAAAACTAAACATCAAATAGTCAACTCATCCTATAAAATATAGGACCCTAACACTCCTGAAGTGCTTTACCAACATATTGTTGCATGTTCCAATTTCTTTCACTGTTGTTGCTAATTCTAGCAGTCGATTTCAACCATCTAACTAAGCATTTTCGTGGTTCCTATACCAAGCACATAACTTCCATTAGAATCAAAATAAATTGAAATAACTTCAAATCATACCTCATTGGTAACTCGTAAATAAGGTATACTTGCAATCCTGTTTACTTCATGTCACAACAAGTCAAACTAACATCTTTAACCAAATCACCATGTATAAACATATCACATTAGGTTAGCTCAAACATCACCAGCATAGGTCAACATCATAAATCACTTGTAACCATCATAAACCAGAATCATAGGTCATATATAATCATCATATACCATAGTCATAAATCACATGCATAATAAAACTAAAATAAAATGTTGATACTTATCCTTTCATCGATCCTTAGCTTCTACCTTTGTCTTTATTCCGTACACACTTTGGATTGATTTCCACACCTGACAAACACCCAGTGCCTTCTCGCCAACCATGTGCACATACACATAGTGTGCTTCACACACATACAACCACACACGACATACAACACCATGAAATACATGCACCTAGTACCGTGTGCCTTCAACACAACATGTATGACATGCACACAATACCACACGTACTCTAGTACCATATGTGCAAAGCACCACCTACACAATGTGTGCACAACATCACATGTACATGACACCACCTGCACAACTTGTACACGACGCCTCATGTACACTATGTCATTGTACAATGTGTACAAAATACCACATGTACACAATACCACGCGCACGTCAGGTACGTGACACCACATGTACATGACGCCATATGCACAGCATGTACACAACACCATATACACATAACACCACTTGTACAACATGTACACAACATCACATGCACACAACACCACTTGTACAATCTTGCACACAACACCATATGTACATAGCCCCTCATGTACAATATGCACACAACACCACCTGTACATAGCACTACATATCAAACATGTACATAGCATCATCTGTACACAACACTGCATATCCAATCATGCACACAAAACCATATGCAATAGTCAAGCAACACTATTTGTACCATCATGTACATAACATTGCATAAACAACATGTACACACACTATATATACACAACACCACATGTACACATATCATAGAGGCAACATGTACAACATATGCACAACAGTAGTACCACACATCCAAAACCACACTATCCTTACCGAGAAACCTTGCTTCCAGTGTCTTATCCATGCTTATCTTAGCATGTCGCAGACCACACTGCTTTCATTTTGTGTACATATCCCTTGGTATAACCTGTCCATAACATAAGCATAGGCATAATACAAGCATACAATATAAATTCATATTCACATGATACTAACCCCATATATTTGCCATGACTACTCTTCCCACTTGATTCCTCATAGCCAGGAACTTCTTTATGCCATTCACTTGCATAAGCAATCATTCCGCCACAAGAATGATTCTTGATGATCTGTCAGACAATGACATAGATACATGGATACATACATACATATATGTAAGCATTATCATAAACAATCATGATCCTGTCAGACAACATATGCATACATACATATATATACACATATATGTTAGCATTAATGGTCATGATCCATGACGAGCCTGTCAAACATGAAATAGCTACATACCTACATGTATACTTATATAAGGATCAACATAATCATGATCATAACACAATTACCATATAACATAAAGTCTAGGTTAAGAGAACTTCCTTTATCCATGCACAACATACACAACATTGAGAACAATCATTCACAACATATCCAAGGCATCCAACACCTCAAATCCATTTACTTTACGTTTTCTAGTTACCTTTCACATGTTTGTATTGTCACTGTCCATTTACCACTATGGACCAACCAACCCAACCACCTATCATAGTCTTACCTTCCATTGCACTTACTCATGCACAAAGCTTCATCTGAGTCTTACATTACCTGTTGGGTACCACACATCTCCCCCAGAGCTCCATTAACTTCCTCCTTTCCCAACCAATTCCCAAGACTCAAAGCACAAAAGACAATACCAAGAAACAACAAGAAGAAAAACCATGAAAACCAATAACAATACGACACCGCAATAAAGTGCCATAACTATGCACCAGACACACGCAAAATCACAAATCAAGCGCAACAATTGCAAAAGACAAAAAGAACAAGACTAACCATAGACACCATGACTCAATCCCCATGGTTCCCAAGGAAAGTTAAATCTGAGCCTTCTTCAAGATTCATGGAAATCTCTCTTGCCATGCAACTCCCTACATCATACTTCCATAAACACATAATGTCAGTGCATAACTAAACATAACAATACACCAGTTACCTTACCTTGTTGTGACAAGTATGCTGCCTTGCAACTACCTTGTTGTGACAAGTATGCTGCCTTGCAACTGAACACACCCATGCCATCTCTCATGGAACTCCATTTCCTTGAAAACTCCACCTATAACTAGAGACTAGCTAATATACCTGTCAAATACATGTCCATGAATATAGCACATATCCACATAATTTCAGACAAGCCAAGGTTAAGAAGACTTCCTATGTGCAAAACACTCATTTGTTTGGAATTAGGGTTTCCAAATATAGCCCAAGAAATTCTTGCCCACTTCCTTTCTTTTACCTTTTTACCTTGTTGCAATCAAGGCTTAGTGATACAAACACATCAACCATTACCTTGTCATACTAATACCAAGCATGTTTCCTGCAACTGTTTACTCATGTAAATCAAATATTCCAAATATGAAGACAATCATATCTATCAATTTAAAATCAACCTTTACAAACAACCATGTCATAATCGATAATCAACTCATAGTCATTAGACATAATGCTACAACTGTCACCTACTACACTCAAGTACATATCAACTGTCTCAACACATATGTATAAGTACAACCATCTTAAAACAAGATCATTTGAACACATACTCATATTATGCAATTCATCAAACATTCAACCAACTTGCAACCATACCATGTTAAATAAATCAACTAGACAACATAATCAAACAATCAAGTACCAAATATATGACATAAGCAAACTCATACCTTGATGTATCTTAGGGGAGGTGATCTTGTCTGCACAATAAATCCAGGTTAGCACGATACAACTTCAAAACATATCAACTAAAACATAAATAATGATATCCATAAAGGTAACTAACTAACTAACATGCTCACATCATAATCTCATAAGCATTTTTAGTTCATGCATAACAATCACATATGTACAATCAATCTAGATTAATACGACACCATATCAAAAATATGTCGGCTCATACCAGAATATCACAACCACAACCATTTGCATAGGTCAAACTAGGTTAACACAATACATATAACATCAATATCTTCAATGCAATGAACATAACCATCACGCATATGACCAATCCAAATTACAACATCAAGATCTCAATGAAATAACCTTAATCATCAAGTTAATAGCATATAACAACAATAAGCTATATATCATGCTCATCAACAACATATAACCTAATCATCAAGTTATATAACATAAAATAACAATAGCAATGCATACAACCACATGTTACCATCGTTCTTGACTATCTGACACATGTGCATATGACTATGCTAATCAACTATCATCTATCATGTACGTAACCATAACATCAAAATACATGTACATAAACCTAATGTATATAACCCTAATGGATATAACAATCCTTAACCTACATACTTGCATGCCCAACATACAAACCTGTATGACGACATGCTCTTGTCTCAAGGTCCAATGCTACAACTTCACTTTGATGATTTGCATCTCCTGCTTTACCTCATTCAACACATTAGCATCATGGCATACCGATAGCACCATGATGACCTAAATTTCATACCATGACTTCATAAGGCATGTTTGACCTACTATTCATGCATAAGTGTAGCCAAGACCATACATGCATAACGAATACTTATAGACATATAAAACATGAGTACAAAACCATATACACATCCTTCTAGCTAGAGTCCAGTCATCAATGCATGACCATATCAACTTCAAAAACCGTGACCTCATGCATGACAACAGCCATTACTCCATTATACGAATTTCCACATGCAACCATCAACATGCATACGCAATTCATATTCAACTACACATACAAATGAACACATGTAGTTGAGCATAAGTGATCAATACTTGTAACCAACCTACAAGGCTGATACATGTAATCAAACATACAAGAATAAAACCTAACATACAAGGATGTAATCAAGCGACACACAACAACATGTAAGCAACATACAAAAATATGTAACCAATCATATACTCATGATGATGCATTCCACAAAATCAACATCAATTTCATCATGACAACCTTACTACAACCATGATCAACATTATGCAATGCCACAAGCACATGGAATGCAAGTGTAAGAGACACACTTGCAACTAACATGCATGAATGACCAACACACACTACCCAACCAAACCAAAGGGTGAACCATGCTCTGATACCACTATGTAACAACCTCCTCCCACATCTACCCATGCAACTGGCCAGTTGGGGTAAACATGCGACGAGAGGCTACTATGACTGGATTCAACCTCCTAAGTGACCTTAAGGAAGAGGAATCAATGAAACACATTAACCAACCTATCCACATTAGTAGTAGAACCCTTAGGAGACATGTCAACTACTCAAACATCATGTCCCTGGGTCCCGTTGATGTTTTGGACATCTTAAGCCTCAGTCACTCTCATGCTATATGCATGACATCGTCCCAAAACCTAAAGCTTCTCCCATAGGCCTACCTGCTAGCATCCAAAGACTTAATTTTCTAGTGTTATGCCAGTGACCCCGGGATTTGAGCCAATTTTTTAGGCCCAGAGCCCAGGCCATTGCCCAGAATGGAATGATATCTTAAGATCTGTCAAAGAACAAGGAAACAATGATGCAAAAGCAATAAGTTAACAAGACCTTAATCATACCCCTACTAGCCATGCTAGGCATTTCAACAAACATATCATCAATATGTAACCTACAGGTGTAAACAACAAAATTAAGTGTAGGGATCTCATACTTATCTAAGAATTGCTATGAACCATTTTTCCCTCATGTCATTTGCTGCATTACCATCTATTAGATCATAGATACATTATCCATTCATTTACTAGTAAAAACATGCTGGGATCCATACATAACTGCTGTCATGAAACACACATATAACCAACATAATAAAAAAAAATACTCATGAAAGTACAACCATATAAACCACATATAATCCGTAAAAATTCTCATAGAAATACAAGGAGAAACAACCTTTCATTAATGATGCAAAAACCAAACCTGGGCTGGGACTTCCATGTTCCACTCGACCATAGAATCACTGAGCAAAATATTTCTTCAGCCATTCACCCTCGTGCCATATTCCAACCATGAATGTGGGAATCAAACCAAAAGAACCAACCAGGGCATAGCAAGGCTAAACCACCTCACCCTCATCAATAGGAACTAGGATTTACCATATTCCATCTCGAATCACTAGGCCAACACAATGAACACATCATAATAGGATTTAGTGTGATCTCCACCCAATCATTAGGCCAAACAAGCATGGATGCCACCGAATTTATCCACCTATAGTGTGAGGAGTTTTCCTGTCTCCTAGTCACTCAGGCTTTACCACAATCCAAACCCAGATCATTAGGCCCTAAACCGAGACACACTCTCCAATATTTACTGCATATTACAAGGTCCAACAAAGAGAAAACCACCTATTGGATTTACTGTATATCCTGCCATTCACAGACAAAAATTCTTAGGCCCACTAAGGCAACAAAACCCTAGAGTTACCACAACCCATAGTTTGGCTCAGGGTCACTAGGACAATGGCTTTATCGTGATCCACAGTCTGGTTCAGGGACCACTAGGCCATGTGCTCTATCATTTGGATATCCACCCCACTCAACCTCGAATCCATCCGACAATCTAGCTCAACTAAGACATGAGAACCCCAGCACACCATGGTTATCCTGAAATTGAAAGGCTATGATGAAAACACTATTACACTTGGAAAAACTCATGCCACAACAACAAAATAGCCACATGCAATACCATGCATGCCAAATCTAGCAAGGAAAATACACATGTAAATCGATACCTGCAAAGAATCCTGCTGTAGTTGCTTGAAATTGCCTTTCCCTACTTGATCTTTGCTTCCTCTTTCCTTCTTTGCCTTCCTTGCTCCAATACCAAAGTGCTCCAAGAAAACTCTAAGTGTCCAAGAGTGAGAGAGAGAGAGAGAATAGAAGAGAGCTCCAAAACTAAATAGATCAAGCTTGAGCCAAGAGCTTACATTGACTAAGAGCTTTTGAACTTATCCTCATAACATTTTTATGAATGAGGCCTCTATTTTCTTCATTTTCCATTATTTTCCTTCAATTTCCTCCTCACATGCAACCTGTGACCTTTCACCTCCTTTTTCTCCTAATTTACATTATTTTCATAAATAAATGTGCCAAAAATTCCATTTTTCCTTTCTAAATCCTTTTCCATTGCTTTTGCCAATTTCGTTAACCATAAACAACCAAATGAACACCCACACTAGGATGTCTTTCCCACCATTCAACTTGGAATTCCTGTCCCTTCAACTATGGTCTTATATATTTTTACATGGAATTTTTACCAAGGCTATTACAAAACCCCAAATCCGGGTTCCCAAGACAACTAACACTTAAAATGATGCCAGGTATAATCTCTCCAGAACATTAATGGCTAAGGAAGGGTGACACATTCTACTTGCCAACTACACTCACCACTTACGCTAATCTAGATGGGATGTATAAAAGCCTCTGCGTCAACTTTCAATTTTATCTTTGGAGGTGAATCAAAGGTTACTTTAGCCAGAGCTCATTCCTTCAGGAATTTGTAGAGCTGAGAGAATTGAGAGGCTGTGTAGTAGCCATGTTGGAAATTCTCATTTTATTGCAATGGTTTGAGAGAGGGGACCACCTCGACGAGGAGGTAGAGGAAGCGGTTGTCCACCTCAAACCTCCCAGCATGGCCGATGTGGACATATATGATGAGGATATCCCTTTACATATTAGACATATGGTTACAAATATTGAGACATAAGAAATGAGAAACATAGGTGACAGGAAATGGGATCTGTGTTAAATGCTTGGAAGGCATCTCAAAGATCAGGAGGACATTATGAGGGTGACAGAGAATTGCATTACCAACCTGGACTTCCACTTGGTTTAGGCAATATATTCTTTGAGAGTCATGGATGGGGCCCTTGGTATTCAATTCCCTCCTACCCCTTTGCCTCAAGTGGCTTCCAACTCCTTAGAAAACCCAAAATCTCCGAGTTCCCCCAACTTGGCTCTCCACGATGAACAATCTCCCAAGCATGGAATATAAAAGCCAACAACTCAAATGGGGAAGGATTTTTATGAATCAGGTCCTTTACACAATGATGGGAAAGAGCACCCTGCCTACAACTGGGCTGCTGCTGCTGAGAAGTCGAGTGAATATACTCCTCCTCAAGTCGTGGACACTTGTTGGGGCAGAGCATATATTAAGAGAACATCCTATGTAGATGTTGAAGGGATACGATGACACAACTTACCATTAGCCATCAACATGTAAAGGAATGCATCCAAGTTCCAGGAAAGCAACCCCCAATATACTCTCATACTTTTGCTAGTTTACTCTATTTTAAACATTATAATTTTTCTACAAGATAAGCAGGGAGATCATCTGGTTTCCCACATGTATGTAGATGGTCCTCCTGTTGGGTGCTAAAAGGTGTCTTTTAAAACTCCTAATTGCCTCACATTAATTATCAACCTGGGTAAGTCTTTTTATTCCAAGAGTGTACACAGTATGTGCAAGCTATAAATCAAGAGAGTAATGCTTTAAAATAAGTTATTAAATTCAATACAAGAGTAAATGGATGCAATCATAAATCTCAAGCTTGTAACTTTAAAGGAAATAGTTCATCTAAACATCATGACTCTATCTCAAACAACTCCATAATTCAATATTAATCAACCAAATTCAAATGACAAACAACTGAGAGCACCGTCGTATTAACTGAGCTCTTTCAGCTGGACTTAAACTACTAGACAAAAGGAAAGCATTTAATCAATCACTCTCTATTATGTAATTAACCGTAAATGATTCTTTAATCGATAACTAATTCAATCCACGACATGAATTAAATAAAACCAACTATGACTATGCATTAATGAAATGAATACCAGAAATCCGATTCAACGAAAATACATCAACTGAAAAGCTATAAAGCAGAATAACTTGCAGGAAACAAAAAATGCATAAAACAAGGAACAACAATAAGTTCCACCAGAGACCGGGCCCTAGCCACAAGCGAACACTGCTTAACGATTTCAGAATATCTGAACGAACAACATTTCAGAATATCTGAACGAACAACAACGCAAGTTGTATATTAAACATCAAAGTCACTTATCATTACAACACGATCTTGTTCTTCAGAATCGCCCTTCTGTAAATTAAAATTACAATCCAAGTAAAAGACGAGAGATCCCCCTTCAATCTTGATCTGAAAATGGGGCACTTAGTTTTCTTGTCTAGCTTACAAGAACCTCTCCCACTTCCAAAGCATATTTATTCCCAAGTCTTACTGATTAACCAATACAGAATTGATAATATGTGCTTGAAGATAAGATGTATGCTGGTATTTATTTTAAACTGTTTATGTACTTTAAAATATGTTGTTTATGCCGATATAACGCATACATATAACAATAAACAATGCAGTAGTGAAAACAAACACATAAAACAACAATTTAATGAGGAGTTCACCCAAAACTCTTGGGCTACATCTCCTTGATCTCTAGTCAACTCGACTAAGCTCTCTAGGATTATGGCAAAGTGCTTTTTACAAGCTCTTGGCTCAACTCCATTGTTTTACACAGAAACAATGGGTGTAGACACTGTTTTTATCCCCGGCTCTTGAAGCTCTCGACTTTCTGGCTCTCGGCTCTTGCTCTGGCTCTGGCTTCTTCGGCTCTCTGTTAGTTTACATCCCTCTGGCTTTCCACTTGAACTCCAAGTGACTCCCTTGGCTGCGTGCACTTTTGCTTTTGCTTTCTGCGCTGTTTGTTTTGCTGCTGCCTTTTCACGCTGCTCTCTTATGCCTTAACTTCCTTCTTTGGCTTCGCTTTCTACTTATGCTTGGTTTCAGCCATAACTCCAACAACAACCTTTCTGTCTCTAACATTCATGTCTTTTAAGCCAACTGGCACTGTCCGTTCGTTTCCTCTTCTCGAGCTCTCTAGCTCTTGGCCTCTGTCTGCTCGAATCCCCCCCGCCCCCCCCTGAGCGTTAGCAATCATTGCCAAATGCCTTCAGGGATGGTAGCCACCTGTTCCATAACGGAATGGACCATCAGTGCCCTTGAAGTCCCAAACATGGTCATTCTCGGCTTACACAGGAAAATACATAGAAAACCTATAAAAATCCACCCAAATGCGTCTATCGGACCTCAAAAATTATGAACTCCACCTTATATTCCATCGAGTCCACCTTTTAAATACCTTATCGCATCCCCACCGTTGATCTAGGAGATCTAGATCCAATGGTGGTGGTTCATTTCGGGCGGCTCTTTCGTACGGGGGTTGACTACCCGATAGGGGTGGTTTTCTCTCTCCTTAGCCTGGACACGTGGCAGCCATTGTATGGGATCGGGTGGAACCTGTCGAAAACCATTTACCAACCACGGCCCGCCCAAAATCCTAGTTGTTTCGTGATTTCCTTTGCATTTCAAAAAAACATTAAAACATTGAAAAATCCCGTAAAATGGCTTTAGATGGACTTGAAACACTATACATTGGCACTTACAAACCTTTTCGGGTCCGGTTTCATCGCATCGACACTTCCCTTCGCTTTTCGTTTATTAAACGAAATATGCGAAAATACATAGAAAACTGTCGTTTGACGGTTCTCAAATTTTATGGAATATCATTTATAGCTCTATCAGGTCCAGCTATTGCATCACGCATATATATATATATATATATATATATATATATATATATATATATATATATATATATATATATGTGTGTGTGTGTGTGTGTGTGTGTGTGTATGTATGTATAAAGCCCCGCTCCTCTATGTAACTTCGATGCGATATTGCGATGCGACTTGTCGCAATCACATATCGCATAAGCCCGAGGTATTTCCCTGTGATATGGCCTATGCCGACACGATTCGCCGATGCCGATATCGGCGATCACGATATCGTTCAGCTCGGGGTCCTGCCTTTGCCTCATGGTATCTCAGATCGTGATCTGTCGATATCAACGATTGTAATATTGGCGGCTCGCTCCCGCCTTTATGTTATATGTGCATGTGCCTTCCTCTGACCCAATTTGTCGGGGATCGGTGATTAGGGGTGCTTCCCCTATTCGCTTAAGTCCACCTTGGACCTCCTCCGATGTGATTTTCCTCATAAAGCCTTTTAGGCCATTTTTAAAATGATTTTGCCTCTTTTTCTAAGGAACAAAGGCATCTTCTTTCAGTGATGACTTCTGCATCCTAAGTCCATTTTTGCCCATCCAATTTGTAGCAGATTTTGAAGGAAAGGATCTCTACAATGGGGCTATTTCTAGGAACTTCCTTGGAATTTCATTTTCCTCAATGAGGAACACTTAGACTTAGGAGTCTATCCAAAATCCATTTTGGATCATGCCTTCCCACTAAAAGAACTTTTGGCCTCCAAAAGATTGATATACTGATCTGAATAGTAAATGAGAGTGACTCACCCTCTTCTTTCAGCCTCCCTACACTTTCCTTGCATAGTGCCTCTGAACCAAGGTTTCTGACCACTTCGCTTCTTGGATGGGCTGGACTTCCTAGGAAGAGCTTCCTTCTTCTTTACCTCCCTGCAGAACTCCTGCTTAGATGGTCACAGTAGGTAGTTTGAACTTCTTTTCCTTGATCATTGATCCAAGGTGGCTCAAACAAATGTGAAGTAGATCTGCTTCACAAAAACTTTCATTTGTACCTGTTTGAAAAGCTGTCAACAACAACTGTTAACAACAACAGAAATACAGACAACAACTGGATGGCCTAAACTCCTACTTCAACAAAAGAAATAGATTTCACAGCTTGTGAACACCTCCATGTCTTACATCTGCATACAAATGATGGACTAGATAACAAGCCCACAAAACATGCCTTTAAACAAATGACTCTTCAAGTCAAGTATGTAGAAAAAGACCATTAGAACTCTTTTCAAAAGATGGAACACTTCATTATTATCTCCATCTTGGAGACCAAGTTAACTTCTCCCAAGTCACCATTGCATCACATGCTTATGCATGCATTTCATCCTTCAACTTTCACTTACACACATTGTACTTTCGAAGCTGAAATGAAATATAATTTTGCAGCAACAAAGTGAGTCTCCAACTCAACTTCTCCATTCACCTTCTTGGTAAAACCCTGCAACTTTCATCTCATCAAAAGAGAAATGCAAATAGATGCATCAATAGACATGCAACCTTAATTGGAAAACAACTCTATCCATTTCTTACCAATCTAGTTCAAATGTCTTTCCTTTGTCTGCACATCAAAATCAACATGTGAATCATTCTGAAACACATCATTCATGGAAACTTCATTCCCATTTCTGCCATCTTCTCTTTCCACTTTCTTCAACTTTTGTGGAAGCATTGTTGGATTCAGAGTCCAACACCTTGCAGCAAGATGTCCTTGCTTATGGTAGTAAGTGCAACACATGTGCATCCTATTGACAACATGGTTTTCCTTGTCCAATGGACCTTTAGATTTTTGCTTTTTTTCCTTCAAAAGTTTCCTGTATGTGGCCATTCTCTTCCAACATCTAGAAACATGATGGTTATCAAACCACAAAAGGAACATGCAATTCTTTTCCCATGCTTATGTGGAACTTTACCATGCTTTACAAAATCAAAAGGGATATGATTAGAATGAGATTTATACCTGCCTCTTTCACCTTTATTGCCTTCATGAGGAGGTGAAGCAAATGAAGAAATGGCTCCCTTTGGAACACCATCAATCTCTTCAAGGCTGTTAGAGTTTCCACAACTCTCTGGTTCAAGTGTGTGGTTCTAGACACCTGCATCCTGCAAGTGATGTTATAAGCTATTGCATTCCTCCTGAACATAATCTTCACACTCTGCAATGCAACCCCTTCTCGGAGCTGTTTTAATGGCATTCATGGAAGCTTTGGAACTCTCTCCATAAGACTATCCATAGCCAAGACCCAAATACTTAGGCCTTTCCTCAGACATTATTGGCTCAACAATACCTTGTGCATGTCTGCCCAAGCCTTTTCCTTCATAGCCCATCTTGGACATTAGCTTGGAACCTATGCCTCTAGTATGTTTTTCAAAAGAACCAATATAAGCATTCTTAGAAGAATTTGAAGACAAACTGGAATGGTTTACCTCTTCTTCAAGCTGATACTTGACCAAGGCTTCTTTGACAATAAAGAGCTGTGACTCCAACTCATGCATCCTCTTCAGGTTCATATTTACAATATGAAGTTGCCTCTCCATTTCCTGCAATTTGTCAGTAAGCAACTGCTTCTCTTCCTTCATGGAATTCAGCTGCTCTCTCAGTACACTGCTCTTCCTTCCATCCTCATACATTTCTCTCACCATATCCATCATGGTGGACAAGTCTTGCTTCATATATTTATCAAAGTGTCTTGTGGTGAAGAAAGAAGAATTCGAGGGCTCACTTGTAGAAGTTGTCATTATGCCAATGAACAAAAGAAATTCAACAAGATTAATAAAGAGCTTATTCAACAACCCATTGCAACAAACCTCTTGTGCTTCAAGGATTTCTTTGAGGTCCTTTGGAATAGAAGAATGCCTTCAGCCCTTCTTCCTTCTTGTCCTTCCTGGACTGAGCTATCAACAACTTTCCCTTCCTCTCTGCAAACTCAGAAAATAGTCAGTCTGCAACAAGCATGCATCAATCAGACAATCAATCCTTGACTGTCCAAACACCTTTTAGACAAGCAATCTTTGCTATGTCAATCAAGCATTTTGATATAACCTTCTTTGAAGGCGGGTTTAATCAAGCTTAAGCTTTGATACCACCTGATCTGAAAATGGGGCACTTAGGTTTCTTGTCTAGCTTACAAGAACCTCTCCCACTTCCAAAGCCTATTTATTCCCAAGTCTTATTGATTAACCAATGTGGAATTGATAATATGTGCTTGAAGATAAGGTGTATGCTGGTATTTATTTTAAACTGTTATGTACTTTAAAATCTGTTGGTTATGCTGATATAACACATACATATAAGAATAAACAATGCAGCAGTGAAAACAAACACATAAAACAACAATTTAATGAGGAGTTCACCCAGAACTCTTGGGCTACATCTCCTAGAGCTCTAGTCAACTCGACTAAGCTCTTTGGGATTAGGGCAAAGTCCTTTTTACAAACTCTTGGTTTGACTCCACTGTTTTACATAGAAACAATGGGTTTAGACACTGTTTTTATCCCCGGCTCTTGAAGCTCTCGACTTTCTGGCTCTCGGCTCTTGCTCTGGCTCTGGCTTCTTTGGCTCTCTGTTAGTTTACAACCCTTTGGCTTTCCACTTGAACTCCAAGTCACTCCCTTGGCTGCGTGCGCTTCCGCTTTTTCTTTCTGTGCTGCTTGTTTTGTTGCTACCTTTTCGCGCTGCTTTCTTACGTCTTAGCTTCCTGCTTTGGCGTTGCTTTCTGCTTATGCTCAGTTTCAGCCACAAATCCAACAACAACCTTTCTGACTTTGACATTCCTGGCTTTTAAGCCAACTGGCGCTATCTGTTTGTTTCCTCTTCTCGGGCTCTCTGGTTCCCAGCCTCTGTCTGCTCGAATCCCCCCCTGAGTGTTAGCAATCATTGCCAAACACCTTCAGGGATGGTGGCCACCTATTCCGTAACAGAATGGACCATCGGTTCGCTTGAAATCCCAAAGATGGTCGTTCTCGATTTACATAGGAAAATACACAGAAAACCTATAAAAATCCACCCAAACGCGTCTATCTGACTTCAAAAATTATGAACTTCGCCTTATATTCCATTAGGTTCGCCTTTTAAATTGCTTATCGCATCCCCACCGTTGATCTGGGAGATCTAGATCCAACGGTGGTGGTTCATTTCGGGCGGCTCTTTCGTACGGGGGTTAACCACCCGATAGGGGTGGTTTTCTCTCTCCTCAGCCTGGACACGTGGCAGCCATTGTATGGGATCGGGCGGAACCTGGCCAAAACCATTTACCGCCCACGGCCCTCCCAAAATCCTGCCTGTTTCGTGATTTCCTTTGTATTTCAAAAATACATTAAAACATTGAAAAATCCTACAAAATGGCTTTAGGCGGACTTGAAACACTATACATTGGCACTTACAAACCTTTTCGGGTCTGGTTTCATCGCATCGGCGCTTCCCTTCGCTTTTCGTTTATTAAACAAAATATGCGAAAATACATAGAAAACTGTCGTTTGACGAATCTCAAATTTTATGGAATATCGTTTATAGCTCTATCGGGTCCGGCTATTGCATCGCACATATATATATGTATATAGCCCCGCTCCTCTGTGTAGCTCCGATGCGATATTGCGATGTGACTTTTCGCAGTCACATATCGCATAAGCTTGAGGTCTTTCCCTATGATATGGCCTATGTCGACACGATCCACCGACGCCAATATTGGCGATCGTGATATCGCTTGGCTCGGGGTCCCGCCTTTGCCTTGTGGTATCGGTGATTGCGATCCGTTGATATCAGTGATCACAATATCGGTGGCCCGGTCCCGCCTTTATGTTATATGTGCATGGGAATTCCTCGGACCCCATTTGTCAGGGATTCGCGATTGGGGGTGCTTCCCCTATCCGCTTAAGTCTGCCTTGGACCTCCTCCGATGCAATTTTCCTCATAAAGCATTTTAGGCCATTTTAAAAAGGATTTTGCCTCTTTTTCTAAGGAACAAAGGCATCTTCTTTCAGTGATAACTTCTGCATCCTAAGTCCATTTTTTCCCATTCAATTTGCAACAGATTCTGAAGGAAAGGATCTCTGCAATGGGGCTATTTCTAGGAACTTCCTTGGACTTTCATTTTCCTCAGTGAGGAACACTTAGACTTAGGAGTCTATCCAAAATCCATTTTGGATCAAGTAGTTCCTTTTATAGTTAAAAGGAAAAGATAAATGTGATCCCTCAGGATCAAGAGATCCTGAGGGATTCACAACTAAATGCTATATTTAGACAATTATTCTATCTCACGCTAATCTTCTTGACTTGTTCTTTGGTTCGACCGCACTCGACGCATCTCATTTTCCTAGATTAGATTTCGCTGTTCCGACTTTGGAACAAAAACTATTCCTTCAGCTGTTTTTCTACATAAAAATTAATGAGAGTTAGTTTGGTCGGTCAAATCGTATCAAGAGTAGTTTTATTCATTCCTTATCAAAATCCTATCAATTTGTTATTATATCATGGCACAAAATGGATAAGAAAGGAGGAAAAAGATAATAATCAAGAGTAAATACATACCTATTGCAAGGCTCAACATACTCCCCTGCTTACCTTTTTTCATGTCCTCATGACAAATAAATAGTTCCTATGTAATGTAGTTAAGGAGTAGGTTGGAAAAAAGGTTTCTTTATCAGGCCTGAAACTGTGATTTTGTGCCAAATTTGCAAAGGCTGTCTGTTCGTGTCCTTTAGGTAACTCATAGTCAAACCGATACCCTTCAGGAGGATACCAAATAATGGGACATCTAAATCGACATCCCAACCAATAAGGCCCTTCCCTCAAAATAAGATTGCTATATGTGATTAACCGGCTTGCAGCAACTTTGAAGTTCCCATAATTAAATGGTTCTCTTTCCTTAACACTGTTAGTTGAGACCGTCCATCTCATTTTGGATGCAGTCAGGGATCTTTCCTGGATGGAGAGGAAATATGCTATTCCTTTCTGTACCATTTCCTTATGTATGGGCCCTAAAATTTGAATCATGCCTTCTTATGTCATCAACCTTTTATGTTTAGAAAATAGTTGCAAAGGGTGAGTAGGCTCACTCCTTACCCATAGATCCAACCCGTCTTCCTATCTTTGGAATGAATTATACGCTTTAAACCACTTAAGTTGATTAACTGCGAAAGAGATAAAAGCCTGGAATTGAATATCTCCAACAAAAGGGCTAGGGTTCTTATCCACTTCTCCTTCTAATAAGAAATTATGCAGATAAAATTCGCAAAGAAACCTTTGGACCTTTGCCCCATGTTCCTTGTAGCAACTTATAAAGTATTCAGTTTTCTTTAACTCGAATGGCTTGATAGCTCTTATGACTTTAATCTTTAACAATAAGTACTGTTCTAATAATAACATGGCATAATTTGTGGCCAGAGACCTACATGTCAAGACATCTGAATATAGCGAGCAAATGGTGTCTATCTGATTATTAGCTCTGTCCAGCTTGGTCTTCACCTTCTTCAGCTTTTCTTCTTCCTATCTAAATTTGTCAAAAGTCCCATTCTCAGTTACGATTAATTCCCTAAACTGTTTATGCAACTCTTGATATTTTTGCAGAGGGACTGTCTCTTGTTCACATCGTTCTAGAGCAAGCTGGGCTTGCATCAGTTCTTCCTGTAGCTTTAGGAGAATAGGGTATTTTTTTGACAGGATATCCTTGGCTTGTTCTTCTATCTAAGTGCCTGTGCTACGAGAGGATATTTCCTCGGTCTATACTTCCTTATTGTGGGAGGACCAACCCTCCATCTAAACGGCTGCATCCACTAACTTTGCATGCAAATTTGGTTGGGTGGTTATTGTTTTACTAGGAATGAGTTCGGTTTGGGTCTCTATTGACCTACTCTTACATATTTCCATTTGCGTAGCCAAAGGGACTACCTCAGGAGTAGTGTTGTGGGCTTTGCCATTTGCAATTTCTTTAAGCTTCTGGTGTAGCCTTTTAATAGTCTTTTGAAGCTTTTGATATTTGTGTCTCAGCTTCTTTAGTTTTGCTCCGACTACTCACCTCTTCCGAGGAGCATCTTTTACACTAACAGGCTTATCAATAGCTTTTGTATCTAAAGATTCCTGTTGTTTATCATGGCTGTGTTCCAATAGAACTGTGTCACCAGACTGGTTGTTTGATTCATGAATAACTTCTGTGTCTGCTTCCTTTTCCTGGTCTGTAGCTTCTGAAGAAGGCAAAATTTCTGTATGCCCAGAATCTTTTGGGGATTGAGCTTCCATTAGGTTAGGATCAAGTGATCCTCCAGGCTGCATGTATGCATTTAGATTTTCCAGGACCTGAGCCATCCCTGTCTCAAAATCCTACAGAATATCATTTTGGGGGCTCATGGTTGATGTTTGAGGAGGTTCTTCTTCATTTTCCAGTTCATCATCAAAGTGTTGTGCCCTTTCTTGCTCTGAGTCCGGTCTATCCTCTTCCTCGAGTTCTTGTTTTGAATTGGCCTCTTCCCCTGGTTCTGATTCTAAATTTACCTCTTCCCTGGGTTCTGATTCTGAATGACATCCTTCCCCTTGTTCAAGTTCTTCCTCTGGATCCGACTCAGAGTCCTGTATACTAATTAGTTTGGATGGTTCCGCAGGTTGTTCGACGCTATCTTGTGGATTCATAGACATCCTCTGGACTAGATGCAACCTTGCAGATCACCTGTGCTTATGGGGTTCAATGTTTGAGTGGGTAGTCCTTTTCCTTTTCGGAACAGGGCCCTACTGGCTTATTGCCAAAATTTCAGCGTTTTGGATTATAGGGTTTTGACTAATCTCCAGGGGTGCTATGAGACCATCCCAAGCAATTTTTTTTTGAACAAGGTTATGGGTAATAGGTAGTCTAATCAATCCATGGTGGCTAACTACGGTTTCCGGGTTCCTAGCCCGTCTTATTCTATCGGCGGTATCATGCAGCAATAAATTCAAGAAAGATGGCAGATTAATAGTGATCTTTAGTTTTAAAACAGCTAAAAGTTTGAGTTGTCATGGTCTTACCACGTCTCGTCGTCCATCACAGGTAATGTACCTCTGGACAACACTTGCCAACTCATGCCATGGTTCTGCCAAAGAAGATGGTTGTATGCCCTTGCCTTTCTTGGTTAATTCCTCGCCTGCATCTCTAAAAATGTCCACCGCATCTTGTAACATTATGTGTTTTTTTGGCCATGTAGTTCCTTCCGCCGACAGCCCAGATACTTCAGCTATTACAGCGTCTGATACTATGATTCTTCTACCTCTCACCAGGGATTGCCCATTCTGCAGATGCTGTAGAAATTCAATAGCAATTTCCTCACTAGGGGGCTAAAATCTTGTGAAGTATGATATCCACCCTGCGCGGACCAGAATTTCCCTGGCTCTATCGGAGACTTCCAGCACTAAAGGTTCTCGACACACTGACTTACCACCCATAATGCTTGAGTTCTTCCTACTATTGCAAAGGATTAGTGCAGTGGAGAAAACACATCAATAGACATTAACAGAGAGATAGAACAACAAGTAAGTTGTAACAACTAAGTTTTCCAATATTAAATGATATTTCTATGAGAATCCATTAATTCGAGGACTATTATTTTGCCACATGCCGTGTTATCATAGAGTACCATATAAACCTATGAAATCCAATAAAACAATTATACCGCATGCACGAGTGTAATGAAGGTCCCCTCTGTTATAGGGAAAAGTGTCTATTTAGAACTGCTCTATCCCACTAAGGTGTGACAGCTGCCTTAGAAACAAACAGAGAAAAATACTTTTGTATTTCCTTTATGAATTATAAACGAAGAGGAATAGGAAGAACCAACCTGTGTCTTGCGCTAGTCCTTTGATCCAATCTCTCTCCTCTTTGACAGTTTCCATCCACTTGCTCTCTTACTTGCCCAGCTTCACCAAGTACCTGTAAGATCACAGAAGGAGAAAACTATACAAAGACATGGATTTATATTCATAAATAACTTAGGATCAGGTTCAAGTTAACCATACAAATACATCAAGCATCAATGATACAAAAGCATGGAGGAAATACTCAAATAGTTTTATTGATATACATGAAGATCCAAGAGGAGATACAACCAATGATTCCTGACCTAGAATCAACCTCCTAGCAAAGAAGCCCCTCTTCACCTCCAAAAAAGCATAGATCACACAATAGTCTGATATGTGTCTCAAAACCAACAACAATTCCTTACAATGTGCAAAATTCCAGCCTCTGGATCTCTGGGATGAGGGATCCATATATAGATGTATGCAAGGAGGATAAGTCATCTTGTGATTTGATTAGTGGCTTGTCTCTGTTAGTTCTTGCTTCCACTTGGAGACTGAAAGCCTCTTACTCATCCTTGGTCGAACTCAGTGAGGCAAGTGTCATAGGAGAAGATTCTGGAAGCTTCCATTGTCTTTCCACCTCGCGGAATGACACTGCCATTTGTCATTTCCCGCTCAACGCACCCTGGTAGTGCATTTTGGTGCGTTGCAACGCACCTAGCTAGTGTATTTAGGTGCTCTGCAACGCACTTGGCTAGTGGAGCAGCTGAAATGATCCTGATTTGACTTATTCTGAGTAGTTTCTGGTGGAGAACTTTTGGGAGAAGCTGTAATTTGTTGACCTTGTTCCTTTAGGGGTTGGAACAACACTTTTAGGTACTTAGGATCCCTTGGTTTATGGACATTTCATGCTTAGAGCTGTAAGGAACAAAAATGTCTATAACAGTTGCCCCCTAAAGTATGAGGCCGTTTATCGGGTGAAATGCTTTATTAGGAGGATCCGAAGTTCTTTCAATGCTGGGAGGAGACCTGTAATAAGATACAATGCAATACATTATCTTCATACTGCTTTCATGATCTAGCTGAGGCGTGCATTCCCATGCTCAGCTTTATAAATTCATTTTCATGTACATAGGACAGACAATCGTCTGATGGTAGACTGATGATTCTGATAGAGCCATCATCCTTTTGGTAGGATGATTATCTGTGCTGCAATGCTGTACATTTCAATGTCTTTATTTTCCTGAATATATATCGCAGCCCGGATGGTTGAAACTAGATCCGGGGTCTTCAATCTCGTCCGATCTTCACTCGAAGTACAAGTCGATCCATGTGAGAAAAGTTTTGAAGTCGAACATGGAAAGACATCGCTTGATTACCAGTCAATGATGTAAACTGTTAACAAGCACGAGAGGAATCACCGATAATGATAATGATCCTCAAAGTACTGCAGTACAATTCACGTGGTGTGAATAAAGGACTTGGCATCGAACACCACGCAAAATTTTCGGTCGAAGGTCATTGATGTAAACCTGTCGCCGGAAGTGAGAAACTTGCCATTGAGGCATGCAAGCTTCAAAGTATTGAATGGGGTGTTCCTAGATCAGCTTCTTGGATAATGAGCTGATGTCGACAAGAAGTGATCCGTCACAGGAGGGCCTTAATGAATCCCACATCAATGACACGGAACGAAACAAATGATTTTGATGGAGGTGAAAACAATATGATGATATATGGTTCAGGGTGGCGGTCATGAAAGAATGGAGTATAATGTATGGCATTGGGCAGGACACAGGTGGACTCTCTGGATGACTTCTCTTGAACATGTCGGCGACACTGTTGTGATGGATTGGTAGCATAAACCCCAAATGTGGATGGTGTGGCGTGACCATGGCGATGTGACCGGTGAATGAAACAACCCAACCCGACTCGGGCACGGAGTGGAAGTGTCATGTTCAAGAGCGACTTGCTACCAATAAAGTTTCTTTGAGTTTTTCCTCAATTTTTCCCCAATCATTGCTGACCAGTACCTCTTTATTTTTGTCAAGCTTGAGGAGGATAACATATTCTTGTTCTATAATTTGCCCTTCGGGCAAACCCATCGCTATGTTTTAACGAGCCTAGCGATAGTGAAACTCGTTCTTGTCTAAAGACAAGTTTGTCACTATTAGTCTTTTTAATGAGTTTAACGACAATGATAACTCGGTCCTTTTCGTTTTTAGGGAGTCTGAAAAGGTACGTAAAGGTAACTCCAAAATTCCTTTTTCGTCATCTAATCCCTTAAGTCCGAAAAAGTATAAAACAATACAGAAGGGATGAATTTTCGATTAGCTTTAACGAGCCGAACAAAACAAGCGCTTGATCTTTTTGTGCAATGATCCCTCAGGTCCAAAAATATTAAAATTTAGAGGAGGGATAGCACTTCTTGTCCCTTTAACGAGCTGGAAGGCCAAAACTCGGCAATATTTTCATATTTTACGAGTCAGTTGAAAAGAGCTTAAAGGAGACTCGTCTTTTGAGGAACGAGTGATAAAATGGGTAGCAACTGATTCCAGGTAAGGTTTGGAATTTTCCAATCACGACAGTGTCACAAGGATGGCTAGTGAAATCACTCTTCGCAGCTGTTCCTCAAAATGGGTAAACAATCAAATGGAGATGAATGATCGGCCAATGGAAAAGTGGAGGTGATGGTGCAAACCCGACCAAGGCTTTAATGGCTGAAGTACTACATTCACGGTGGTTATTTACCAGGGAATAGTTCATTTTTTAACGAGCTTAAACGCGGGTGGAAACATTTGCTCGGTCCGGGTTTATTTTTTAACGAGCTTGAACCTCGCGGTGTACACTGCTCGATTAATCTAGTCATATGATAAGAAAGTCTCATATAAAATTGGCAACTTTTAGATTTTTTCCCCACATCCTTTCTTTATGCAAGTTAGGAAACGACCAATCCTACGAGTTTAAAGGGTTAGAGGTCCTAAAAATTTAAAAAATAAATAGTCGCTCTTCGCTTGCACGCCAAAAGGTTTGCATGCCCCCAGGTATAAAACAGAGTTTCAAGGTTACCTCTACTTCTATCCGCCAAAACATTTGTTTTACCGAGAGAGGCCTACCTCTTACAGGTTACCAAAGATTGTTCTATTAATCTTTCAAACAAAACACTTCTTCGGTGATGTCTACCGAGATAAACAAAGGTAAGTGGCGTGGCATGCAAACTCACATAACTTTGACAAGAGAATCCTGTACTAGAATAACCCCCTCTTCCAATCACGGACGGGGGTACAGACTAGGCATATTCTCCCGAGGAAACCTACCCTATACTTGAAGTTTTCCTGCCGAAGCAGACCAGGATGCATGCCCCTTGGGTTTTAGTCATATCCCTACGAATTACTCACGCTCATCGGGAGGACGGACTGGAGATTGAGACATTTCTTGCGTGAAAAGACCATTTAGGGATGGTATATGACTATTTTCTATGCATGATCCGGGAAATGAAAGCTGGTCCACGAGCTTGACCACTCTTCCTTCGTGCGGAAAACACATTACTCTAAAGAGTGAGGAGACAATCGCTCCATGCAATAAATATAGTCTCATCCAAGGAGTAGGTTATAATCCAAGGGTCCTTGAACTACCATTATGTTTAGGCGAACCGTCTTCCCTCTCAATGTTATGGGCACATCGGGAAGGATCCCTAAAGGTCGACTAGTTCCTTTATCAAAGCCTGTCAGATTTCTCATCTCAGGCAAAAGCGATGGCAAACCAAGCGCTTTCCAAGCAGTCGAGGAAAGGATACTCACAGAAGCCCCCTCATCTATGATGGTACCAGCCATGACCATTCTATATATTTGAACGATAATTCAGAATGGTATGCTTGCTGGTAAACGGGGTCTGCCTAGTTGATTCCAGTCGAAGGAGACAACTAGGCTACTTGGAGGTGGGACCGAATAGACGGCCGGGTACGACTCTGAAAAACTTCCTTCCTACGGTAAAGGAACGGGTAAATTGCCCCCATGTTCATTGGAGTCTTTGCTTATGAAAAGAATTTGGACGGTGTCATCCTTGTTCTCTTCAGTGACTGTATCATCTGAAGACGGAACCTCTGAAGGCAAGACCGGGTCAACTGCCGCCTCGACCTTTTGACTTTCGTCTGGTATGGATTCAGATGGTTCATCCTCAATGATAGATGCTTCAGCCGACCACTTGAGCGGGCCAGCCAGATTTTCGACTAGTGACGGACTCGGCAAGAGTTTTTTATATCTAGGAGGAAGTCGTAACAGTGAAACCGGACGATCATCCAAAACTCTTTTAGCTTCGTCTAAGAAGGGACAACGGTGGACGGCATGATCGCCTTCACACAGCTTACAAGGAAATCTATATTTTCCTTTTTGTCCTTGGGCTTCACTTTCACTAGTCGACGGTGTGTTTTCAACATGATCATCAGAGGTTGACGACATCGGGTTTTGCAAACGAGGAGACCAGTCCCTTAGTATCCGAGGGATGCAAGGACAATCTCTGTGAAAGTGGTTTCCTCTGCAAATGACACATGGCGATTTAGGCCTGGTCAGTGCAGTGTGTGGATTTTCGTTAGACGACACTCGTTTGCCCCCATTCACTTTTGGCTCCTTCTTCTTCTTTTCCTTCTTCTCCTTAGGAACTTGACTTTTGGCTTTACCAGCCCCATCAAGCGAAGAGGAAGGAGGAGAGGAAGAATTATAGGAAGTAGAAGGTTGGTGGGCAACTCTGGAGTCATCTAATTGCTGATTCGACTGTTCAGGAATAATGGTGTGCTGAACGACAGAGGTTGAGAAGAGCCATATAGGCAAACCAATTGTCAGTCCTGGAAGTGACAATGTGGCCATATGGGGTGCACCAACATCTCCCCAAGAGGAGAAGTGACTAGGATTTCCTCCAAGGGGAATTCCTTGGTTGGTAGACTCCATTTTCTCAACCCAAGATCAACGTAGGAAAGGGTAATGAATATTCCGTTTAAAATAAATTTTTAGACGCTTTGACAAAACTTGTTTTTTCAGTTTTTAAGAGTCGAGAAAAAACAAAAGATGACTCTAGTCTCCTTCGATTTTTAATGAGCCTGAAGTGACAAGTGCTCAAATGGACCTTTTCCGTTAAAGAGTCTGAAAAGGAACGAAAGGCACTGCTCTGGAGATCTAGGTAGAGGGAGTACCAAACCAATCGCAAAACTGCAGAATACTTTTTACTGTACGACAGTCAATCTTCCCGAATGCTGTGTTCAGTGCATTGCGATCGATAGGGCGGTCGACACGGTTTCCTATGGATACATGATTTAAGCCTATAGGGGTCTCCCAATATATACTCGATGGTACGTGGGAGCACAAGTACGTACTGGCACTTATCGTCTCAAAGTGGAGGAATCACCCAACCATCAATGAGGACAACAGTTACCAGGCTTTACGACGCCGGAATATGTCTCTAGCCTAGACCTCTAAATGTTGTGTGTTAAGTTACAAAGCGTTGTTAGATTCATTGAATTTATTTTAAGTTGATCTTTCTTATGAAGTTTGCATTTTGGGTTCACCACGAGATGTAGATGTAATTCCTAAAATGCAGTCTAAAGATGATAAACAAACTTTTATCTCTTTTCAGCAATGAAAATCCTAGCTACTAGGGAAAAGCAAGACACAATCTTTTCACAAAGAGCAAAGAGCACACTGTAAATGCACTTTCCTAAATCAAGCCAAACAGACTGTCAATATGCAAATGCGCGTGCATGTATTTGTTTTTCACTTTCTTAGCATTGATGCTAAAAAGAAAGTTGATGTACAAATTTGAATTTTGCTTTCAAGCGACTAACACAAACAAGCTTCTTTTCGAAATCAAAAGGTAGAGATGATTACGACACTTTATGATTTTGAAATAAATACTCGTTTTGACACTAGAAAGTCACAAATTCAAACCAAAGGCAATAGTAAAGGTATAATCGACCATCAACAGCAAATAAACTTTCTCCTATGATCAAAATCGACACTTGCGACAGATCTAAATCAAAGGACGATAGTACAACTATTATACTTTTGCGATGGAAAACTATAAATGACACAAAAAACACACAAAAACATCTACAGTTCTTTTGTACAAATGAGGTGGAATATCAGTAAGGAAAAGGGGTTTGAAACAGTCATATACTGATCACAAGCTACAAAATTCAAAGACAAAACTGGAAAGAATGAAACACAAGAACCTCAGCTGCACAAGGCTAGTCTGATCAGCACACCTGTAGCACAGAGAAACTAGATTGCAGCGCAGGTGGCCCTCTCAGGAACTGCGTTGAAATTCAGAATCTCTTCATTGTGCCTGCGCTGGGGCAGAAACGAGAATTCTATCCGGGTTCTAGGTCACGGTTTGCAGTTTAACCTTTGGTTTTTGGCCGAGTAAAAGCAATCAGTAATGCACGATCAGGGGTAGATATAAGGAGGATCTAAGAGCTATCACAGGGGCAATCAAAAATTTTATAAATCAGTTGTTTAAATCATAAATAGATCCCGGAGATCGACTGAAGTGGCTTTTATCTACTTTGCATTTGCAGAGCAAATGTAGTTCGAAAGCTACCTGGCACAGCTTCAGACTCCGTCTATATGTTTATGAAAAAGACAAAAAAGAATGATTCACAAACAAACTAATTAGACATGATCCCCAGTGGAGTCGCCATTTTGTTATAGGGAAAAGTGTCTATTTAGAACTGCTCTATCCCACTAAGGTGTGACAGCTGCCTTAGAAACAAACAGAGAAAACTACTTTTGTATTTCCTTTATGAACTATAAACGAAGACGAATAGGAAGAACCAACCCGTGTCTTGCGCTAGTCCTTTGATCCAATCTCTCTCCTCTTTGACAGTTTCCAGCCACTTGCTCTCTTACTTGCCCAGCTTCACCAAGTACCTGTAAGATCACAAAAGGAGAAAACTATACAAAGACATGGATTTATATTCATAAATAACTTAGGATCAGATTCAAGTTAACCATACAAATACATCAAGCATCAATGATACAAAAGCATGGAGGAAATACTCAAATAGTTTTATTGATATACAAGAAGATCCAAGAGGAGATACAACCAATGATTCCTGACCTAGAATCAACCTCCTAGCAAAGAAGCCCCTCTTCACCTCCAAAAAAGCATAGATCACACAATAGTCTGATATGTGTCTCAAAACCAACAACAATTCCTTACAATGTGCAAAATTCCAGCCTCTGGATCTCTGGGATGAGGGATCCATATATAGATGTATGCAAGGAGGATAAGTCAGCTTGTGATTTGATTAGTGGCTTGTCTCTGTTAGTTCTTGCTTCCACTTGGAGACTGAAAGCCTCTTACTCATCCTTGGTCGAACTCAGTGAGGCAAGTGTCATAGGAGAAGATTATGGAAGCTTCCATTATCTTTCCACCTCGCGGAATGACACTGCCATTTGTCATTTCCCGCTCAACGCACCCTGGTAGTGCATTTAGGTGCATTGCAACACACCTAGCTAGTGTATTTAGGTGCTCTGCAACACACTTGGCTAGTGGAGCAACTGAAATGATCCTGATTTGACTTATTCTGAGCAGTTTCTGGTGGAGAACTTTTGGGAGAAGCTGTAATTTGTTGACCTTGTTCCTTTAGGGGTTGGAACAACACTTTTAGGGACTTAGGATCCCTTGGTTTATGGACATTTCATGCTTAGAGCTATAAGGCACAAAAATGTCTATAACACCCTCCTTCCTTCAAGATGAGAGGTCGCCTACGACCGAATGGATGGGGGAATGATGTTCTGATGGCAACGTACAAGGGTGAAAGATATGGCATTAATATGGGATAGAGTACGCATATTAATGAGAGGACTATAAAAGGTATGGATATAATGAGAGAGAGGTGTGTAATGATGGTTATTGATAAGAGACAAAATGATTTGGTTGATGATAGGTTATGTGGTAAGGAAAAAGGACAACAATATGCAAGAAAAGATGCTTTGCTGATGATATTCAGGCTAAAAATGATATGATTGATTAAAAACATTAACTCATGCATAAAGGTTCAAGGTAGGGAGAAATTAAGGAAATAATTCTTCTGATAAAAAGAAAAGTAAGAAGAGGGTATTATAATAATTATTGATGTTGAAAATTGAACTTCAATACTATAAGCAGAGATTTTGTTGCCAACAAGCATCCATAGCCTTGATAGAGTTACTTTTTAACCCATATGAGCCAGAATCCTCAATTTATAGTTGGAGAATTCCATTGCTATTTCTACAGAAGAGATCAGTGTGCTGGCATGGTAACTAGATAACCACACTGCCATTCACTGGGAAGTAGCAAAAGTGATCAGGTCGGCTTGTGATGAGACCTCCTATTCCAAGGATATTTTAGCCATCCTTTGGATCATAACTTTGGTGTGGTGGCCATAGTGGGAATGTCACATTGTTACATCCTTATGAAAATGGTAGGCTAGCTCTTAATGAGACCCCCTATCCTCTATCTGTGGGCAAAATTTGTTGTTATTACACATTTTTATAATAAATAGAGGGAGGCTTAGTACTCCTTAAGAGTAGGGATGGTGGAAGAAGTTGAACATATCAACAGAAAAAAAATATACCCATAATCTCATTTATTATAGACAGAGATGATTATAACTAGGAGGGGTGGAACCAGCATGGTAAAGATGATCAATCAGTATTATATACAACATAAATCAATACAGTAAAGTAATATATAAATAATTGTGTCCTTCCCCAATTTTTTTTTAAGAAATCTATCATCAAGAAGTTGTCTTGTTAAAGATCATAACGTTAAGGGCATTCACCTGCTTTAATAGAATCCATAATTCTCGTCCTCATAAAAGTATTGTACTTCATGCCATGAAAGATAATCAGAAAAATGCGGTTCAGATGTGGTAGGAATAATCACGCAAGTGTTGTTTCAACATCACAATAATGTAAGGAAAAAGGGTGTTGTTTTAAAAAACACATGACTTCAAGAAGCAAAAATGTTGTTCCAAAGAAGGAACAACAACAAATTCTAAAAAAAAGAGGTAGTATTTGAACAACAAACAACAAAAAGTTATGTTCCAAAGTTGGAACAACAAACACGCAAAAAGTGTTGTTCCAAAGTGGGAACAACAAATGAAAAGTGTTGTTCCGAAGTGGGAATAGCAAAAACAAAAAGCGTTGTTCCGAAGTGGGAACAACAAAACCAAAAGTGTTGTTTCGAAGTTGGAACAACAAAAATTAAAAGCGTTGTTCCGAAGTGGGAACAACGAAAACCAAAAGTGTTGTTCCGAAGCGGGAACAACGAAAACAAAAAGTGTTGTTCCGAAGTTGGAACATAAAAAACGAAAAGTGTTGTTCCGAAGTGGGAACAATGAAAACCAAAAGTGTTGTTTCGAAGTGGGAACAACAAAAATCAAAAGTGTTGTTCCGAAGTGGGAACAACAAAAACCAAAATTGTTGTTCCGAAGTGGGAACAACAAAAACCAAAAGTGTTATTCCGAAGAGGGAACAACAAAAACCAAAGTGCTGTTATGAAGTGGGAACAACAAAAAGAAAAATTGTTGTTCCGAAGTGGGAACAACAAAAAGCAAAAGTGTTGTTCCAAAGTGGGAACAACAAAAAGCAAAAGTGTTGTTCCAAAGAGGGAACAACAAAAAAACAAAAAACGCAGAAAATCAAATCAGCAATCATATTTACAGTTTTTACAAAAAGAAATAACTTTTTACAATAATGAAGCTACCGAAGGATTTCCTTCTGCAGCTAGAATTTGCATGGTGGAGTCTTCGCATATCTGTTGGTAAAAGGATTCTCTTGTAAGTGGTTTTTGGTAGAGGTGCACCTGATGCCCATTTGCTTTGAAGGAAAAACCAGACCCATCAATGGTGGCCAATGTAAGAGTGCCATTGTCATGTACTTCCTTTATTTCATAGGGGCCTAACCATCTAGTCTGCAGTTTACCAGGGAAGTCTTGAAACCTGGAATCGTAAAGAAGTGCCCAGTCGCCCTCATGAAATGTCTTTTTCTTAATCAGGGAATCGTGCCACTTGGCTCTTTGTTGTTGAATGAGTGCAATATGTTGTAGAGCCAATAGCCGAATTTCATCTAATTCATTTATTTGTTGTATTCTGTTAATTTGGGCTTCAGTTAAATCCAATCCCACTTCCTGGGCTATCCTTAGTGTTTGTATCTCAAATTCTATGGGGAAAATGGGTTCCTTACCAAATACCAGCTGATATGGAGAGTATCCAGTTGTGTTCCTCCAAGTTGTGCAATATGCCCACAAGGCCTCTAGCAGTCAAGTCACCCAGTCCCGTCTGTGTGATGAGACTGTCTTCGTTAGAATAACTTCAATTACTTTGTTGGCACTCTACACCTGCCCGTTCGCCTGCGGGTGATATAGAGAGGTAATTCTGTGAATAATGTGATGATTCTTCAGTGTAGCAGCAATCTTGTGGCCTACAAATTGTGGCCCCCCATCAATAATTACTTCTCTGGGTAAGCCATATCGCACAAAATTTTCGAAAAGAAAATTAATCACTGTTTCCTCTGTCGCTCTTAGTAATGCTACTGCCTCCACCCATTTAGTCACATATTCTGTTGCAACCAATATATATGATTTCTGATTGGATGGTGGGTTGATCAACCCGACAAAATCTAATGCCCATCGCTCAAAGGGTTCTATCACCAGCTGTGGATGCAGGGGCATCTCATCAAATTGCCAGGGCGACCCCTCCTTTGGCCACTATCACATGCCTGGACAAATTTCTTAGCATCCTTAAAAATCGTGGGCCAGTAGTAGCCCATTTGAAAATTTTTATGTCTAGTTATGCGGTCTACAAAATGTCCACTGCAAGGTCCATCGTGGAATGCTTTTAAGGTATCATAAATTTCGTCTTCCCTGATACACCTGCGGATGTGCATATCGGCCCTTGTGTGAAAAAGGTATCCTTCGATCCAGGAGAACCAAGTGCTACGCTGCACTATTAATTTCCTTTCTCAGGGTGTCAGATGTTTGGGTAGTTTTCATACTGCTAAATAATTCACCACATCTGCGTACCATGGTGTTTTTATGGCCACATCAAACAGGTGTTCATCCGAAAACTGGTCTTCTACTGCCATTGCATCGTCTGTTATTGGCACTCGGGAGAGAAAATCTGCCACAAGGTTTTCCCTCCCCGGTCGATCCTTTATAGTTATGTCAAATTCCCACAAAAGTAGTAACCAATGTGTCAATCTCCCATTCTTAATGGGTTTATTAACTAAATATTTGATAGCAGAGTGATTAGTATACAGAACTACAAGGTATCCAATTATATAGTTTCTGAGTTTGTTAATCGCATAAATAACAGCTAAAAAATGTTTCTCTGTTACTGTATAATTCAAATCAGTAGGGGTTAATTTTTTGCTAATGTAATATATAACATAGGGTTTCTTGTCATCTTCTTGGCCAAGAACTGCTCCAACGGCTGAATTTGACTCGTCTGATGAAATATGGAATGGTATATCCCAATTTGGCCCTCGTAATATTGGTGCTGTTGATATTAGCTGTTTCAACTCTGTAAAGGCAATGTCACATTTGTCAGTCCATATAAAATCAACATTTCCTGTTAGGGCATATAATGGTGCAGTAATCTGTGAGAATTTATTTATAAATCTACGATAATATCCTGCACGTCCCAGAAAACTACGTACCTCTGTTTGAGTGCAGGGAGTAGCTAATAAGAGGATTACCTGTATTTTTGCTGGATCTACCTAAATTCCAGTTGCTGAAATGAAATGACCCAGGATCAGGCCCTCTGTCATCATCATATGGCACTTCTCATGGCTTAAGCATAGCCTAGTAGCGATACACTGTTCGAGGATTTTCTCCAATGTCTATAATGCTTGTTCAAAGTCATCTCCATAGGGTGTGAAATTGTCCATGTACACTTGCAAACCTTCATTTATCAAGTCTGCAAAAATACTGAGTATAACTCTTTGGAATATAGCAGGCGCGTTGCACAATCCAAAAGGTAATACCCTGTAAGCAAATGTTCCCCACAGGCAGGTAAAAGTAGTTTTATCTTGGTCTTTAGGGGCAATCTGAATTTGGTTGTAGCCACTGAAGCCATCCAGGAAAGAGAAGAATTTCTTCCCTGCCAGTGTATCTAGGACCTGATCGATGAATGGAAGGGGAAAATGGTCTTTTTGTGTTGCTTTGTTGAGTTCTTTGTAGTCAATGCATATCCGCCACTTCCCATTCTTTTTGGGGACCACTACTAATGGAGAAACCCATTTACTGTCAGATATAGGATAGATAAAATTCACATCTAATAGTTTTTGAAGTTCTTCTTTAACAATATCCTTTAGGTGAGGATTTAATCTATGCTGAGGTTGTCGAATGGGTCTTGCATCTTTTTCAGTGTAAATGTGGTGCATACATAGCTGAGGGTCAATCCCTTTCATGTATGGGTAATCCCAAGCAAAAGCTCCTTTATATTTCCTAAGGACTTGAATAAGTTTCTGTTGCTGGTCATCACTCAGATTATTGTTAATGTTTAGGATCTTCCCTGGCTCGATTTCAATAGGTTTGCTATTATAGACAGTAGTTGTTGGTATTGGTTGGTCATTGATATCTCTCAGGGAATCTTCTTCAATTTCATTGTCAAGGACTGCTTTAATCATGTGACATTTCAAGCTAGACACTGTAGTAGGATGATTGATAAAGGTATTAATGACATCGTCTTCTATTTGGTTTTTAAATTCAAGGGCATTTTCCATAGTCAATGGTGACTGAATATTTTCTGTTAAATATGTTACAAGTTGCTTCCTAGTTTTTACAATGGTTAGGCTTGGTTGAGCAGGAGGGTATAAGGCTATATTATTCACATCATTCCCTCTGGTTATGGTCATACTACCTGTTCAACAACTGATATAAGTGTCAACGGTTGCTAGCCAAGGCTTTCCTAAAATTAAAGGATGTCCATCTAGCCGGTTCCTAGGGTTAATAATCAAAAAATCTACTGGATATTCCCAAGTGTCTACAGAAACCATCACATCCGGTAATGTTCCTTCTGGCCTAATGACTGAGCGGTCAACAAGTTCCAACAAGGTAGTTGTTGGTTCCAAGGCTGTGATGCCAAGTATTTCACAAGTTGTTGTTGTGAGAATGTTAATGGCTGCCCCTAAATCAACTAAAGCATTGGGAAAAGAGTGGCCATTTATTTGTACTATGACAATGGGGTTTCCTGGGTCTTCATATTTTACAGGTGTCTCTTTTCCTAGTAATAAATCAGACAAAGTCCCGACAACATGGACAGTTGGGGTTATTTTTGTTTGCCTCATAGACTTCTTTATACACAATTTTTTAATAGTTTTTGCATATATTGGAATATCTTGAATAGCCTGGAGGAGGGGTATTTTTATACATATATTCTTGAGTTCACCAGAAGATCAAAGTTGGGGTGTTCAATTGGGTGCAGTATCATCAGTCTTTGTGGGAATGCTGGGGAAGTAGTTATGATCTGTTTGGGAGTTTTCTGCCTGATTGTATCTTCCCCTTGTCAATCGTTTACAGTTAAACGCTTATTTGGGTGTGGTTCTTCAGGTTGCAGATTTTTATCCTCGTCTAGAGCGATTATGCGTCCAGATCTTAATTTGAGTTCATTACACTCTCTCAACTCTGCTTCAAGGTCTAGGCCCTTAATGATTTGTACTGACTGGATTGGTCTGTTGTTGGGATTTCGGTTGGGTTGGGCTGGGAGTTGTGGTCGTATATTAGATTGAGGATTTTGTTGCAATGTATAAGGTGCTAGTAAAGTAGGTTGAGACAAAGGAATTGTGGCCATAGGCTGGTTCGTGGATCTTTGCCAGTTTGATTGTCAGTTCTGATTTTGTGAGGTGGAAGGGGACCATTGAGATGAATAGGGATTGTTCTGCCAGAATGGTGGAGGGTAAGAGGGATTTGACCAATTATTGTTTGGATTTGATTGGTTGGGCCATGGTGGCATAGAAAATGTTTGAGGTGGCTAAGTAGGAAAGGGTGGCTGGTTCTTCCATGATGCCCCTGAATATTTCTGAGAATTTTATTATGAGGGAGGAAAGAACGAAGATGAATTAGTAGGCATACCTGTCTGACGTGCTTGCCATTGACGACACTGGTTCAATAGATATACTGGTTCCACTTCTTCTTCCACTTCCTTGAAGACTAATTTTAATCTTGGGACAAAAAATAGCCAGGTTCTGTTCTGCTTCGGCCTGCTTTTGTGTAGCTTGCATGATATCCAATTGTGTCGTCAAGGTCCCCAAGATATCAGTCTTGAAATATTCCAATAGATTGCCGATTTCAACTCTTGTAATGCTTCCTCCTGAGGCTTTGCTGTCTCTGGTGATCGCATCGCGTCCGGCTGGTTTCAACCTTGTACTGCCCCTGGAGCACCTGATGCACAAGTCTATAATATTGTCATAATCTTCTTGATAAATATCACCCTTACCCATTATATTTAGTGTTTCTACCCATTGGTCTTTCATACCTTTAATCATTGTGGTTTTTAGAACATTATCAGGCAGATTTTCATAAGGAGATCTTTGCAGATTATATTGGAAGCACTCCACATATTCTTCCAGAGTCTCGTTAGGCTTAGCTACCATTTGAAAGATTTCATCTTTTAGTTCTCTAGTTCGGCAATAATCTTGGTATTTTTTAAGGAAGGATGTTTTCATCTATTCCCAATCATTGATGGTACCTCCACCAAGTCCCATAAACCAACGCAGGGATGCTCCCTTCAGAGTAGAGGGGAACAATTTCAGCTTCTAGGGGTCAGTGGTGTAATCATACCCCTACATAGGACATCGAATTCGAAAAGGAATGCATGAGGGTGTTTTGAAGTTAGCCCATGAAAGGTAGGAATATTCTGTAATGGAATAGCTTTCATGGGGGCATTGACAGCTGTGTCTACAATAGGGTATTATAACATAGATGTCTCAGGCCGTCACTGATTATTGGCCATTTGGTCAAAAATATGCCAATATTCTTCAGGGTTCTCTAGAGCTGGAGAGTTGTTCCTCGGATGTACAGAAGAGGTTGGAATGATTTTAACAGTTCTACCTCGATCTAGAACACTGGGTATCCTTTGTTAAATCACTACTTTAGGAGATCTAGGTTCTAATGATTTAATTTTAGGATTACCTGTTTCTCCTTCTCCTTCAGGGAGGTTTCAAGAATTCCCTTCTTGTGAAGGGCGTGGTTGTGAATTTTCAATATCTTGAAAACTCTGTTCAGACCCTTCAGTCTTACTGTGGATCTCAGCGTTAACTACAGATGGTGATCCTGTGGCCTGAAGGGAAATAATAGGGTGTCTGGTAACAATAGTTCGGGATCCTACTAATGACTGAGACTCAAATTTTCTTATGATTTCGTCAATAAAGGTTGATTGTCCAAGAGTCACCGGTCCCTTGGATTTTTCAGGTTTGGGGGGAGAAATTATATCTTTTTCTGGTCTTTTCTTCTTAGTCATTCATATAAAAATACAAACATTCATTTCTATCTTAAATTCCTACGCAATTCTGCTAGAAAGCAGGCAGAGGAGTGAGCATTTTACTTGCTCGTTACGCAGGTTCTTACCTCCCGTTTTTAATACCCAATTCTCTCTCAACATACAAACATCACTCTTTGTAAAATGGCAACACTCTCCCTGGCAACGACGCCAAAATGTTGGGTGCTAAAAGGTGTCTTTTAAAACTCCTAATTGCCTCACATTAATTATCAACATGGGTAAGTCTTTTTATTCCAAGAGTGTACACAATATGTGCAAGTTATAAATCGAGAGAGTAATGATTTAAAATAAGTTATTAAATTCAATACAAGAGTAAATGGATGCAATCATAAATCTCAAGCTTGTAACTTTAAAGGAAATAATTCATCTAAGCATCATGACTCTATCTCAAACAACTCCGTAATTCAACCTTAATAAACCAAATTCAAATGACAATCAACCTAGAGCACCGTAGTATTAATTGAGCTCTTTTAGCTAGACTTAAACTACTGGACAGAAGGAAAGCATTTAATCAATCCTGCTCTATTCTATAATTAACCGGAAATGATCCTTTAACTGATACCTAATTCAATCCACGACATGAATTAAATAAAACCAACTATGACTGTGCATTAATGAAATGAATACCAGAAATATGATTCAACGAAAATACATCAATTGAAAAGCTATAAAGTAGAATAACTTGTAGGAAATGAAAAATGCATAAAACAAGGAACAACAGTAAGTTCCACCGGAGACTGGGCCCTAGCCACCAGCGAACACTGCTTAACGATTTCAGAGTATCCGAACGAACAACAACACAAGTTGTATATTAATCATCAAATTCACTTATCATTACAACACGATCTTGTTCTTCAGAATCACCCTTGTGTAAATTAAAATTACAATCCAAGTAAAAGACGAGAGATCCCTCTTTAGTCTTCCCTTTTATAGTCAAAAGGAAAAGATAAATGTGATCCCTCAGGATCAGGAGATCCTGATGGATTCACAACTAAATTCTATCTTCAGAAAATTCTTCTATCCCACGCTAATCTTCTTGACTCGTTCCTTGGTTCGACCGCACCCGACGCGTCTCATTTTCCTTGATTAGCTTTTGCTGTTCCGACTTTTGAACAACAACTGTTCCTTCTGCTTTTTTTCTACATAAAAAGTAATGAGAGTTAGTTTGGTCGGTCAAATCATATCAAGAGCAGTTTTATTCATTACTTATCAAAATCCTATCAATTTATTATTATATCATGGGACAAAATAGATAAGAAAGGAGGAAAAAGATAATAATCAAGAGTAAATACATACCTATTGCAAGGCTTAACACCTCCCATAACTTGGCATGGTGTTAGTTTTGGTTCAAACAGGTTTTATTTTTAGACTTGAACATTCTGAACAAGGTTTGTAGTTGTATCCTCTTGCTTATACACACTATAAATTCCCAGTAATATAACACGGTTTATCTTACAAAAAGAAAAAGAAAGTTTATAGAGGATTATATTACATTACAACATCTCTACCATATTGGTTTGGAGAGTGCCTCTCGACGCAATTAACCTTTAATTTAAAATATTTTTATATAATGTCATTTTATATTCTTAGGTAAATTACATTCTAAGTTTTTTTTTCTTAGTTTAGTCTCATCATATCAAATACTGTGAATTACTTGGTACTATGGGCATTTTCTTTTTTATGTTTCATAGCCCTTAGAGACCAGTGATTACTTTTGTAGCAAGTAGATCTACCCAAAAGGAGAACTCCTGCTGGCTCAACCACATAGCTTGATCCTAAGAGTGTAAGGAGGATTGAACCTGTGACCTCTCAATAACATATGTGCTTTAATGACAGGGACTCGACTAACGGAGCTAACCCTTGGGGATTTGATATTATGGGCATATAAACCTTAAACTAACAACTCTAAACCATTAATGATGGAATAAATATTATCTTAATTACTCTATCACCCACTCAAGATTAAAACAACACTGCTCCCTTAAACTTGACTTGGAATAAACACCTATTTCCATTATGACATTAAAAAAATTCAATATGTTGATAACTCAATTAAACTAGAAAGCCAACATTGAAAAAATAGGCGAGTTTACTTAGTCATAGAACTTATAATAAATTATATTAAATGTAAATAAAATAATTTTTCAAACTTCAGTGCAAAGTCTTGTTTCAAAGTTCAAACATAGTGAGTGGTGTTTATTATTTATTTATAGTGATTTGTATATTTTTTTTTCAAAGAGTGATTTGTATATGGATCTATCATGTTAGGGAAAACTTGACTAGGTGAAAGAGAAAAAGTTGTTAGCTCTATAGTGTTGATTTCAAGCACATGGTTTTTGTGGCCCCTGCTATTAGATCGAATATTACATTTATTTAAACCTTAAAAAATATTAGATATTCTCCACTTTTATGTGCTTGAGTTGAGTAGAGGGCTCACTTGGAAGGCCCAAGATGTTGGGATGTTGGTTGGATTTGTTGCTTTAAGTCAAGGCTTAAGTTATTTTAAGTCGTGGAATAATAGATCTATTATTAGGAGATATTTTTCCGCGAGGGTTTCTAGGTTTCAATATAGTGTTCAGGTGTTATTAATTGCTATGTGTTTATTATGTACTTATTTCTCTCATTTTTACTAACAAGTGGTATCAGAGTAGAGCCCTAAGGGTTAGCTCAATTGGTCGAGTCCCTGTGGTTAAAGCACCTTTGTTATTGAGAGGTCATGTGTTCAATTCTCTCGACACCCTAGGGGTTCGGCTCCATGCTTGAGTTGACAATAAGTGATCCCTTTGGGTGGATCTGCATGGTACAAATACACTGTGGGTGTAGCAGTCATCGATCTTTAGGATCCATGAATGATTAGAATCTGGATTAGGGGCCAAAATTTGCTCAGAAATCAAAGTTCTTAGATTGGCTCGAACCTTGTATGACTGTGTCTGTCTCATCAAGACAATCACAACGCAATTTGTTTCACTAAAAACTACGTCCAGATGAAGGAGAAAAGACCTGTTGTTCGTTTTCCTGAACAATTAAAAAAATGCAGAACAAGATAGAATGATGACATGGAAGTACAGTCAGCAGGATGGGAATCTTCTTCAATTTTTGCCCAATGAGGTTGTGACAAGTGTTACTTTAGGATTCGCTAGTTTGGTTGTGTGAAGGTGAAATTGCCCAATGTCCTCCAAGGTGGAATTATGAGTTTATAATTAATATCATGTGGAAATTGTAATTTATATATATATATATATATATATATATATATATATATATATATATATATATATATATATATCTTATATTAATTATATTATTTTATATGATCTTAAATTCATATATTATATTATAATTATGATTATTATATATTATATAAATATTATATATATAAACTTTATATAATTCCAAAATCCACACACACACACACACACACACACATATATATATATATATATATATATATATATTTGAAACCATATCAAAGGCGGAAATATATAATGGCGAAGTCCGAACATATGGTGGGCAAAATATATTATGGGATGGGCAGAGGGCAGGTCAAACCCATGACCTCCCTCTCCAAACTCTGATGCAATACCAATGAGCCAGTGCAGGTCTTGTTAAATGTAGGCCACCAAACTATATTTAATGCCGATAGTGATGTCGACGGCGGAGTGGAGGGAGCCAGCCCCGTGGGCTAGCTCCCTCACCATACGACCAACCACTATAACCTTGGGCCAACGCTAAACAGATAAGCGTTTAGTGCTGCTAATCCCATTTAAGCCTAATTAATTTGTAATTAAGGATGGCAATAGTTTTGGAGGTGCGCCAATTTCGACGGAATTGCCAACTTTGGTGGACTTAACTGGAGTCTTTCCAGTTTTAGTGGAGGTTTTCTAGGCCAAACTAGAGAAAGCCATAGATTGCTCATTTTTTGACCAATTTTAGAAAATGAATAGTCATTCCTAGAGGATATTGACATTTCGAACTCATTGGTGTAGGTTTTAGAGGCAATAGAAAACTTATACAAGCGATTTTTCCAAAGGGAAGTTCAGGGAAGCCTAGGGTCGCCGGGGAAGGAGGTCATGCCCAGATCAACCAGAGTCAGTTTTCAAAGATCTAATAGTCATTTTTGGGGTTTTTAGGTCCTATGAACATAATGGAATAGGTTTTAGGAGAAATGGAACACTTATATATGTGATTTTTTCCACATTGAAGTTTTAGGAACCCTAGGGCCACTAGAGAGGAGGTCATGCCCAGAACAAGTATGGTCCATTTGCAGAGTTTGGAGAGTCAGCTTAGGGGTTTTGGGATGCTTTGAGTCCATTGAAGTAGATTTCAGGATCTCAGGAGCATTATAAATTGTACTTTTTTCCTTTTTGAGCAAATATAGAGGCCCAAGCCATGGAAGCTAGACCAAGGAGATGTAGCCCAGGAGGGGTGAACTCCTTTATCAACTGTGTGTATGATTTTGCTGTGTATTTTGTCTGCAATTTCATTTTTTGTACATGTGTTTTTAATTATCTAATCAACTCATAAAATACTCACATTAAAGACATAAAACTTGACACATAAACCTCTTGCATAACTGGGTAAATGAGATGATCCTAAACATATTTTTAACTGATGAGGGAGCTTGCATAGCATTTACAATTTTGCCCAAGATTTCAGATCAGGTTGGTATCAGAGCAAAGGTTTATTTGCTTGATTGTTTGATATTTGTGCAAGGAGAATTAACAATGTGCAAGTTTATGTGATGGCAGCTTCAACAAGTGATGTCTCTAATCTCTCTTCCTTAGTAAGATTATTTGATGAAGAGATGTTGCAGGAGTTTTTCATCATGAGAGATATGGTGCAAGAGATGATTGAAGATAGGAAGGAGAACAATATGCTTCAAGAGTAGTTGATATCTATGAAGGAGGACAAGCAAAAGCTTCTTGAAAAGATGCATGAGATGGATATTTCACTCCATGATGCCAAAGACACCCTAGCCAAGTATGTGCATGAACAAGAGGTATGCAATTCAAGTTTATCTTCACTTTCCTCTCAAAATGAATGTTTTGGTGCTTTTGAAAGTCACACTAGAGGAATAGGGTCCAAATTATTGATGAAGACGGGCTATAAAGGTAAAGGGTTAGGCACACATGCACAAGGCATAGTTGAGCCAACTGTGGTTGAGGAAAGCCTAGGTATTTGGGTATTGGTTATGGAAAAAATGATGGAGAATGCTCCAAAGCCAAGGAGGCACATGAAGGTGTTCCAAGAAGGAATTTCATTACATGCTCATTACCTCAAGCTTGTGAATATTGTGTTCACGAGGAATGCAAAATCTGTATACCCACTTTGCAAAAAGGTGCTCATAAGCACGCAAACAATGGTTTCAATGAACAAGAGTATGTTGAAAGATCTAAGGTTATTAACACCATTGCTGGTATTCCAAAGAGAACTACTACCTCTTCAAATTCACCTCCTCAAGAAGGCAAAAAAGGTGAATGTTCAAGGTATAAATCCGCCTTTAATCAGGTTTCTTTTGATTATGTTAAACATGGTCAATATTCATGTAAGAATTGGAGAAAAAGTTCACATTCTTTTTGTTGTCTAAATAACCATAATTTCTTAAGATGTTGGAAGAAAATAGCCACATACAGGAAACTTTCAAAGCAAAAGCGACAGAAAACCAGAGGTCCATTGGATAATGGAAACCATGTTGCAAAGAAGATGCAATTGTTTTGCACTCATTGCTATAAGCAAGGTCATCTCATAGACAAATGTTGGACTTTGCATCCAACAACTCATCCATGACATTTGAAGAAGGTGGAGAGAGATTTTGGAAAAGATGGAAAAGGAGATTCCATAATTGATGTGGGCCAAGATGATTCCCAAGATGATGTACAACTGCAAGAATCGCCATTGAAATGGTTTGCAAAGAAGCTAATTTGTGGTTACAAGTTTGTATGTGAATGCATTTCTTTTGAAAGCATTCTTGATGTTGCATATCCTCGCCAAGAAGGTGTGTGAAAGTTGGGTATGTTACTCACTTCATTTGCAAAAAAAATTTCAATTAAGCTATTATGTACCCATACATGTTTTTGGGCTTATTATACTTGTGAGAGAGTTGAAGAGTTGTACACATACATGAGAGTTTATGTGTGTGTGAACAATGAAAACTAGCAACATGCATGAGTGATTGACTTGCATTGGTCGATTGCTTTGTTACATGTATGTTGTCAACTTGAGAATGTTGATCATTTGCACATGCATGAGTGTCGACTTGTGTCGATTGTTGTCACATGTATGTCATATCGACTTGGAAGTGTTGATTTTATCTCCAAAGATGAAAGGGATATGTTGATGGATTGTTGCATGAGATGTGAAATTCTTATTGTTTATCCAAAGAATCGTCAAGTTGTTGTACAATCTTATGTTTGGCTCTCAAGTCAAGTCAGTTGTTTGAAGAAGCATGTCTTGTTGACTTATGTTTAGTCAATGATGTTTTGTCGATTGCGTGAGTCAATATTTTGTACACCAAGATGCAAGAGTACATGGCGATGTTACATGTTGTGACAATTGTTGCTTTGAAGGAGCAAAAGAAGAGGTTGTCGATTTACAATTTCTTCCATAATGTGTTTTTCCATTTAATGGGTGTTTCTTGTGAGAAGTTGTCGTAGGATTTTGGAAGGTCCATTCTTGAGCAAGGTGCTCATGCTTAGCCTTCATTCTCAAATCATGACATGAGTACCATGTTGAATTGGAGGATGATAGAGTCAAGAAGCGAAAGTGGACGAGACGCCAAAAGTTTGCAGCCACGGAAGACCGTTGTTTTGTGTTGGCGCCAAGATTCTCAGTGGGAAGGTTATCAGATTGTATCAATTTTTCAAGCACAAAGGGATCGATGTGGTATAGAAAAGGTATTTTTCAGCTAGCAAATGTCCAACAAGTGTTCGATTCGGTCAACAACAACAGGAGAATAGTGGTTGAGGGACATAGCCATTTGCAATGCAAGGCATGTCAGTGTACCCAAGTGGTTTTCATGGAGACCTTTCAAGTAGAATCAATTGATAGAACTTGGGAAAGAGAAGAGTGTTTAGCTCTCATTAGATAACCAACTTTTGTGGGTCTAAAAGCTCGTCAGTGGGAAGGAGTGATTGGAATCTAGATTAGGGGCCAAAATTTGCTCAAAAATCAAAATTCTCAGATTGGCTCAAAACCTATATGACTGCGTCCGTCTCGTTAAGACGATCACAACGCAATTCATTTCACTGAAAACCGAGTCCGGATGGAGGAGAAAAGGCCTGCTGTTCGTTTTCCTAAACAATTAAAAAATTGCAGAACATGACAAAATGATGACATGGCAGTACAATCAACATGATGGGAATCTTCTTTAGTTTTTTCCCAATGAGGCTGTGACAAGTGTCACTTCAGGATTCGCCAGTTTGGTTGTGTGAAGGTGAAATTGCCCAATGTCCTGCAAGGTGGAATTATGATTTTATGATTAATATTACGTGGAAATTGTAATTTTTTAAATTCATATATTATATTATAATTATTATATATTATATATCTAAACTTTATATAATTCCAAAATCCACATATATATATATATATATATATATATATATATATATATTATATATATATATATATATATATATATATATATATATATATATATATATATATATATATATATATATATATATATATATATATATATATATATAGATATATATATATATATATAAACTATATTAAAGGTGGAAATATATAATGGCGATGTCCGAACATATGGTGGGAAAAATATATTATGGGATGGGTGGAGGGCGGGTCGAACCCATGACCTCACCCTCCCAACTCTGATGCAATACCAATGAGCCAATGCGAGTCTTGTTAAACATAGGCCACCAAACTATATTTAATGCCAACAGTGATGCCGATGGTGGAGCGGAGGGAGCCAACACAGTGGGCCAACTCCCTCACCATATGACCAACCATTATAACCTTGGGCCATCGCTAAACGGATAAGTGCGCTTAGTGTCGCTAATCCCGTTTAAGCATAATTAATTTGTAATTAAGGATTGCTGCAGTTTTGGAGGCATGCTAATTTTGGCGGAATTGCAAACTTTGGTGGACTTAACTGGAGTCTTTCCAGTTTTAGTGATGGTTTTCTAGGCCAAACTGGAGAAAGCCATAGATTGCTCATTTTTTGAGCAATTTTAGAAAATGAATAGAATTCCTAGATGATTTTGACATTCTGAACTCATTGGTGCAAGTTTCATAGGCAATAGAAGACTTCTACAAGTGATTTTTCCATAGGGAAGTTCAGGGAAGCCTAGGGCCACCAGGGAAGGAGGTCATGCCCAAATCAGCTAGAGTCAGTTTTGAGAGATCTAATAGTCATTTTTGGGGTTTTTGGGTCCTATGAATGCAATGGAATAGGTTTAGGAGCAATGAGACACTTGTGTATGTGATTTTTTCCACATTGAAGTTTTATGAAGCATAGGGCCACCAAGGAGGAAGTCATGCCCATAACAGATATGGTCCATTTGCAGAGTTTGGAGAGTTAGCTTAGAGGTTTGAGGATGCTATGAGTCAATTGAAGCAAATTTTAGGAGCTCAGGAGCATTGTAAACTATAATTTTTTCCTTTTTGAGAAAATATAGAGGCCCAAGCCATGGAAGCTGGACCAAGGAGATGTAGCCTAGGAAGGGTGAACTCCTTTATCAAGACACTGTGTTGAGTGTTTTTCTTGATGGTTTTTTGTTCATTTTCTTATTGTTGTTCAATACATACTTTCATGCTATTATGCACATGATTTCACATAAAACTTGACATAAAATTTACCGATTTCCAATCAAAAACATCATAAGAGAACCCTGCACATGAAGCAATAGAAAAGCATGTGTTTTTAAATAATTAAATGAAATTAGCACAAAAAAACTAACATTCAGATATAGATCAATGAACCAAATACAAAAAAACGAAGGAATAAGTGGAATCAAGTCAATGGATCATGACTTGGAAAACTAAGTGGTGGTTTCAAATGATGACACATTATATGTAGAAGTCCAACAAAGTGAGATGAAACCACAAAAGCGAGATCTAGTGAGGAAAGCACTTGGCGTGCAAACGAGAGAGAATGGTGGCACAAGTGTTGGACAATAATTAAAAAAAGAAAAGCTTTAGAGATGATATTTCTAAATTGCATGTATATGGGCATACAACTCTAAGACATGGTTAGGCATGTATCCCCGTCAATAAAGTCCTGGAGTAGACCTATGTGATGAGGAAGAAAAGCATGTTGATTTCTCTAGTGAAATTTAAAGTGAGGAATATTAGGGTAAACTTAACTCAATAAAAGAGTCAAAGTTTTTAGGTCTACAGTGGTATTAGATCCCCTAGATTACATACTATGAAACCTTAAAAGGCTTGGGGATCCTTCATTGTAATATGCCTAATTTGAGTGGAGTGCTCACTTGGCTAGGCCGAAATGTTGGCCAAATTAGCTTCTTTTATCATCAGATAATAGATCCATTATTCAAAGTTGGTTTTCTCATAAGGGTTTCAATTTAAATTATAGTGTTCATGTGTTCTTAATTATTATATGTTTATAATTTATTTATTTCTATTTATATTATACTATCATATCAACCATATAGAGGGATACTATTTCTTAATGTGTAATATTTTTAATTATTTAATTCTATGTGATTCACACATTAAAAATTTTAAATCTCCCAATGTGTAATTTTTTGTTTTATCGATCAAGGAAACTTCTTTGTATTATCCAAAGGTGGCTGATTAAGTTGTGCTAGTCTATGGCTCTCCTCATTTCACTCCTACCCGATTTGTTAGCAAGGAGATCCAGATAAAACAAAGAAGATATGCCCATTTATTACATATGTCCCATGGAAAAAATGGCCATATATACCAAACAAAAGCAAAATTGCTACAAAATCTGTAGATTTCATATTATTGAGGGGACATATTTCAGATTTTTGAGCTTGGTTACCCGTTTTATCTAGTTTCCCATGATCTTCATGTATATGGAAGTCAATATGGGCTAGGCGTGCTTCAATTTCGTCCATTTGTTCATTGTTGTGACATTGACTGCGTCTCATGGTAGTGAGTTATTCTAGGATCTCATTCCAACTGAATTGCACATCATTGATATAATCCACCAACTCGTTTTGGTCCTTGTATTGGTGCTCCCTAAGAATGTCCATGTTGACATGGATGTCTTGGAGTTGTTCTACAACTGTCTCAAAATATGGTTGTTGGACCACATGGATCAGAGATTGATCTGGGGTGTGGGTGACCTCTCCTTCTGTTGAGACACCTTCCACCTCATCCGCGTCTGCCTGAGCATCTTGATGCCCCTGACGACCATGTCTGCAATGAGGATGACCCCATTTCCAAATCATCACTACTTCCCGACCTCAATGACCTATTTGTCGGGACCACACCCTGCTGGCAGAGCCTTGACTGCTAACCCCCTTTAACGATGACCACTAAGAGCACCCTTCATTTTGGCTCAATGAAATAGCCAGACCGAAGAAGCCAACCGGTCGACCGCTAGTTGAGGTGGACCAAGTAATTATTGAGCATACCCTTCCTAGGTCAACAGGCTGCAAGGAGGAAGGAAAATACGATGATGAATGAAAGTAGAATCCTGGTCCCAGACACCTACACCTCTAAATACGTTTAAGGACCACACAAAAGACCCCCACTACCAAGAAGGGTCCTAAGAGGAGAGATAAATCCACCAAGAAAAATGCTTACTTCTAATTTTTAAACCCATGAGTAACCAACCAGACACCCTCACAAGACCACAGGGAAGAACATGACGGTAGCTCTAAGGTCTTACCATCACAAAAAACATCAAACCAAAAGAAAAGCACCTATCAACCCACAACAAAAGAAACCAAACTCCCAAGGTGAAGTTCTAAGAAATAATGGAATACCAACCAACACTTAGAAGAATGATGAGGTGCCAGATAAAAAACCATCCCCACCAGAGACGTGTCTTCTTGTGGATTAGAAGCCAAATGAACACATCCAGGACTAAGGGAGAAAACAAAAGTCCTAGAAGTGTCCCCTCCCCCAATGAAATTCTTACAAACCAAAGTCCCGTCGAAATGAAAATACAAATGACAAAGTTTACCTGCTAGTATATCATGCTATAGAAGCATGCATGGTGAGAACGAGTGCCTAGATCCCATGCTGCAGGTTTTCTTTCATAATATAGCTCGCTAGCCATAAGACCCTAACCCAATATAGCCCAATTCACATGACCAAAAATATGAGGTTTGTAGGGTGCTCTACAACAACACATTGCAACATTATCACTGACATACTCTCCTCTAAGCCTGTCACACAATTCACGGATGCAAATGATACCCATCGCTATTCCACCCCAGAGCTAAATACTCCAACCTACCTCAAAAATGATCTGGTGCTGATCCCAATTGCTCCTAGATGTACCACGTCGCATCCAATTACCTCCGCATTGTGTGAGCCTTAACACTCACTGAATGCCCCCTGCCACTGTCCATCATCCGCATCGAGGATAAGGTGTAAATTTTTTGAATCATTGCTTGTGTCTATTTTGGAATAGGGCTTCCAAAATTTTAATTTAATAATCAATAATTATTAGGTGATTGATACATCTTTAACCTCCAACAAATATTCATTGAATATTTTAGTAGTAGTTATGATAAAGGGTGGAGATTTATCTCAGAAATAGTTATGCCCTTTTTGCTTTTCAATTTAATTAAAAAAAATGTTGTGTCCAAAAGTGTCATTGAATTAAGAAGTACTATAGGCATGTATTTGTTTTGATATTTTTTTGGGTGAAAACTTCACCTTTCTTTAAGGGGAAAAAGAGCAATTAGAAGGTAAATAAGGATGTTTAAGTCTTTATAAATAAGAAATATAATTATACTAGCCCAACTATATAAATTAAATGGATGGTAAATGTTGATAGACATTAATCCATAATAGGCATAAAAACATTTACTTCATAATACATTCCATGTTATTAAAATTTTAAAAAATCATAAAACTAACTAATTTTTTACTTTATTATTATTAATAATTATAAAAATATTAATATATAAACATAAATATATTTGAAAAAACATGGAATGCAATTCTAATTCTTGGAGATTTACCCTTGCTTATAAATTTACTTTGTTATAATACAATGGGCCAATACCATGGTTTATCAATACCAAATTCTCAAAAAATCGTTAGTCATATCATATGCCACTTTTTCATATGACTTCTTTTTTAATTAATCAATTTAATTAAAAGAGCAAAAAAAAGTATAACTACTTTGGAGATAAATCTCAACCTTTGATCCATGTATACTGTTACCCACCACCAGTGGGTGACATCGATAGGAGAAATTTTCTCCAAAGTTTTCCTTCAACTGATAGCCAAAATCCCCTTGCAACTGCCAGATAGCTCAATGTGCCACCATTCTCCGACACCTAAGCCAACTATTATATGCCCTCACCCATCTGTTATGATCATATGTTTGAAGGTGGGTCTGCCAAGACCAAATGTATGGATTTTCATTATGTGTCTAGGTGTTTAGGCTTGCTTTCCTTGGGCACATTTCGACATGAATCAGTGGGAGGAATTCAACAAAAATAAGGGGCTTGGATTGTACTATTTTTCCCTTATCCCAACTTGGTGGTTAATATTGTATCCTGGTCCTGTGGGATCTCCTCATTGGCTAATAACTTTAGAAGTGGCACTACATTGGAAACCCTAACTTTTGTTGCATGGTATCACTCATCAATACCATATATATCTATTATGAAACCAACTCACAAAAAGATAAAAAAGATAGATCAACGCCTTAGAAATAAGCCTCTTTGAGGGGGCAACCTCTTTTACATTACAAAAATGAACAATTCTTGGATGATACAAATGACAAGACCTACTTTCTATATATAGGAGTCTAAGGGGTCATAATATAATCAGAGACGACATAACAATAATAATGTAAGGGCACAATAATAACAATAGTGGGCTTCTATGGGGCACAATAATAACAATATGGGAACTACATGGGCACAAAAATATAATAAGGGGGTTGTACTAATAAAAATAAGGGGTTACACTAGTAGTATAAGGACCTAACATGCTCCTCTCCTTCAAAAAGTTTTGTCCTCAACGCTTGAGTAGTTCTTGATGCTTCTGTATAAATTCTTGTCCTCCCATGTGGAATCTTCAACCGGTAAGTTCTTCCACTTGATGAGATACTTTGAAATTGATCTATTTCATAACTTTTGATTTCTCGGTTCTATGACTGCTTCAGGTTCCAATATGATTTTTCCTTCCTTTTCAAGTTCTCGCAATACTGTTTGAACTGGGATCTTCTGCAACTTTTGAATGAGTTCCCACTCCTTTGGGCATATGGATATATGTAAGGTCTGATGTTTGGAGGAACACTTCATGGAATCAAAAGAATAGCATGATCATGATCAGAAATAGGCTGGAGGCCTTTGGGAGTCTCAAATACCTTGGAATGATTGTCCAAAACGTTTTGGAGATCTGGAGAAATACATGATTTCAATGTGGGATCCTCTAGTGAACATAATTGTGCAATTACACCCCATTGTTCTTTATTTAGAAGCTTTTTCATGCTGTTAGAGTTGATTATCTTTCCATGTTTTCCTTTGATACCCCTCAATTCAACTTCCTTTCCTTCCCAAAAAAATTTCAAGAAAAGTTCTTGAAAATTAAAAGCTATCATACCCAAAGATTGTAGCCATTGGACTCCTAGTAAAACATCAACACCGCCCATTGGAATGGAAAACATTGGGCTATTCAATACATATTCTCCCATGGATAGCTTGATATTATGGCACTTTCCAGAGAAATTTATGGTTCCTCCACTTGCAACCATCACTTGACACTCCGGTGCTAGATATAGGAAGAAATTCAATTCTTTGGCTATCTTACAATCAATAAAATTATGGGTACTACCTGAATCAATCAACACTTTTACCTTTTTATTCTTGATATGTCCTATCTTGATAGTTTGAGTGGTAATTTCGTTTAATCAATTACAAGATATGGTCGGATTTATTTCTTGAGACTCGATGTGATCTTTCAATTCTTGAACATTTTTCTTCTTGATATGTCCTTCTATATTGATAGTTTGAGCATTGGTAATTCTGTCCAATGCATTACAAGATATGGTCGGATTCATTTCTTATTTCTCGATGTGATCTTTCACTTCTTGAACCTTTTTCTTGTTGATATGTCCTTCTATCTTGAGAGTTTTAGGAGTGGTAATTCTTTCCAATGCTTTACAAGATATGGTCAGATTCATTTCTTCTTTCTTTGGGGTTGGTTCCTGGTGTATATAATCTTTTGACGTTTCTTGATCCTTTTCTTCCTCCTCTCCACAATCAATGTAAAATAATTTCTTCTCAACACACTTATGACCTTTAATGTATTTGTTATCACAATTGTAACAAAGCCCTTTTTCTCCTTTTTCTTCCAATTGTTGTGGTGTAACCCTTGTAGGTTGTGGAAGGCTAGGAGGCGCAACACTTCCATCTTTATATTTGTGAGGGGTAGACTTCCTTGTTTCCATAATTTTGCTTTCCACTTTGTAATAAAGCCCCTTTTCTCTTTTTTCTTCCAATTGTTGTGGTGTTTCTCTAAAGAAGTTGTTTCTCTTTGTATCCTCATAATGTGCTATCATTTCCTCCGTGAAAATTGACCACGTAACAAGTTGTTTACGAGAAAAAATCCCTTTATACCAAAAAAATTGATCCAGTTCTAAATATGAAGATGAAATACATACCTTTTGTAGTAGTGGCACACCATGTAGATCAAAATATTGCTCCATCTGTAGTATCCAATTTACTGGATCCTTTCCATCAAACTTCCTCATATCGCCTTTTCTTGATTTCAGGAGCTCGATCTTGAAATGACTATAACTCTGTACTTTCAAATCTCAAAGTTCTAAAATTGTCTCCTACAGTAGCCCTCTAAGTCCTCTTTCTAACCCCGCAAGTCTGATCAGAATTTGATTCTCCAAGAAAGAGTTATGCCCAATCTCCTAAGATGACATGATTATATAATGTTTTAGTAGAGCGAACTTGTACAACGTGCCACATGTCACTGTTTCAACCTTCGGATCTAAAAGCTATGCACAGAAAACTACCATCCGTTCTCTTTCTGTAACTTCTTACAAAGTTTCAATTTGTTGCTCAGAGAGAAAGTTATGACAATTTTCCCAAGGTCACTAGTTTAGGACGTAATTTGGGAGTCTACAAAAACTCTAAATTCCTCAGATCATATATCCGAAAATATAGCGAGAAAAGATCTAAAACTTGGACCCAAGATTCAGAAAGATTTCCTCTCAAATGTGTTTTTTCTTTAGCTTTTGAAACTTTGTAGCGCAAAGGTTATAGCGAAAATACCGCGATGACCTATTTTAGATGAAATTTTTGAGCTTGCAAAAACCCTAAATTCCTCATATCATATGTCCGAAAATGTAGTGAGACAAGATCAGAAATTCGAACTCGCGGTTCAGCAAGATTTCTTCTCAAATGGGTTTTTTCTTAGCTTTTGAAATGTCGCAGAAAAAAGTTATAGAAAAAATACCACGATGACTTGTTTGGAGCAGCAAAACCCTAGAATCCAAAGCTCTGATACCAAATGTTATGAAACTAGCTTAGAAAAAGATAGAAAAGATAGATCAACGCCTTAGAAATAAGCCTCTTCGAGGGGGCAACCTCCTTTACATTACACAAATGAACAATTCTTGGATGATACAAATGACAAAACCTCCTTTCTATATATAGGAGTCTAAGGGGTCATAATATAATCAAAGCCGACATAACAATAATAATGTAAGGGCACAATAATAACAATATTGGGCTTCTATGGGGCACAATAATAACAATATGGGCACTACATGGGCACAACAATATAATAAGGGGGTTGTACTAATAACAATAAGGGGTTACACTAGTAGTATAGGGACCTAACAATATCACTCCCCTTGGATCATTATAGCCCTTTTCATACTTTTCCCATCCAGGTCCACATTTTTCCATTCGGTCCACAAGGAGTTAGTCTTCCCCTCCCATTCTCCACACTTTGAGTTGGGCCTAGAACGATGCCCAAGAGGGTGATGCAACTAAAAATAAAGTTAAAAGCATAATTTTTCCCCTCACAACAAGAAATGCACCATAAAATGAAAAAGATGGTCGAGACATAAAAAAATAGTGCATGGGAAAAATCCAAACATGAGCTCCACCCCCAATTATTATGGCCATCACCCTGGTTCCTACGGCCCATATATGTGCCTCCTGCATCATTTAGGAACCCATGATTGTCCCAACCCCTAATGTGCAATAAAATTCCCAACCTCAAGGGATAATACACATAATTTTATCATTCCCTGGAGCCTCGAGTAATTAAAGAAATTAAAATTAATAAAAGACAAAAAAACATATGAAGAAGGGTGGAAAAATAAAGGTCGGGGTAACTCATGTACCACAATTTCTCCCTCCTACATCTATATACCCAATGTGTGGGCTTCACCCACTATATCTACACTTTTACCATGGCATGTGGCTTGGAGCCTTTCCTGTTGCCCTACTCCCTTAGAGGTTGAAACCACTAATAGGGCCCTTTATTACCCTCTTTTGTTAAAAAAGGAAACACCTATACCTTCTAAATCCCATTTGGAAGGGCATGCAACTATGAAGTTTCCACTTTTTCCCTTGGTTTGCAAGCTTAATTACTCAATTGCGCTCATGAATTATTGTTCTGGAAGGTTAGGAGACACATTGGATATTATACAGGATTGCAGGTGGGTCTCCATTTGGACTTGGTCTCCCTATACATGGTCCAAGCCTTTTGGAGGGTCATAATGGCACTTGTAGGGTGAGTGTTGAAAGCCATGGGCCTCCTCCACAATAGAGCATTGGATTCCACACCATGGGATTCTTCAACACCACATATTGCTTGCTCATGCCCTAGTTGTATAGAGATGATGATGCACTTGGACCACATTTCCCAATTGGACACATACTTGCATGAGACTTGGCAGCTAATCTAGGGCCCAAATGGGGTTTTGTCTCATCAAGAGAGACATGGGAGGGAATGTGTCATCATTCTAGCCCTTATTGATGGAGAATCAACATGATTGATTCAATTGGAGACCCATGAGACCATTGGTTGTGCCACACAACCACTTCGGAGCACCATCGATGTTTCTCTTAGAAACCAAGGGTCCACCCCCTTGGTCATCAGTTTGAGAGCCTTCCTCTTCATCTTGGCACATGGAGGACTTATCTTGGCCTTCCAATGACCCTTTTATGCCATTATTTTATCATTTCGACCTCATTAGGAACACTTATTTCACACTTTTGAGCTATTTGTGGGTTTATCACCAATAAGGTTTTTTATTTTGCACATTAAAGTATTTTTTATGGGCTTATTAGGCTAATTAGACCAAATCGAACTTCTAAAGGCTCATACAAATTGAAGAAGAGCCTCATTTGTAACTCATCATCATTTGGATTGGGATTTTCCCTTATAAAATAATTCAGACCTGCAATTGATGGACGAAATTGGATGTAATTGATGCATTTTGACGTTTGGTATTTTCACTATCTTGTCTTGGAGCTTCTAAGTGCAATTGCCATGGATGGATATACTCGCATTACCTTGTAAGTGTGTTTTTGATGATATATCTTCATGTTACTGCATGTCTAATGTATGGAATGTATTTTCATAATCTTATTTATGCCCTAATTTGATGCAAATTATTGAAAGCACTTGGTTATGTAAGCATTTCATGCATTCATCATTAGGGATTGTGAATGGATGTTCTTAGAGGCTTGTCTTATCTTGCATCCTTGAAACTACATAACCTTTTTCAAACTGAAGTGACTCCTTGATAGAGTGAAGTCCTTTCATCAAAGGAAATCTAGACTCCATTTCTCCCAATTGTCAAGACACTAGGTCTGATTTCTAGGTGATTAAACCTCAAACCTTTTTCTTCACCTTTTTCCAAATTTCATCCCTAACCTTATACAACTAGCTAGGTCCTTGTGTGAAATTCATTAGAGGTATTACTGTGAGAAACTAAGTGGATAGTCTACTACGTTTTTGTATTCTCTAGTGTTCCTTAAAATTTGAGGCAATTTCCATGGCTAGTTTGAGAGAAAATTCAAATCCTAGCTCAAGTTTCAAAGTTAATCTTTCACGTTTATGGTTGGTGGCCTTTGAAGGTTGTTTTCCCATTGAATTTGATATCTTTTTTCCTTTTTCTTTGCCCTACCTGTTGTAGGGAAAAGTATCCGACTCGGATGACCCTAACCCACTCTAAGGGTGACAGTTCCTTAGCAACAACTGTAAAGCAAACTACTGAAGGTTTTCTTCTTTATGAAAGAAAAAGAGAATGGAAGAAGCACTAACCGTTGCCTTGCGCTTAATGTCGAATCCAAACTCTCCTCTTTGGCCACTTGCTCCTAGCTCTTTGTCCTTCTGCTCGCCCAGCTACAATGAGATCCTACAAAACAACAAAGAAGGAAACTACAAGAGGCATGCAATCATAACTGGTTCATGGATTAGTGTAAACCAAACATGCAATCATCACAATATACAATTGAAACAAGAGCACATAGAAGAACCTCAATAGCTTTTATTAATGAAGAAATAAAGGTTCTGAGAGGATTACAACCATTGCAGACTCCAACCCAGCAACACCTCCTAGCAGAAAGAATTGCTCTTCTTCACCTCTCTCAAACAATCACCCAATAACTCAAGAATGAAACCAACAACATATCATTACTTTGCACAAAATTCCCCCCTCTTGAGCTCATAGGAGATAGCTCAATATATAGATGAATTGAGAAAGGATGAGTCAGCTTGCAACTGATGTGTAGCTGCCTTGTGTCCTCTCTCTCTTCAGTTAATCTTTAGTTGATCTTCAGTTCTTGAGTCCACTTGGTGAACCTTGCTTCCACTTGGAGAAACAAAGCCTCTGACTCATCACAAGGCGAAATACCTGATCCAAGTGTCATTTTTGGAAGATTCCAAAGCAATGACTCACTGTGCCACATGTCCAAACTCGCCCAACGCAGGTGGGCTTTGTTCTGCCTGCTTTGCAACGCAGGTACACCATGGAGCAGTTGTGTTTCGGCGCAGAAACCCAGTGGAGCACCTGCTTTGATTTCAGGATTGCTTGTTTTTGAGTGTTTTCAGGTGGAGAACTGATCTGAGAGCTGTTGGTTTGCTGACCTTGTTCCTCTAGGGGTAGGAACATCATGTTTAAGGAACTTTGGATCCCTTGGATTATTGACAATTCATGCTTGTTGTTGTAAGGCACAAAATTGTCTATAACAGATGCCCCCTAAAGTATGAGGTGGTTTATCGGGTGAAATGCTTTATTGAGAGGATCCGAAGTTCATTCGATCTGCTGAGAAGTGTCCTGTAATAAGATACAATACAATACATTATTTTTCATACATTTTTCATGATCTAGCTGAGGTGGGCATTCCCATGCTCAGCTTTATAAATACATTTTGGGTACATAGAACAGACGATCGTCTGATGCTAGACTGATAATTCTCTGCCGAATTTATCATCCTTTGAAAAGGATGATCATCTGCTGCAATGATGTACATATCAAATGTCTTTATGTCCTGAATATATATCGCAGCCCGGATGGATGAAACTAGATCCGGGGTCTTCAATCTCTTCCGATCTTCACTCGATGTACAAGTCGATCCATGTGAGAATTTCTTGAAGTCGAACATGGAAAGACATCGCTTGATTACCGGTCAATAATGTAAACCGTTAACAAGCGCGAGAGGAATCACCGATAAGGATGATGACCCTCAAGGTATGGCAGTACAATCTACATGGTGGGAATAAGGGACTTGGCGTCGACCACCATGCAAAATCTTCTGGTCGAAGGTCATTGATGTATACCTGTCGCCGGAAGTGAGAAACTTGCCATTGAGGCATGCAAGCTTCAAAGTACTGAGGGGGGTGTTCCTAGATCAACTCCTTGGATAATGAGCTGATGTCGACAAGGAGCGATCCGTCAAAGGAGGGCCTTAATGAATCCCACATCAGTGACACGGAACGGAGCTAGTGATTATGATGAGGTGAAAACAAACTGTGATGTATGATTCAGGGTGGCGGTCATGAAGTGGATGAAGGATAATGTATGGCAGTGGGTGGAATAGGGTTGACTCTTTACAGAACCACATCTCTTGAACATATAACGACACTGATGTGATGGATTGGTAGCATTACCCCAATTGTGGATGGTGTGGCGAGGACCATGATTCTGCGACCGGTGAATGAAACAACCCAACCCGATGTGCTACGGAGGACAAAGTGTCATGTTCAAGAGCGACTTGCTACCATTAATACTGTGAGGTTCTCCCAATTTTTCCCCAGTCATTGCTGACCAGTACCTCTTTATTTTTGTCAAGCTTGAGGAGGATAACATATGCTTGTTCTATAACCTGCCCTTTGGGCAAGCCCATCGCTATGTTTTAACAAGCCTAGTGATAGGGAAACTCGTTCTCGTCTAAAGACAAGTTTGTCGCTATTTAATCATTTTAACGAGTCTAACGACAAAGAAAACTCGGTTCTTTTCATTTTTAGAGAGTCTGAAAAGGTACGAAAAGTTAACTCCCAAAATTCCTTTTTCGTCATCTAATCCCTTAAGTCCGAAAAAGTTTAAAACAATACAGAAGGGATGAATTTTCGGTTGCTTTAACGAGCCGAACAAAACAAGCGCTCAATCTTTTTGTGCAATAATCCCTCAGGTCCAAAAAGATTAAAATCTAGAGGAGGGATAGCTTTCTGGTCGCTTTAACGAGCTGGAAGGCCAAAACTCGGCAAACTTTTCATATTTTACGAGTCAGTGAAAAGAGCTCAAAGAAGACTCGTCTTTTGAGGAACGAGTGATGAACAGGGATAGCAGCAGATTCCAGGTACAGGTTGGAATTCTCCAATCATGGCAGTGTCACAAGGATGGCTAAATGAAATCACTCTTCGCAGTTGTTCCTCAAAATGGGTAAACAAACATATGGAGGTGAACGTTTGGCCAAATGAACAGATGGAGGTGATGGCATATAAACACGACCAAGGGCTTTTAATATGGCTTTCAAAGGTTACATTTCTCGAGGTTGTTTACCGGTTCATTTTTTCTGGATGAGCTTGAACTGCTAGGGAAAGATTGCTCATAATTTACGTTTATTTTTTAACGAGCATGAACTTCTGCACAAAAACTGCTCGATTCTTGCGTTTATTTTTTAACGAGCATGAACATTGCTAAAACTGCTCGATTCATGCGTTTATTTTTTAACGAGCATGAACATTGCTAAAACTGCTCGATTATTTGCATGCCCCCAGCATCATAATGACGCATGTCAAAGGAGGGTGCCCCCCAAGCTTCATTGCATTCAACTTGGTGGTTGGAATGAAGGTTTACCTTTGAATTTTAAAAAGGGGATTTGTTTCATTTTTTTAATGAGGTTGACATAGTAAAAGAACTATCCTCATGATTCCTTGTTTCATTTTTTAACGAGGTTGACACGAGGTAAGAACCGTCCTCGGAGCCCACTGTATTTACAGTATTTCCATTAGGGCGACAATCCATGCTGACAAAATATTTAGGAATCTTCTGAATCTGTCGGATATAGAAGATTTCATATCATAGGTTTCCACTGTGGCTACTTCCGCCAGATTACCTGCCGACGGTAGGGCAAAAGTACCCATTAAGGCGGGGTCTTTTAGGAGACCTACTCCAATATTTTGGAGTGATTGATTACTTTCATGGATCATTGTGCTGCTTCCCGTAACTTGAGAACTGTTGGGGAGAAATGTTTGTTGGTCGATGATTGTAATTTTTCCTTGAAAAGGAAATAGAATTCTCCTGTAGTAGGTCGACACAACTGCGGCCATGGCATATATCCACGGCCTTCCCAGTAGGATGTTGTAATCGAGATTTCCGTCGATTACTTCAACATCAACTTCTACTGTTTTGCCCCCCAGTTCAATTTGCAAGTTAGTTAAAATCCCGTAAGGAGTGTATGATCGTCCATCAAATGCTTTTAACGTCGTTGACGATTTCGACAAGGGTGGTGAGCCTAAATTTTTCCAGCAACTCATCGACATAAGACATGTAGATGCCCCCTCATCAATAATTGTTAGATGAACAGTTTTGTTGAGGGCTTTCACTTTAATAAGGAAAGCTTGTTGAGCTGGTAACTTAGGGTCATATCCTTTATGATCAAAGGCCACAAGATTGGAATCCATTGGGCCAATCTCACCTATAGTTGATAATAAAGCTTGCTCTTGGGAGGTGCAATTTTGCACTACCTCAGGTGTCGACATAGCGGACGATGATTGAGCCAGGTCCTCTATTATATTATAATCTTGTGTTACTTTTGCACGAGGATTAAATGTCGATTTGTGTACTACTCCCTTTGGCGAGTTTATTATTGGCTTAGGAATGATGGGCGGCACAACTTCGTTCAAAGTTGTTGTCGAACTACTAGGTTGTTTATCAGCCTTGTTATTCAACCGATGTGGATCCCGGTAACCTTTATTCCTTGTCAAAGCATTATTCTGCTACTTTCAGGTGGACAACATAAGCACTTGGGATCGGGAAGCATTTTGATTGGCAACCAGATTTTGGCTTGGATTAGGGAACGGATCAGTCAATACTGCTGGGGTTTTTGAACTCTTGAAGAGTTTCTTAACTTCAGGTATATGTGGACAATCTTTCGTCCAATGATCCTCATCGCATATATGACACCCTGTCGGGGGTCTCCCTTTCCTTTTCTTTATCTTCTTGCCCCCTGGTTGCTTCAGTTGTTTACCCTTGTCGGTCGACATGGCATTTACTTCTGAGGCAAGAAGTTCCTCATTTGCATTTTGACTAGAAATTTTGCGTTTGCCAGTCACGCCATTACTGGCGTGAGAGTTAGTATTTGATTCAGGAGGGGGAGGAATTGAAAATTCAGGTCTAGGGGCGTCAGGTATTTTGTCGTAGAGCGTGCCCGACTGAGTATATACTAAGTCTAAGTATTGAGCACGAGCAATGACTTGCTCCTCTGTTACGACTCCTCCCTTGGCCACATCTTCCGTTATAGCCGGAAGTAACGACTTTATAAACCATTCAGCTAACAGTTGATCGGGAACGTAAGTTTTCACCATCCTACGACGACGTCGCCACTCATGTATATGATCAGATATGTGAGTGGCCGTTGTCTGTTTGAAGTTGGTAAGGAGTTCTGTTCCCGTTTCATACCTTATCGGTAATTGAAAATGGGTTAAGAAAGTCGTGGCTAAGGAGCTGAAATTGTCGAAAGAGGCTCTTGGCAATTCAATGTACCATTTAGCTGCTGGACCTGTCAATGTCCTCTGGAAGAGGCGAAGTCTTATCGAATCATCGTTTAGAGTGTTCGATGAACACCACAGATGAAAAGTCATGATGTGATTCGACGGGTCTTCACCTGGATTTCCATTGAATTTAGGAATGTCCGATGGAAGTTTATGCGGAATCGCTGGCCACCAAGAGGCATAAGCAATTGGATCATTAGTCAGCCGGTTTAGATCTGGTAATTCTAGAGTTGCTATAAAGGGCAACTGTTGGTTCAGGTTAGGCGAAGCATATCCCGGATAAGATGGTATCGCCTGAGCAATGGGTCTTTGCAGACCAACATAATGCTGACAACTTAGACAAGGTTGATGGGCATAACCATTATAGCATGGTTGCCCATTACTTACAAAGACTTGTTGCTCAGGTCCTTGATATGATTGTTGGAATGGCGGTTGTTGAGATTGAACCAGCTGTGGTTGTTGGACCATTTGTTGTTGACCAATACTGGATGATTGACCAAGATGAGGAGTCACAGTACTTGTTTGAGCCTGAGTCGCTCCAGATAAGGAGGCACTACCCTGAGGTTGTGATTGAGCCGCTGAGACAAGAGGTTGTTGTATTACAACAGGTAGCGCTTGTACTTGCAACGCATTCGCCATAGCAGGTGTGGTGGTAATATTCGACACAGGGTGTACTGGTTGCACTGAATATGCAACTCCTGATCGTTGAGGCAGTATTGGTACCCAACCGCTGGATGTAATTCCAGTTTGACCTGATCCTTGTTGTAAACTCTCATATGGTTGTTCTCTAGGAGGGAACAATGAAAGAGCATACTGCCCTCCACATGGTGGAAATCCAGTACTTAAAGGGAAAATTGGCCCTTGAAGACACATTGGATCAATTTGTTGAGTTTCAACATAAGAAGTACCAGATGACAATCCGGATGAAGAAATAGGAACTAACCATATTGTCGTCCCTGATTGGACTCCGGCTTGTTGTTGACAATTTGCCGGGACAGATGGTATACCAGCGAACATCGTTGGAGTAGCAGCAGGAGGCTCTGCTGCTGCTGTGTCGGACGACACAGTCCTAGATGTCGATGGTTGTTCAGACATATCTAGTCTATCCAAAAGATTTCTTAGCGATTCTACAGGAAATTCCACTTGTGGTGGACTAACTTCGAAGATCAACGAGGGAAGGGTGATGATTATTCCGCTTAAAATAAATTTTATAACGACGCTTTAAACACAACTTGCTTTTTCAGTTTTAAAGAGTCGAGAAAAAGCTAAAGATGACTCTAGTCTCCTTCGATGTTTTAACGAGCCCAAAGTGACAAATGCTCGGATGGACCTTTTCAGTTATAGAGTTTGAAAAAGGCCAAAAGAAACTGCTCTGGAGATCTAGGCAGAGGGTGTGCCAAACCTTTCGCGAAACCACAGAATACGTTTTACGGTACGGGTGGTCGATCTTCGTGAATGTTGTGTTCACTGCATCGCGATCAGTAGGGCGGCCGACACGGCTTCCTAAGGATAAAGGATAAATGCCTATAGGGGTCTCCCAATATATACGCGACGGTACGTGGGAGCACAAGTCCGTATTAGTGCCACCGACTCTCAGGAGGAATCACCCACCTTCGTCGAGATCGACAGTCACTATGTTTAACGACGCCGAAACACGTCTCTACCTAGACCTCTATGTGTTTGCGTTATGTTGCAAAGCGTTGTTATGTTCATTTAGTATATTTTAAGTTGATCTTTTTTAAAGTTTGCCTTTCAAGGTTCACCACGAGATGTATATGACAAATTCCTAAATGCAGCCTAAGATGAGAAGCAAGCTTTTTCAAATCTTTTTGACTGATGAAAATCTTAACTACTGAAGGAAAAGAAAGGCAAATCTTTTCACACAGATCATAGAGCACACACTAAAATGCAAATTTTCCTAAACCGTCAAGCACACAGTCAAATGCAAAATGCACAATGCATGTATTTTCTTTTCCCTTTCTTAATGTGGATGGATACAAAAAGAAAGTGGTTATATAACTTTGATTTCGATTTAAAGCGAAAGTAAACAAGCTTGTCCAAAATCAAAAGACACCTTAAGATTAACTTGCTTAATCACTGGAAATACATGAAATCAAACCAAACTAACGAAAGTAAAATGACTAACCAGCTATGGACAGCAAACAAGCTAACTCTTTAGACCAGCAAAACGCCTAACACAGGTTCAGATCTAAGAGGCCAAAAGCATGACTAGTTTACTTTTCGTTATGGGAAATTATAAATGAGCAAGAAATACAAAGAACAAGTACAATTTCGTTATATAACAGAGGCTGAATGATGGCAAGTAATATCGGTTTCAAAACAGGCACAAGACTGACACTTAGCAGCAAAACTAAGTGAAAGCAGGCAAGAGAAAGGAGGAAACCCCAAATGCACTAAGCAAATTTGGGTCAACGCAGGCTCTACACAGTCAAACTGGCTCTCAGCGCAGGTAGCCAATTCGGGACCTGCGTTGCAAAGCAGGTAGCCTGTGTACTACCTGCTCTGGAAAACGAGAGTTGCGTTTTCACAGTTTCCGGGTCATAATTTCCTAAAAAATGCACGGTTTTTGCTCAAATCAGAAGCATTCAGTCAAGCACACTCAAAGGGATGATTTAGAAGGTGCAAATCTATCACTAAGAGCTTACAAGGATCCTTGTAGATCAGCTATTCAAATCATGAATTTGCTCAGAAAATGAGCAAGAGTAGCTGCCCTCTACTTCGCTTTTTATATAGTCAAAAGCTTTTCGATTTGGTACTCTTTTGTTCAGGAAATGAATAGCAAAAATACTACAAACACAATCAAACGGATACGATCCCCAGTATGGTCGCCAGTTTGTTGTAGGGAAAAGTATCCGACTCGGATGACCCTAACCCACTCTAAGGGTGACAGTTCCTTAGCAACAACTGTAAAGCAAACTACTGAAGGTTTTCTTCTTTATGAAAGCAAAAGAGAATGGAAGAAGCACTAACCGTTGCCTTGCGCTTAATGTCGAATCCAAACTCTCCTCTTTGGCCGCTTGCTCCTAGCTCTTTGTCCTTCTGCTCGCCCAGCTACAATGAGATCCTGCAAAACAACAAAGAAGGAAACTACAAGAGGCATGCAATCATAACTGGTTCATGGATTAGTGTAAACCAAACATGCAATCATCACAATATACAATTGAAACAAGAGCACATAGAAGAACCTCAATAGCTTTTATTAATGAAGAAATAAAGGTTCTGAGAGGATTACAACCATTGCAGGCTCCAACCCAGCAACACCTCCCAGCAGAAAGAATTGCTCTTCTTCACCTCTCTCAAACAATCACCCAATAACTCAAGAATGAAACCAACAACATATCATTACTTTGCACAAAATTCCCCCCTCTTGAGCTCATAGGAGAGAGCTCAATATATAGATGAATTGAGAAAGGATGAGTCAGCTTGCAACTGATGTGTAGCTGCCTTGTGTCCTCTCTCTCTTCAGTTAATCTTTAGTTGATCTTCAGTTCTTGAGTCCACTTGGTGAACCTTGCTTCCACTTGGAGAAACAAAGCCTCTGACTCATCACAAGGCGAAATACCTGATCCAAGTGTCATTTTTGGAAGATTCCAAAGCAATGACTCACTATGCCACATGTCCAAACTCGCCCAACGCAGGTGGGCTTTGTTCTGCCTGCTTTGCAACGCAGGTACACCATGGAGCAGTTGTGTTTCAGTGCAGAAACCCAGTGGAGCACCTGCTTTGATTTCAGGATTGCTTGTTTTTGAGTGTTTTCAGGTGGAGAACTGATCTGAGAGCTGTTGGTTTGCTGACCTTGTTCCTCTAGGGGTAGGAACATCATGTTTAAGGAACTTTGGATCCCTTGGATTATTGACAATTCATGCTTGTTGTTGTAAGGCACAAAATTGTCTATAACACTACCTTGACTTAATGTCCTCCTATGGGGTATCTTGCTTGTGATCAAACCTAAAACCCTAGGTCTTGTATGGATCCAACCTCGTCCTCTCAACTTTAGCATCATCCACCTTAAAAGAAATTTCATATTTCAAAGAGTTGGTTGAGTGGTCCTTCACCATATTGGAAATATTTATTTTAGGACAACTAATCTCATTATATCATCTCAAAATCCTAGATCCTCATTTCGATATTTAGGTCTTTCTTGGAGAGTCATTAAGCTTCATTGAAGCAAGTGAGCCTCACATTGAGCCTATCCTTTGAACGAGCCTTGGAAATCATTATAAACCTAATACTTAACCCTTTTATCCTTAGTGTTTTCCATCATTTTAGGACTCCTCCCATTAGTGAAATTCTGTAAAGAGAAAGGGACACCGACTGAGGTGAGAATGAATCTTTGTCCCATTGTTGTCATTTGGTCTAGTAGTTGTCCCTTAGGTACCCCTCCTAGGAGACCCTGCTAGATCGCGTGAAAACATTTTTGGCATCGGTTTAGGGTAAGAAGTAGGTATACTTCACCTATGAATCATTGAGTAATTGATTCATTGGCAACATTATAAATATTCCTCTTGCGATTCCATTCATTGTCAAATCGCCTAGTTTGCTTGAAGAAGACATCATTCCTCCATTGATTTATTAGAACTAACATTCTCCCTGAATTTGAATACGTTGGAAACACAATTGTTAAAATGGATGCCAATGCCAACCATAATCAAAACCAACCCAAGATCCCAAGAAGCAAAAAGCTCCTTGCTAGTCTTTCTAGACCTTTGAATTTGAGTGACAACCCTAATCCTTTGCCTGAAAAATATCATGAATAGTTACCCAAGAATGTTGTTAAAAGTGCCCATGATCATATAGATGATATCTTCTGGGTGCTTACCGCAAGGGGTATTAAGGATGATGATGTGATAATGATGCTATTTGCTTTATCCTTTGAGGGGCATGTAAGGGAATGGTATCTTAGTCTCCCTCCTGGTAGCATAGATGACTTTGACAAATTTGAAGATGCCTTTATGAAAATATGGTCATTTGATGCTGAAGGGGATTTTAACCTTGAGAAGTTTTACCACATAAAGAAAGGCAATGAAGATATTAGGGAGTTTATCCAAAAGTTTGATAAGATTATTAGGGATATTCTTGATCACCTTAAACCTCATGATGCGCTTATACTTGAAAATTCACTAAGGCTATTGGAGGACACCTAACATATCAACTAAAGGATAAAAAGCCTAAAACTCTTTTTATAGATGAGGAATGACCTATTATAGAGTTTTGTGAACCCAACATTTCAGACTACCAAGTGAGTCCATCATCAGGGGATGCATCAATAGATATTCACCAGATTTTAATGATTTATCCAAGAGCTCTATTTAGGGTATATATAGGTTTTTAAAGAAAAGATATATGAAATTTGGTCGGCCATTATCTTATTAATTTTTCATTTATTATTATTATTTGATTAATTTATTGATTTTTTTAATTAATTAGTTAATTGATAAGATTAAAGGGATAAATTAATTAATTAATTTTATTATCTATTGAATTAATTATTATGTTTATTAATTTTATATAAAATTAATTATTTAAATAATTTGTTTAGTTAATTCATTAATTTGTTTAGATGATTAATTAATTTATTTGATTAATTAGTTAAAATGATAGATTAATTAATTAATTTTATTATTTATTATTTATTAATATGTTTATTAATTATTAATTTGATTAATTAATTAATTAATTAATTAATGAGGTAAGGGGATAAATTAATTGATAAATTTTTATTATTCATTGATTTAATTATTATTATTATTATTATTTTAATGTAAAATTAATTTTTAATTAATTTTTTTAAAAGATTCATTGATTTGTTTGATTAATTAACTAATTTGTTTGATTAATTAATTAAAAGAATTAATTAATTTTATTATATTATTTATTAATATGTTTATTAATTTAATTTTATGTATTTATTTCTTTGATTAATTATTTATATATTTTATTTGATTAATTTATTTTATTGATTAATTAATTTAATTTAATTAATTGATTGATTAATTGTTATTTAATAAATTAATAAATTAATAACTTAATTAATTAATTGATGAATTAATTAATAAATTAATAACCTAATAATGAGTTATTTATTGATTTTTTAGGATTTTGAAGTAAAGGTTTCCACGTGTTGCTTAGCTTTAATCCATCGTCCCGGTTCAGGGTATTTCGCTCTAGATAATCTTAATTTCTGGAACTCTGATGCGCTGTCCATCATGTCCCTTCCATGGTAGGACTTGATGTTGTTAAATAATGAATCCATACAGGTGAGGATTGTTTTATAGATGAGGAATGACCTGTTATAGAGTTTGGTGAACCCAACGTTTCAAACTACCGAGTGAGTCCATCATCAAGGGATGCATCAATAGATATTCACCAGATTTTAATGATTTATCCAAGAGCTCTATTTAGGGTATATATAGGTTTTTAAAGAAAAGATATATGAAATTTGGTCGGCCATTATCTTATTAATTTTTCATTTATTATTATTATTTGATTAATTTATTAATTTGTTTAATTAATTAGTTAATTGATAAGATTAAAGGGAGAAATTAATAATTAATTTTATTATCTATTGAATTAATTATTATGTTTATTAATTTTATATAAAATTAATTATTTAAATAATTTGTTTAGTTAATTCATTAATTTGTTTGGATGATTAATTAATTTATCTGATTAATTACTTAAAAGAATAGATTAATTAATTAATTTTATTATTTATTATTTATTATTTATTAATATGTTTATTATTTATTAATTTATTAGTTTGATTAATTAATTAATGAGGTAAGGGGATAAATTAATTGTTAATTTTTTATTATTCATTGATTTATTTATTTTTAATTATTATTATTATTATTATTATTTCTAGAGGAATCATCCCATTGGCTACCTCTATAATCTCTAGCGGGGGACGCCCAGGCCGCCTTGAACGTCCCTTGGTATTCTTGGGGTTTGAACTCGTGACCTGCATAGCTGCACGAACGACTTAGCAAATCGTTCGCTTGCCACTAGACCAAACCCTCACGACCATTATATATATATATATATATATATATATATATATATATATATATATATATATATATATATATATATATATATGTAAAATTAATTTTTAATTAATTAATTAATTGATGAATTAATTAATAAATTAATAACCTAACAATGAGTTATTTATTGATTTTTTAGGATTTCAAGTAAAGGTTTCCACGTGTTGCTTAGCTTTAATCCATCATCCCGGTTCAGGTTATTTCGCTCTGGATAATCTTAATTTCTGGTACTCTGATGCACTGTCCATCATGTCCCTAAAACTCTTGCTAAGGCCAAAGAAATTGTCATTGAGGTTGAGAAAAACTTGAATGTTTCCAAAATTGAGATGTTTGAACATCCTAGTATAAGTTATAAGCTAAGAAGAGAAAGTCCAAGGATCAAGTTGAGGAATCCCTAGTCATGTCCCTTAATAAACTTGAAAAAATATCCAAGGACATGAAATATAGGGATAGGTTACATTTGAACAAGCTCACGACTCTTCAAAAGGCTCAAAAGTCAAGTTTTATTCCCAAGAATAAGCCTTTTGTCAAGTGATCCGGATTTAAACGGGAACGCAACAAATTACAGAGATAACCATATACACAGAGATGCAGTGGAAATAATACTTCATTTCATTAATGGAAAATACTGAAATATGCTTACAAACAGAAATGGAAATAAACTAGCTAGGGCGATGGTAGCTTATCTCTGAGAAGAGATGTGATGGCTACATGCCTCTGAACTGTGTTACAATGAGGCTCGAAGGCCTATTTATTGTTGAGAAACAATGGAAAACCCTTAACATTCCAAAACCTAACCCTAGGAGATGAAACACCAAACTGTGGGCCCCGTTTGGGGGTAAGTTGGTACATCAACTTCCCGGGGTCGTAACTTTGGCATATGATCTCCGTTTGACGCGTACAATAGCTCATTAGAAAGATCTATCCGAGCACTATCATTGTTGGAACGGGCAACACCAGTCCATTCCATGGACTCGTGTTGCCCTCGAATTCCCCAAAAAACGTCGTTTAGGGCCTCAAAACGGCTCCGGAAGTTCAGGACCCGAAAAACTGCTAAAAATAGTAAGTTGTGCTACAATTAAGGAAACTGAAAATGCTGAGAAAGAAAATGGTGGGGGTCCAGGTGGACTTGGCAGGTGGCCACCAATATCCACCTGGATCATTCCTCCCCCCTTAGGAAGCAATGGTCCCCATTGCGTTGAGCTCCTCCATGAGATGAGGAAACTTCTGCTGAACTTGTTCCCTGGTGAGCCACTTGCCCTGCTGAAGGAGTTGGCCCGCTTTGACAACTCGATACAGTTGGATATTCTGTTGGCGAGTGTTCTTGATCTGTGTGTCCATGATCCGATCAGTTGCAGCTTGTTCCATGCAATCTGGATTTAATTCTGTGGGTTTGAGCTGTTCTGCAATGTCGGATGTGTCTAGCAATGGTGGAAAGTATGGCCGAAGGCGGTCCACATTGAATACTGGGTGCAGGCCAAGGAATGGGGGAATGCTGAGCTCAAATGCATTGTCTCCCATAGCCTTAGTAATGGTGTAAGGACCATATCGGAGTGGTCTCAATTTCCGATAGGCTCCAGTAAGGCGTTCCTTTTGCAAATGCAACCAGACTTTGTCGCCCACCTGAAACTTGTGTGGCACCCGATGTTGATCATGTCGCTGCTTGTACTTGGCATTTGATTTCTCAAGAATGTCATGGACCTGCTGGCGAATATGTTGGATGCGCTCAATGAAGCTGGTGGCCTTATCTGTTTCGGACTGGACATGAGCTGAATTCATGTGAGTAGCTGCAAGTGGCATGGCCACATCAATGGGGCATAGTGGCTGGAATCCCAAACCCACCTGAAAAGGGCTATGGCCAGTGGAGCTGTGAAGAGCTCGGTTGTAGCTGTGCTGAACGTAGGGGAGGCTCTCGTCCCATGTGCGTGGATGCTTTGAGTTATACATGCGCAGAATGTGCACAATCATCCTATTGACAACCTCTGTCTGGCCATCAGTTTGAGGATGGAAGGCTGTGGACTTCGTGAGTTTGGTGTCCAGCATTGACCAGAGACTGGACCAAAAGGTGTTGAGAAACCGACTGTCCCGATCTGAGATGATAGATTGTGGGATCCCAAAGTGCACCCACACTCGTTCAAAGAAGAGTTTAGCAGTGGCTTCTGCTGTGATATTCTTCTTGCAGGCCATCATAATGGCCATCTTTGAGAACCTGTCGACGACCACAAAAACACAGTCATTTCCATGCTTAGTGGAAGGAAGGCCTGACATGTAATCCATGGAGATGGATTCCCAAGGTCGACTAGGGGTAGGCAACGGGGTATAGAGGCCTTGCTTCTTAATGGTCGGTTTGGCAATGGCACAGGCAGTACATGATCGGATGTACTTCCCAACATCCTGTCGAAGATTCGGCCAATAGAAATAGTTTTGCAGTACTGCCACTGTTTTCTCGACCCCGAAATGCCCAGCAGCCCGACTGTAGTGTGCTTCCCAAATCATCTTGGCACGCTCGCTTGAAGGAACACAAAGGTGACCGAGGTGGCATAATAGGGCATCCTGGAGGTGAAAATCTGCAACCTGCCGACCCTCCAAGAGTGTCTGGTATGTGTGGCCGAATTCTGGGTCGCTTTTGTAGAGAAGTGGCCAATCAGAAGTCTCGTGCCCGCAAGAGTTGAGCACGGTGGTTAGCGCCATGATCGGTGGTCGACTGAGGCAATCTGCAACATTATTGGTGCTGCCCTTTTTATACTTGATATTCAAGTGAAACTGTTGCAGGTATGTAGACCACTTCTGATGGCGATCATTCTGCAATTTCCCTTGGGTCTGTATGAACTGCAGAGGTCGGTGGTCTGTGTGGATGACCGTTTCCTTCCCCAAAATGTAATGCTTCCATTGTCGGCAGGCCTGTACAATGGAATACATCTCTTTATCATAAGTGGGGTACTTCCGGACTGTGTCTGAAAGTGTTTCACTGTGATATGCCACTGGATGTCCATGTTGAGTAAGGACTGCCCCAATAGCATAGTCAGAGGCATCTGTCTCGACCTCAAATGGTTGTTGTAAATCTGGTAACGCGAGCACTGGTGCCGTGCAGAGGCGATCCTTCAACTCCCTGAATGCCTTCTGTTGAGATTCAGACCAAAAGAATTTTGCTTTCGCCCCGCCCTTGGTGACTTGACTCAAGGGCCAAGAAATATGAGAAAATCCCAACACAAACCTGCGGTAGAAGTTGGCAAGACCTAGAAAGCTGCGGAGCTCTGTTAGAGTGGTTGGAGAGGGCCAATCCCGAATGACTTGGACCTTGGCTGGATCGACATGCACCCCCTGTTCATCAATGATGTATCCCAGATACTGAACCTCGGTCATGCCAAAAGTGCATTTCTCCAAATTGGCACATAGCTTGTGTTGCCGCAGTGTTTGGAGAACCTGTCGGATGTGGTGGAGGTGCTCTTCCCAACTCTGGCTGAAGATCAGAATGTCATCCAAGTATACTACTACAAAGGAGTTGGTGAATGGCCGCAAGATGTCATCCATTAGCCTCATAAAGGTTGCAGGAGCATTCGTCAATCCGAAAGGCATGACCAACCATTCGAAGAGGCCCTCCTTGGATTTGAAGGCAGTCTTCCACACATCTGAGGGTTCAATTGGTACCTGGTGATATCCTGACTTCAGATCGATCTTGCTGAAATATTTCGCCCCCTTTAGTTGGTCTAGGAGGTCATCAATCCGTGGGATCGGGTACCTATTACGGACAGTGATCTTGTTCAGCGCCCGATAGTCAATACAGAGTCTCCACGTCCCATCCTTCTTCTGTACCAACACTATCGGGCTCCCACAGGGCGAAGAACTCGGACGGATGTGACCTTTCTGCAGGAGCTCCTGAATCTGCCTCTTGATTTCATTGTTCTCCAGAACGGAGCGCCGATAAATTGGTCCATTGGGTAGCGGCGCACTTGGGGTCAGATCGATGGAGTGCTTGACTTGACAGTGCAGAGGAACCCCTGCCGGGGAGGTGAAGATGTCTTCGTACTCCTCCACAATCTTGTCCATCTGTAGCTGCCGTGCAGAGGGACCCCGTTTGGAGGCCGCGGCCACTGTCTTCTTCTTCCCTTGAGGGCGTATCATCAGGAAAACAAATTTCCTGGTTTTGGAAATGATCTTACTGCATTGTTTTGCAGTAATCAAAGAGATGGCGGCAGGTGGTGCTACCTCTGGTATCCTGAACAACTTATTTCCCAATGTAATAATAACAGCACGGGGCCTTGATTCATACACAGCATGTCGCTTCCACAAGTATGGTTGTCCTAGTAATACATCACAAACTTCAAGGGGAGCAATGTCACACAATACCTCATCCGTGAAGGGCTTGATGTTGTATGGAAGGCGACACTGCTGGCTCACGCGAAGATCTCGCCCTTGGTGAAGCCACCCAATGGTGTATGGTTGTGGATGTGCTGTGGTCGGTAAGCCCAACCGCTTCACGACCTCTGCCGAAATGAGGTTCTTTTGACTCCCGCTATCAACAATGAACTGTATCGGGGAGCCCTTTACCCACATCTGGGAGTGGAAGAGACGCTCCTCCTCCTCTGGATCTTCGGGTTCATTTTTCTGGATCTTTGCGGTAGCAACAGTGGCGCTGGGATCCGCATCAATGATCTGCTTCCCTTTTTCATACCCCTTATCGGGTTCTGACTCAGAGTCGGAACATGCATCTGATTCTGAAACCTTTAGCTCAGCCACCAGTGACTGCTTGGCCCGACACTCACTTGTGTTGTGAGTGGAGCTCTTATGGAACTCGCACCATTTTCCAGTGTCCTTTCTCGGCTTCGCGGCGTTGCTCTTTTCTTGCAGCTTCGGCTGGTTGTCTTGGGCTGTCCCGCCTTGGCTTTGTCCTTTGTTCTGTGGTTTAGGGGCACCTTTCCCCTGCTTTGGATTCGCAGATCCAAAGTCTCGCTTCTTTTGTTTAAACTTTTGCTCGACCTTGACGGCATACCGGTATGCTGCGCCGAGCGAGGGGATGTTTAGGAACTGTATTTCTTCCTGGATGTACTTGTGCAGGAAGCCACGGTATTTGAGTATCAAATGTTGCTCCGAATCCTTGATACCCAACTTTGTGCGAAGGGTATGGAAAAGATTGGTGAACTCCGGCATGTCTTGGTCCCTTCCCTGCCGCAGCGTGGTCCACTTTATGTATTCATCCTCATAGCTTCCGACAGGGTAGTACTGCTCCTTGATGGCATCCCGGAACGAATCCCAGGTGGGTGCGGCTGAAAATAGTGAGCCAGTACTTTCATCCTTCTGCTCGCAGTAGGTTTCCCACCAGTCCTTGACGTGGGGGGCTGCTTTGAGAAGAGCAAAAACAATCTTTTCCCGACTCGAAAATTCATGAACAGAAAAATAACCCTCTAGCAGATTTAACCATTTATCTACGGCATCGGCGTCTATCTGACCCTCGAATATGGGGATTTCAAAATTAACTTGTACCTTAAAGGGTGTGGCGTTTCCAGAGGAGCTGCTGGAAGCCGATGCGCCGCTTCTGGGTAGCCGCTGAAGGATCTGCACAAAGCTGTCCATCATCGCGTTCCGTTGTCGCTCGAGCACTTCTTCGAGCAAGATTTTGATGGGATCTCCTGCCCCCTCGTCTTTCTTCTCGTCCGCCATGGGAGGCCGTCGGGATTTGCGAGGCTGGTCTTGCAAAGGTTCAACCAGTTCAAGCCCTAACTCCTTATATCCCGACCTTGTTGGGGACATGCAAAGAAAAACAGAGAAAAAGCAGACCGCTCTGATACCACTGATCCGGATTTAAACAGGAACGCAACAAATTACAGAGATAACCATATACACAGAGATTCAGCGGAAATAATACTTCATTTCATTAATGGAAAATACTGAAATATGCTTACAAACAGAAATGGAAATAAACTAGCTAGGGCGATGGTAGCTTATCTCTGAGAAGAGATGTGATGGCTACATGCCTCTGAACTGTGTTACAATGAGGCTCGAAGGCCTATTTATTGTTGAGAAACAATGGAAAAACCCTTAACATTCCAAAACCTAACCCTAGGAGATGAAACGCCAAACTGTGGGCCCCGTTTGGGGGTAAGTTGGTACATCAACTTCCCTGGGTCGTAACTTTGGCATATGATCTCCGTTTGACACATACAATAACTCATTAGAAAGATCTATCCGAGCACTATCATTGTTGGAACGGGCAACACCAGTCCATTCCATGGACTCGTGTTGCCCTCGAATTCCCCAAAAAATGTCGTTTAGGGCCTCAAAACGGCTCCGGAAGTTCAGGACCCGAAAAACTACTAAAAATAGTAAGTTGTGCTACAATTAAGGAAACTGAAAATGCTGAGAAAGAAAATGGTGGGGGTCCAGGTGGACTTGGCAGGTGGCCACCAATATCCACCTGGATCATCAAGAAAGCTAATGATGAAGGCAAGCGGGGTCCACCCGAGGTTCCTAACACTTTGGCCCCATCCCATGCTTTGGAACAAGGAGAATCATCTTCCGAAGATGAGCAAAGTTACAATGAAGAAAGTGAAGATGAGGAGGGTGACAAACAAATGAATATAGTTTAAAGCGAAGCCTTCAACATTATGTTAGGTGACACATACACTCATCCTATGATTAGTGAAGTGACACTCAAGGATGAAAAGTATGGTGGTGGAAGATTCAAAAGGGTCCAATACTCAAGAAAGAATGATAATAACCCTTCCACAAGCTCCAAGGAATTGAAAGAGAAGGAACCTATTCCTAAGCAATCTCTTCCTAATAAAACTCCTCCAAAGGAGCCCCGAATAAAGATGCCATCAAAACTTATCCTCTTAAGAGGAGACCAAAGTGAATAGGAAGACAAATCTTGTCTTGCGGACAAGACAAGATCTCCATAGAATCAATGATTGAATCTAGTAACAAATAAACAAACTGGTAAATCTTTCCTTAGGTCAATTCTATTGAATGATAAGAAGGAGTAATGGAGTATGAAATCTATACCTTTCAAATGAAATTCCTGTTGAAGATCCTTGCTATGGTTTGATGCAACTTCCCAATGCTCAGAATTCGGACGTGCAAATACACTAATAAACACAAGATCAAAGACATATGATATATAAATGATTCAATACAACCTATACCATTGATCAAGGAGACTAGTACCTAATATGATAACCAATGGAAAATGAAGGTAAACATCCAATATATCAGATCCAATGGACAATATAGTGACAAATAAATAATCTTTTTTATTATAATTGAATGAAAAGGAGAGATACAACACAGCCTTGATGTTGACAAATATCCTTACAATAGTCTCCAATCCTTCCTTAAGTGACAAGTGTTGGACAATTAGCAATGTCTAGATGGTTGATGGCACTCACTATGTTGGCATTGATGTCAAATGGACTAGCACTAAGGATAGAGGTAACACTTGTCGACATTCATGAGCATGTTGTTCATGGGTAGTCCCATGGTTGCTGCAGTATTCTGTAGAGAATCATCGCAGTAGCAAGCCTACTGGAGGAGCCATAAAAATATGACTATGATGGCCAGGGAGTCCCAAAATTTGGAGGTATTTTTACCCCATGTGTTTAGTTCAGTTGTTCTTGGTTATGGCATAATTAGATAATGCTCTAGAAGATATTTCCAATGTTATGTTGGGTTCTAGAAAAGACCTTCTAGATCAAAAGTTATAGCGAGTTAAAGTTGGCAGACATAAGCTCATTCACTCAAGACTTAGGTAGTTTTTGAACTAAGGTTGGGACTTAGGTGAGTTGGGCCTAGTCAAAGGTCGGGCCACATAACATAGTTAGTAGAATAACAAAGCCCTGATCCCCCTGACCCTCGACCTATGTGGGACTAGCTCCAAGTTGGTAGTCGGTCAAGTTGGGAGTTGGGTCTAGTCAGACTAGGCAGAGGTTGCGCTATGCAGCAAAGTTTAGATAGAAGATTGAAGCCCCGAATCCTGACCCCCGACATGTGTGGGACTTAGTACAGGTAAACAAATGGCATAATGCGATTGGCTCATGGTGGTGTGTTAACAATAACGTGGTAGATGATGTTAGCATGACGTGGGAATACAAAGGACACGTGGCATACAATTTCAAAATTTTTGGATGGCCTAGTGGACCAAATTTAGGTGACATGTTTCACCATACAGAAGGAGACATGTGGCACAGATGATGTCAACATGACATAAACTAACGATGTGGAAAAATATCAAAGTTTGTGCCAAGGGTTTGTTTTGTGAAGTAATTCCCGTGTATTCAGTGGTCGTCATTGAATGGATAGAACATGCCCAAAATAGTGGAAAAGGTACCTAGTTGGACCTACGAGCAAGTTGGAGGGTGAGGCTAATACAGGCGCACAAGCAAGAAAATCAGGCCAACTCAAGACCTCCCGACCAACATTGGAAGGCGTGCTCAGGAATTAGTTTCACATGGTCTTCCTTTGTTATTGGTGACTTTATTATCTGTGGTAGAGGATTAGAGATGGTGCCAATGTTAATGGCGACTTTAGAGAACATAAACAAGGCAACAAGGACCTTGGATTACATAGAAAATTTAATGGCCCTGGCTCAAATGAAAAATAGCTTTCCCCGATATTTTTTGCACGCCATGAAGAATTAAATGAAAAGATGACTTCAGCGCAGAAGAGATTGACTTGAAAAAAGAAAGCCATGCTTGAGGTATAAGTTGTTCATTGGGATCAATTTCTAAGCCTGGAATCCCTCTTCAGAGTGCACGATTTTACTAAGAATTAATTCTCAGTATAGGGAATCACTTAGAAGATCATCCTCTGCATTAAATCAACTGTCGTGACTAAGAACACAAGTTACAACAGAATGGGGAGCCTTGTTGAAGTGTGCAAGCAACCTAATTGAGCAACAACAAACCATACCATGTTGTAGCACACTATCGGGTACATAGATAACAGAGACAACATTGGTCAAAACGTAGTAGAGGAACAAAACTAAGGAGAGAAGTTATGTAATGCGGGGAATGCAAAATCATTGAGAGTTAAAAAATGCAATACTTTGGGTGTCTGACTGAGCTAAGTGTCACTGAGAGACGTTGTATCATAGGGTCGAGACCTGATTTGGTTGAGAAACAGAGAGCATAATTCGAAGGAGAACTAGGGAGCTGGAAGAAAGAAACTAGTACTGGAGTAGACCACATTTGTATTTTTATGTATATGCATTTGCCTTTGTTTTTAGTTTGAAATTGGTGTGAAAAGTAGAACAGTAGCTAGAGCGGGTAGTTGTCTGCATTCATAAGAGGTTAGTGCCTCTTGGCAAGTAGTGGCTTGCTATCATAAGGGGATTGAGGCCTCTTGTGAGTGGGTTCTCACAAAAAAATTGATCTAATTAAGTAGGTGCTTAATTTACATCACAACAACAAACAAGTTGGTGGTTTTATCCCTTTGGGTTTCCATGTAAAAAAAATTGTGTCAATATGTATATGTTGCTCATGTGATGGATTATATGTACATGTGGACGCCTTATATTGTTGTTCATTTTTATTGTGTATGAATTCCCTCACAAGTATCTGACAATAGTGAAAAGAATTAAAGACTTATACTTAAAGTTTTAAGAACGTCACTATTATTAAGTCACACCACCCCCCACCTCCCCTTAGTAATTTTTTATTCCAACAATTGGTATAAGAGCCAGGTTCCTCCAGGAAAAACTTAACCATTGGAAGGTAGATCCATAAGGAATTATGTCTAGACAATAGAGTCAGGATGCTTACTAAAGCAATATACTAGTCTTTGATGGGACACACTATGCCTTTTGGAAAGTTAGAATGGAAGTCTATCTTATGTCCCTAGGAGTATATGTTTGAAGCTTAGTTTCAGTATACTATGTTGTCTTTGATGTCCCTCCCGCAGACGCAGATGGTAAGAATGTGTATGCAAACAATGCCAAAGCCAAGAATTCGATTCTCTTTGGCCTTAATCAATATGAACTTGTTAAAGTTATGCACTGTAAGTCTGTTAAGGAAGTCTAGGTCAAGCTCAATCAAAGTCATGAAGGAGATGAGAAAGTCAAATAGGCCAAAATTCAAACCTTCAGACTGAGGTTTGAAAGCTTAAGAATGAGTAAAGAATAAATCATAGCGGAGTACTTCCTCAGAGTTTTTGAAGTAACCAATATGATTAGAGAGCTTGGTGAGGTTATAAAAAGAATAAAATATTGTACAAAATGTCTTAAGATCTCTAAATGATATTTAATTCCAAAATCTTTGCCATCGAAGAGATGTCTGATCTAAAGAGTCTCACGATGGACCAACTATTAGATACTCTCACAACCTATGAGATGAGGGTAGGAAAAGAGAAGTCTGAACCGAAGGAGGAAACATTCAAGTTGTCAAAGAAGGCTAAGGAGCACCAAGATCATTAATATTTCTCTAGTCACAAGTCCGATTAGGAGTTGGCTCACTTTTCCAGGAAACTAAAGCATGGCTCAAGAAAGTATAAAGGAAAGTTTTCCTTCAAATTCTTGACTGTGGAAGAGTCAGAAATTTCTCGTCCAAATTCCATTACAAATAAAGGATAGAAAAAGAAGATGGTTAGAAGTCTAGAGGTAGGGCTTAGAAGCACCAAAAGAAGAGGTTTTGTAAGAAAAGGGGGCTCTAGCCTAAAGAGGATAGCTGAGCTCCATAATAAAATAGCAAAAATTCCTCAGAGGATGAGTCAAATGAATGTTTACTAGTGGCATTTGGAGTAGACTCAAAGAAACAATACATTACAAACTCTGAAGAAGAAGAAGTTGTGGAATTTGAAGAAGATCTCATCAATGTTATTAATGAGTTAAATAAGTCCAGAAGAAAGAATAGGAAGCTAAAAGAATAGTTACAACGTGTTGAAGAAGGTATGTATAACTCTAAAAATGAGGAGTTCGTCTATCAAAAAGAAAAACTTGAAGAAGCCATTAAAAGGTAAGACAACTCAACTCTTCAACTAGAAGAAAAACAAAAAACATGTGAGAAACTAGAAGAAGAGAACAAGCATCTAAAGGAGTTATTCAAGGTAAAGAAGGAGATGATCTCAGATGCATGAAAATAAGAAATTATGTCTGTGAAAGTCAAACTAGAAGATGATAAACGAAAAGAAGAAGTATTTAATGATTTAATCCATGAATGGGAAGAATGCTTTCAGAGTCTCGAGGCAGAAGTTGTCTCTCTAAGAACATATATTGAGAGATTGGATACTAAGAAAGGTGTAAATGAGAAATTTTCAGAAGGGAAAAGAAAGCTAGATAAGATTATGAACAACTAAAGGTCTCTAGAAAACAAAACAGGTCTGGGATATTCTAGGCCACATGAATATTCTATGAGAAACATGAACTTAAGGTCTGCAAGTTTCGAGGAACCCCTCAGCTATGAAAATATGCTTCAAGGGAGAATAAAAGAAGATATAAAGGTATCAAGTAAGAGAGGATCCCATCACTGGAATGAGAATTCCAACTTCTCAAAAGAGCCATAGCAATAGAGAATGAATCAATCAACAAGACAACAAAGGTACCTTCATGAACAAACTCATGAATATTCCAACTTCAGTTACTCTAAGTTATTTTATGGTCATTTTTATAAATGTCATATCTTTGGACATAAGGTTATTGATTGTAGAAGAATCAAAGTTGAAAGAGATGAAAATTTTAGATACAATAAGTATTAACATTATAGATCTCAAAACTTTCCTTCCAGAAATAGAAATTTCTTCTCTCCCTCGATGAATGATGTTGAATGCTTCAAATGTAATAATTTTGGGCACAAGGTGAGTGAATGCAAAATCAGGTCTGAGAATCCACCTAAATCCCAGAATACTTGGTAACCAACCTTTCAAAAGGGCGAGAAGAATTGGAAACACAAATATGGAAAGAACATGGAGTGTGGGCTTGCTTTGTCAGTGCATAATCAATAGAACAAATGGTATGTGGACAGTGGTTGTTCCAAGCATATGATTGGGGATAAGAGAAAATTCATGTCACTAAAAGAAAAGGGTAGAGGGAATAATGTCACTTTTAGCAACAATTCCCCAACACGAATTAAGGGTAAGGGCATAGTTAGTCTTGATGAAAAGACTAAAGCACAAAATATGTTGTATGTAGAGGGTGTCAAACAAAACTTGCTTAGTGTGAGCTAGATGTGTGATAATGGCTATAATGTAACCTTTCGATCCAAGGACTATGAGATCTTAAATGAATAGAATGGAAAGCTGGTAGGAAATGCATTTAAAACTCACAATAATGTATATGTGCTTGATGAATCCAGAGTGAGTTGTTATTTGAGCAAGGTGAATCAAACCTGGATGTGGCACAAGATACTTGGTCATATGAATTTTGACAGTCTGATAAAGGTCAGCAAGATAGGAGTCGTAAGAGGATTTCCAAGTCTATCATGGTCTGATAATTCAGTTTGCAAATCTTGTCAATTTGGTAAGTCGACTAGGACTCATTTCAAGACAAAGGAGTTCTATTCATCTGGATTGTTGGAACTAATTAACACAGATATTTGTGGCCCAACCAGAACAAAAATCCCAAGATGAGAGAGATATTTTATGGTGTTTATTGATGATTTTACCAAAGCCACATGGATAATGATCTTGAAAGAAAAATCAGAAGCACCTAAGAATTTCAAGACATTTAAGGCTCAGGTAGAAAATGAGAAAGATATAAAGATCAAATGCTTAATATAAAACAAAGGAGGAGAATAAACTTCAAGAGAGTTAGAGGAATTTTGTGAAGACCATGGCATAAGTAGGTAGTATACTGTGGCCATAACTCCACAACAAAATGGAGTAGCTAAGAGAAAGAACAGAACAATCCAGGAGATGGCAAGAGCTATGATGGATGGAGAATATGTACCTCACACCTTTTGGGGAGAAGCAACACAAGCAACAATGTATCTATTAAACAGAACATAACTCAGGTCTAAGAGTGATAAAACTTCCTACGTGTTGTGGAAGGGAATACCTGCATCAGTGAAACACTACAAGGTGTTTTGACTAAAATGATTTATCAAAAGAAATGATATAAATCCTGGGAAGTTTGATTCATGGGCCGATGAGGGTATATTTCTCGGGTACTCTGCTCGAAGAAAAGGATACAAATGCTACAATAAAAGTACAAAGAGAGTAAAGGACTGCATGGATATAGTAGTAGATGAAATAATACCATAACCCGAGTCCACCAAAGGAAACATGAACTCATATGGAGAATAAAGTTCAACCATCATGTACTCATACTATGAAGAAACAAAGTCGAATGATGAAGACAAAGAAATGAGCAAAACCCCAAGGCCTAAAACACCATCCAGGTACGTACATAAAGAACACACGGAGAGTAAAATTATTTGATATCAAAGACTTGGTGTTCAGATCAGGAGGAAATTTGTTGGTAGTTCAAGTTGTGCAAATATTGCTCGACTATCTCAAGTTCAGCCTAATAATTTCAGTTAGGTAAGTGAGGACAAGTCTTGGGTGAGAGCTATGAATGAAGAGATGGATCAAATCATGAAGAACAACACTTGGGAGATTGTTCCAAGACCCAAAGAGAAAAACATCATAGGCAAAAAATGGTTCTAAAAAAATAAGCTAAATGAGAAAGGTCAAGTAATAGGGAACAAGGCACGACTAGTCCGTAAAGGGTATGCCCAAATAGAGGGGATAGATTTTGAAAAAACCTTTGCACCAGTAGCTAGACTAGAAACTATCTGAATGTTCCTTTCTTTTTCGAGTCATAAAGCATGAAGGTATATTAGATGGATGTGAAGCCGACCTTCCTCAACGAAGATCTGGTATACATTGAACAACCAGAGGGGTTCATTCTCACAAATAAAGGAGGATTTATTTAATTTAAGCTTCTGTGATCCATATCAAGTTTAATGAGAAGATTTATATAATGTGATTTCCGCCGAAAAATATTCTCATTAAAAAAGGAGGATTTGTTTGCAAACTGAAGAAGGCCTTATATGGGCTCAAATAGGTCCCTAGAGCTTGGTATGCTAGATTGGATAGATATCTTTAGGAACAAGGTTTTAATAGGGGCACTGTAGATAGAAATCTGTACATAAAATCTGAAGATGACCACCTATTGATTGTGGTAGTGTATGTAGATGACATAACCTTTGGCAGTGACTTAGAACAATTGAGACATCAATTCACAAACTGTATGCAAACAAAGTTTGAGATGTCCATAATAGGAGAACTATCCTTTTTCTTAGGATTGCAAGTTTATCAATCAAAATATTGGGTATTTATCTCCCAATCCAAAAAACATGAGAGAAAATATGGAGAAATTCAGACTAGAAGATTACAAGTTGGTTACCACGGCCATGGTTACAGGTTGTAAGTTATGCAAAGAAGATGAGACACCACTGGTAAATCAAACTATCTACAAATCAATGATAGGAAGTTTGATGTATCTCACAACGTCTAGACCAAACATCATGCAAGTAGTGGGTCTGGTGGCTAGATAACAAACCTACCCCCGTGAAAGTCATGTCATTACTATACAAATGATTTTCAGATACCTACAAGGGACAACAAACTATTGGATGTGATATGCTAGAAACAAAGAGTTTAAATTGAAGGCCTATATTGATGCTGATTGGGCAAGGAGTAAGGAAGAGCACATTTGGTGCAACATTCTTTTTGGGAAACTGCTTAGTGTCTTGGGTCAGCAAGAAAGAAGAATCCTTTTCTCTATCAACTGTTGAATAAGAGTATATTGAAGAAACCACTTGTTTCTCACAAATTATTTGGATCAAGAAGTGTAATAAGCATCTGTAAAATTCCTGTCATGCACTCAAAGACCAAGCACATTCCTATCAAATTTCATTTCTTGGGAGGATAGGTTGTTGCTAATATTGTCTGACTTGAATATGTGGGCACTAAATAAAAACTAGTAGACATCTTTACTAAGCCACTTGCAAGAGAGCCCTTTGTGTATCTCCGACAACAGATAGGATTTGTGACTCCTCCTCCCAATGAACCAATTGCAATAAGTGTTGGCAACTACCCAACTTGATGGATCAATTGAATAATAGGATGTAGTGGTTCAGGGGGATATTTTAGGAGAATTCTTTTCCATTGATGAAAAAGGGGGAGAAGATTACTAGTGTTAGGGAGAAAATAAACAATGAATATTCTGTGCCTGGTTTCAAGGGGAGCTTAGTGTGTTGAAAGCAATGAGAAAGGGGGAGATTGTTGGATAGTTGGAAATGTTTAGATGGTTGGTGGGATTCACTATGTTGGCATTGATGTCAATCGGACTATCACTAAGGATAGAGAAAACACTTGTCAGCATTCATGAGCATTTTGTTCAGGGGGAGTCCCACGGTTGCTGTAGTATTCTATAGATAATAATCACATTAGTAGGCCTACAAGAGAAGCCTTAAAAATATGACTATGATGGCCGGGGAGTCCCAGAATTTGGAGGTATTTCTGCCCCACGTGTTTAGTTCATATGCTCTTGGTTATGGCATAGTCGGATAATGCTCTAGAAGAGATTTTCAATGGTATGTTGGACTCTAGGAAAGGCCTTCTGGATCAGAATTTATAGTCAATTGAATTTGGCAGACATAAAATCTCATTTGCTTAGGACTTAGGAAGTTTTTTAACTAAGGTTGGGACTGAGGTGAGTCATCCCTAGTCAGAGGTCCGACTGCATAGAAGAATTAACCGGAGAACAAAGCTTCGATACCCCCGACTCCCGACCTATGTGGGACCATCTCCAAGTCAGTAGTCGATAGCCGGTCAAGTAGGGAGTTGGGTCTAGTTAGACCAGTTGGAGGTTGGGTAGTGCAACAAAGTTTAGCAAGAAAAATGTGTTGAAGAGTATAGGGCACATGTAGTTAATTAGATTCTTCTTGACTTGATAACTATTTATGAGGCATTTTAATTTTCTTATTAGGACAATCTTCTATTTGACATTATTAGAATGTGTGTTTCTTATTTCATCATATAGCTACCAAAACCAAAGAAACAAGAACACAATATGTTGGCATTCTACCAGGGCCAAAACCTCTCCCTCTTGGAGAGGAAAACCCACACATAATTATTCTTATAGAGATTCCAATTAACGAACACCAAGACCATGACCCTTGACTTACTATGCCACTCCAAGACCAAGACACCAATCCTCTTCTTTGTCACTATTGAGATAATCATCATTGCCACACCACTGAGGTCATCATCAAGATCTTCACTGCTGCTGTAACATCTTTGCAATTTCATCAAGGTCTTAACTATATCGAGATCTTCTTAAGGTTTGTCCCTAGGCTCCCCGAGGTCGTGGTTGCTTCTCCTTCATTTCTTCATTCTTACTTGAGATCTTCAGCATGCCAAGGTTTCTATAGTGCGCACTGAGATCATGATCTTATCCTCATTATGACAAAGACCATGAATGTTATATTACTGAAATTATGATTGTGTTGAGTATGTGAATGCATCACTGTGAGATCACTGAGCTTCTACAACTATATGAAGACTGTGACTTGATTAGAGAGCATGTTGAGTGTATCACTAAGATCCCTATTATCGAAACTATGCCCAAAACGTGAGTGTGATTCTCCTCTTTCACTGAGAGCCCCATAGTTGAGAGTACTGCCACCGATAATATCACACTATAATTACATACTGTAGTTATACCCGAAGTTGGAGAGACTAGTATTCTTGCACCTCATTCGAGATCCTATACCACTGTGCTTGACCGAGACTTCAAAGGTGTATGTGAATATATTTCTGCTCCTTATCTAAAGTTGCAGGATGTCTGAAATCTCAGAGATGTGCAAGTGTATGTTCCACTATTCTGTGATGTTAAACGGGGTATATATAGTAGTTAGTCTCCATAAATAAGCCAACATGACCACTGAACTGGTGTGTCACCTTTTATGAGCTGACTTGATAGTTATATGACTATTGTTTCATCATTTGTTGGTAGTCTTCCTCTCTCGAGGATGGTGCTTATCTTGGAGGGCTATTTGACACTAGGTTGACCCATATACATTACATGAAGACTCAAAAATATCTTCTTACATATGACTTTGGCTCTTTGACTTTTTCCAGACTCATGAAATGAGCAAGAAACTCATTCATTTAGTTTACAAAAATAATATTTCTTGTTCTTGACAAGCACAAAGATAAAATTTGCATTTACAAATACCGAACCTAGTTACACTTTTCTTCAACACTCCCTCTTAACTAGGGAGGTATTTAAAATGGTACTTGGTCATTCTTAATCTGAAGAATTTCTCATAAGAAGAATCAGATTGGTAACCCATCTGTATAGCATCATAGTAACTAACATTATTCATAGCAAGGCCTTGACTAACAATTGTATCTTTCATAATATCAGAACACAATGTTGGCGAGACCAATGACTTATAGACACCTTAGTCATTGTCTCTTAAGGTACATACCCACTTGGGTGTTCACTGAGTATGACATTCTAGGAATATTGTTGTCATGGGTTCCTAACCCTCAAAGAGTATTAGTCCTCTTGCACACTCTTGTCTTGGATTCCCTACACATCCTCAAATAGTATCAGATTCCATATGATTACCCAATCCTCCCATTCTTTCTTCCCAATACAAGAATGTTGTGTCTATCTCTTCCTCCTTAGTTGAGGAAGACATTCCCAAGTTTCCTCTCACAAGGAACTTTCCCAAGCTCCTTTGTAATTGGTAACTTGTTTAGAACTCCCTCTTAGTTAGGGACTTGTCCATTCATCCACAACTTCTTCTTCGTGGGTCCTTCAACTGCTTGATCTCCTTCTTTCTTTTGATGTCATGAAGTCTTTGTTTGAACTTCTTCTTGGTAGGGCACCGACCATCGATCACTTTCCTTCCTAGCTTGTCATGTCATTGCTCCCTCTGTGGAAAGTAGCATTCTTAATATATGTCAGGTTCTTTCGTCATCTGGCTACTCCTTTATCATCTTGTCTATGCTTCAGAATACTTGTTACATAGATTCTTAGTTGTACTTTCTTGTTCCCATACTTTGATTTAGTAGCCCTTCATGGCTTCATCCTGACATTGCTTCAACATGAAATAATGCTTTTGCTAGATGGCTTCTTCATCATGACATCTTTGTAGAGTTGAATCAGTTATCTGCATCTTGATATCTTCGAGGCATTCATAGGTGTCAAGGGTCCTTGGATATTTTTCCTCCTTTTTCAGAGTTGTCATGCTTTCTTTCAGGAAATATTTTTTAATGGATCCTATTAGATAATGTGACCATGGTTTTCTTCACATGCTTGATCTCTTTCTTCATTTTCTTCTTCTTATATTGATTAGTCAACCACCTTATACTCCTTATGGGAGCACTTCTTTATGTTGACCTTTATTGCATTGTAGTACAAGCCTTCGAGCATGTCATTGGTGAAAGATATTATTTCATACTTGATCATGCTATAGAAATATTCCCATGGCTCAATAATATATATGATGACATGACTTAAATTTTGATGCATACATACCTCATCTTGATTCTACTTTGATAATCTCAGCTTCATTTGATGGTTCTCCTTGATTGGTGTAGCCTTTCTTGCTCCATATTTTCTTGCCTGCATATCATCCTTTCTTGAATCCCATGAGTGGGACTCCCAATGAGAAATTTTCTCTTATTTATGAACCTTCTTTTGAAGATTATATCAGAGGATCTTGAAGACACTTACCCTGCAACTGTTTCTTCTTCTTGATGATGAAGGCCTTCTAAGATTTTAATCATGATTAATTATTCTTTCATCATGGATGAGGTATTATAATAGGTATGCTCCTTCTACACGAATATATTGAGCTTTATCTACACCATGCTCCTATATTCTAGAAAATATCTTTAACCATGCATTCTATTCTATTCCTACATGCTCCTATACCGCTCAAAAATGTGAAAGAAGACTTTAAGTAAAGAGGTTGACTTAGTCATAGTAGAGATGTGGTGGATCTTCCTTCTTCTACTTCTTGTCTTCTTCTTTCACTTCTTGAGTGACATGAGCTTATTCCCTTTCTCTTTTGTTGTTTTTGTCCTTTTAAGTTTAGGACAATCCATTTTGTAGTGTCCATATTATTGGCATCCAAAGCTTTGGACTTTGGACATATCTCTATTGCTTGTTCTTAGTGGACCAAATTTTTGTGTAGGTCTAAGTGATGTGACCTTATTTACCATGATTTTAGATAATATATCTTCTAGTATTTCATATATCTCTCTTTGTGTCTACTCTTTTGGCATGTGAGGACCTTTGAGTGACTTCATATGATTCCTATGAGTCTCTTGACGCATTCAAGCACTGCTTGATCTTCAGAGACCTTTCCATAGATATTAATGACTTCTCCTTTCTATGAGGATTATGATATTCCTCATTCTATGCATGGACATTTTTCATGAGAACTATGACTATCCTCCAATATTTCTATTTGCAAAACAAAGTCATTAAACCAAAAACATGAAAGATACTTACTTGGCATGTGAAGAGGAGATATTCACCTTGATGCTTCTTTTGCTTGAGCTTCCCATCATGAACCACTAGTATCATTTTACCAAAACTTCTTTTGGGACTTGTTGATGGTGCTAGACCCGCCAGCATGTCAAGGGATCTCCCCGGTAAGAAGTCCAATTAGACCTCAGACCATTTGGTGTAGCAGTCCCAGCAGTGGGTCGTACAATATCGCCTTGACCATGGTTTCGCACAAAGGCAAGTAGAATGTTCTTGTTGATATCAAGGGTGTGACCTATGTGGCAAGTCAAGGAAGGTGCATGAATTGTTCTAACACACAGAAAGTGGGGTGAGTGTGCCCCTTGGAAACTTGTGATAGCACGCAACTTGGAAGGGAACACACGAGGGAAGATGCATCACAAAATGGAAAGCAAGTTAGCTAACAATCCAAAGTGATGGTTAAACCAATAAACACATTTCAGTAATATTCATATATACTTATAAAAAATAGTCCATACATGCATGCATAAGCAAACAAATACTTATATCATTTACAGAAAACAAGATAGCTAGAATACAATACGACATATTCATGAAACATGCTGGATTTGTTATATTAAGAAGTGTATGTTCTAGTCATACCCAACCACTAGTTCCGACAACGGAATGTTATAGTCACAACCGCCTGCTCCTCCAAAGAGATATAGTATCTTTGCACAGTGGAGAAGCCAAGGCACATTACAATACTGTCCAAGCTTTCTCTAAGATACTCCTATCGGAAGCTTCGCTAACCAAAAGCCTCTAGAATGAGTTATGAGGGACTATATATAACAAAGGGTGGGGTGGCCCTTGACATTCCCCTTTGTGACAGTTCATCTACCCTCATGACTCTTCATCTACTCTATGACTGTTACATCCTACTATCAACACTTGAACTTACACTTAACAAGACATTACATACAATCTGTGCATGCACCCATGAGAGACAAAATAGGCTTGAGTAAGCCATGCAAGATATCACTATGAATCGAACAACTATTAGAAGACCAACTCTTCGACATCCTCATGGTGGTTGATAGTAGCGAACTGATACCAAGCTCAATAGTCCGCGATGGTGTCCATGTACTCTAAAGTGACATCTTTCTGGAAATGAACTCTTGCCTCCATAGCATCTGGGTACACTGCTCGGGCTCCTCTGTCCAACTCGACTGATAGCATGCACATCATTGTCTTGAGTGCGGCCAGACCAAAAACATACTTGTGCATGGTGTCTGCATTGATCACCAAGTCTGGCTTGGTGGCTATGGGCATCAACTTGTCAAACTATGAGTCAAGCTCCAATCAGACTTGTGCCTTTGTCTTCAACTGGGTGAGTGTCCCAATAGATGGGATCACATCTGCACACACAACAATATGCATACTCCTGAATACCTATGCATGGGAAGCCTGCAGACTAGTGATGAGCTACGTGAGATCTTCGTAGTTCCGGATCTGACTCTGGATGCATGCCTTTAGCTCGATCGCTTTGGGCTTCATCATCTAGGGAAAGTGTAATGGGGCTCCCTTGTATCTCACTTTCCAAGTTTTCATGTAATAAATAGTAGCATGCACGTTTGACAAGATACATACCCTCCTAGCACATCGCTACTGCCAACTGTTGAGATGGACAACTGCCTTATGCACGGTACCAAACTTGGAATATAATGCCCACATGACTGCGCCAAGGGACAATACTTCATCCAATATTGCCTTCTTCAACTCTGTTTGGGTGGATTCTGTAACCAATTCTCCTCCCTTCTTGGCCATCTTTAACTCCTTATCCATTCACTCATTCTCAGCTATCAAGAAGTGAACACTCGAGCTAGTGGCTTCGACATATGCTCTGGTAGCATCGACTAATGTTGTTGGATGTTTGCACACGTCAGACACGATCACTCGTTCCTCAAACTGTGCAGGAGATGTGTGATCATCCGGAGTCGACACTCTGTGAGATTGCATAACTCTATGTTGGGACTCATCGAATGAGATGTTGTGCATCTCTCCCTCTGGATTGTCTCCAAGGATTTCAGTGTCTCCTTGGTTGCTTGGGACTTGCTCCACTTCTGGATCTGGTGAAGCTGGTGGATCGACCTCTTGGTGATGAGGCATGAGGTCAATATCTTTCTCTAACTCCTGTTGCTCCATGTCCGTATCCATCTACTTAAGTTCTTGTTCAATTTCTTGAGAGAAGTCCTGCTCCTGTGATTGTTCACCCTATCTTCTTGGTGCCTGCTATTTAGATGAGTCGACTACCTGTATGACGCAGTTTCATCTGTGTGTACATGTTGCACCCCCTGCTATACCTATTCTTGCTGTGCTTCCTTCTCATGTCTGCACAACTCCTGTTCCTTCTAGAGTTTCTCCTTCAACTCATGCAATTCCTTCTATGTTTCCTCCATTCTTCGTTTTTCCCTCTGCCTTTACACATTCCTCTTGTCATGCTGTTGCCTCTTCGCCTATATTGCCAAAGCTGCTTTCTGCACAAGTGGGTCTACTCGGAACTTGCAGATTTGTTCCTCCTCCATGTTGTCGACAATCTTCCTCTTGCCCTTGTCATGCACTGGTATGTTTACCTCTACTGGTGTTGGTGCTAGTGCTCTCCTAGATGTTGAACCATTCCACAACGTGGCCGGCTGGTTCATCGGGTCTGGAGAAGTTGTGACAATATCTCCATGGGTCTTCCTCCACCCAATGAAATGCCTTGTGGATCCATGGGAACCATACTCTCGTGCAGATATTTTTTACAAAACAATGTGGGTCATACGGATTGTAGCTTTGGGCATCGAATGGATATTTATTGATCTCCTCTACTTTGACATCTGCATGCTTGAAATTTTGTATCTCGTATAACCCGATCTGCAATGGAAGAGCGGGCCAAGGTGCCTTCTTCTTCTAGTGCAGCCTAGCTGACAATCCTGCCGAGATGTGGTATGATACTTCCTGCATGACGAGCTTGTCTAAGGAAAAATTCGGTAGAACATGCGGAGGCTTCTCTGTGCTGTACATCCATATGAAGGTGCCGGATGATGAGGCATACCAATCTGCTATATCAATCAGTGCCTCCATTGTTTCCTTCGACATGCAGGGTGGATCCTGTTTAAATATCATCTTGTACATCAGGGTGACAAAATGATCGGGCAGCTATGTGATAACTCCTCTAAAGCTGCATTCAGAAAACATCTTACAATAAGTGTTCACAGAGGTCTCTGCCGACGTCCATGCCCACTTCAAGCCTAGGAACTCCTAACGGGCACAGATTACATCTAATATGTAAGAGGACATGTAGATTTCTTCTTGCTGACCTTTGGGCAACTGTCGAGCTCTTGTTACTTGTTCCTTCAGCTGGTGGGCCAACATGCCAGACCAATTGCATGATTTTCCTTCTCTGGCCAATTGGTCCAACATGATCACCCAACTTTGTGGGAATGTTTCCATGCTCTCTTGGCCATACAAGCGACATGCAAAGATGACCAAGTATTGATACGCCTTCCACAATATTTTCTTCTTGTAGATCTGGTTGGGTGTCATTATAAATTTGGTCGGCTCCTTCACCTAGTTCTTTAAGATATCTATGGAGTTGGCATTGCTGTTGGGTATGCTGAAGGGTGTGTCCATGGAGATCACGGGTTTCGAGATATGATACATATGTTCATAATCCTGTGACCTGAAGGTTGCAATCTCCGTCCTGCTAACACTGCTCAATGTCATTGTCTCGGGGTCAGTGTGTGAGACAATCCAATGTATCATGTCCACGCATGGGAGCATAGGATACCTGCATACAATCCAGTACAAGCCAGAATTGTGGATGTTCACAGAGACTTGGAGGTCTTCGAGCTCTTCCCCAAATGTGCCTGCAAATGCATCATTGGCCTCTTTCCATTTCATCTCGATGTCCTTGTCTACAATTATCTTGGTGTCTTCATAGATCGATAAACTTGTAGACACTCGCTCAACTGCTGCTCTAGTTGCACTTCTGCTAGTGTCCTTTGATCCTGCTCTCTTGGAGGACATTGATCCTGAAATACTGAGAGATGGATGAACACCTACTAGATTTGGAGACATAGTGACATGCATGGTAAGAAATCTGTCAGCTAAAACCAAAGCAAACTTGAGGAACGACATGCAACATACTTGGGGATTGACTAGCAAGGATTGCACAATTTTTCCTAGGAGGCCAGGAGACTGGCTGTCAAAACTGCACAAAAGGTAGTCTAGGATGTTGGGATGCTACTTGGCTACTGGAATTGCATAATGCGCAATCCAGACTGGCCTATTGGTTGTTGGAATTGCTCCATACACAATTTCCGCTAGCAATGGTTGCAGGCCTAGTGATTGCATTACGTAATTTTTTGGGCCAACAATTATTGCCTCTCAGAATTGTGCAATGCAAGACTGGAGGACAGTCACTGGGAAAAATGCACATTTTTTGAGAGGAAGGCAGAGCCTTCCCTCTCAAGATTATGCAATGCTGTCTTGGTGAGGCAAAGTCTGGGCCAAGGTTGCCTAGACCCGCCGACAGGCAACTGAAAGCAAATGTGAATGTGAATGCATGGCGATATTGAGTGTAAGTAGAAGTGAATGATTGTGCATGCAAACAGTGAATGAAAGATTCAGAAAACGGAATGACATGCATGTGTGTGAAGCGAGTTGCCGAAACAACGACTGTTCGTGAAAAACAATGTCATGCATTTGACAACAGTGAGATGCTAAAAAAAACTGAAACGGTGCTAGTACAAGCTAATATGCATGTAAACAACAACAAGCGTTCACAAAAATCAAGCAGACAACACTCACACAAGCCAAAACACAAAAAGAAATAGAAATGCCGCAAAAGACAAGTTAAGAGGACTTACCTAAAAATAGCTGAGCTGGATGTGTTGAATACTCCTGGATGTGTTGTGGGATGTCATAGCTCCAAGATTGATTTGAATAAGTGATCTCTGAAGCGTCGAATAAATAAGTTGAGGCCCATGACGTGCATGCCACAAATATAGGAAAAAACAACACTTGGAGGAAATATTCTAAAATGGTCTTTGCATGTAACCTCCAACTACTAAAAATAGCTCCCTAAAATCTAGGGATGTTTTTTGCATGTTTATTTTTTCTATTTATTTTTTCTATTTCAAGAAAAAGCAACCCATGCATGCAAGTCAAGTTTTCTCGGTCCCAGGTGGAACAGGTCAACCCAATGGCATATGCAACAACCTGCTTGACTGAGGGGAAAATTTGTGCATTTCTGGGAGGGACCTGGGCTGGCTTCCTAAAGGGATTGGCGCAATTTCTGCGCTGAGCATCTGATTACTTCCAAGAATTGCACAATTTCTGGGCTGAGCATTCCTGTTGGGCTAGATTGTGTAGTTTTTCCAATGAAGGTTGACAGGTAGAATTGTGTAATTATAGAGCCCAGCAGGTTGCCAGACAGGATTACGCAATTTATGGAGGGAAGGATGGTTCTCCTCCAAAATTACGCAATTTCTTGAGGGACTTGTTCAGCCTGGAGCTGGACCAAGTTTGGAGAAACAACATGTGAGGGGGATGCAACAAGCTATCATGCATAGGCTGGAAATCTACTAGAAAACCACTAAAGCTTGTGTACTTGACAGTGTAAGACATGATGCTGAGGATGGTTGGTAGGGAGGCTCCAAAACGAAGCTAAGGAAAAAATTTGGAGGGTGGTTGTAGCCGCTACAACAGGACCTTCTAGCATCATGACATTTGTGATCTTGACATCACCAAGACTATTTTGAGATCATCTTGACTCCCAATTCATATTTTAAGGTACTTTCGGCTTCTACATTTGAGCATATTATTGACATGCTAGTGATACTATTATTCCAAAAGTGGACTTTGTCAGACTATGTATTCCTCAGAGTGTATCGACAAGCACCTACATCGAGCATTATCCTACCTATGATAAAGAGACTTATGTTATGATCCGAGCACTATGCCATTGAGATCATAGACAAAATTAAGGACTATGATAAGTGCATTGGAATGGCTTTGTCCTCAGATAATGATGCATTGTACATATGATTTGTTTAGAGAGGCACTATATGGAGAGCCCAAACTTGTTAATAGATAACTAAACTGTGTGTAGTACTTACGAAAACTGCCTTGTTGCAATAGATTGAGACAATGGTATAACCTGGATTGTGAGACACATTCATTGGGTCAGTTCTACCATATATATATCCATGAGTTTGTAATTTATGCTAATATTGTCTTTTATCTCATAGAGAAGGTTCAATGATCAAGAAGTGAGGATCCTAGGAATGGTACTGATACATTCCATGAAACTAAACATGAGGTGAGTGTTTGACTATAATCACTGAAGTTGATGCTCCATGTACTATTGTATACTTTCTTGTTATAGACTTTCTCCTTCAAACCTTCCACCTTGCTTTGATGTTTCTCGAATACAGATCTTTGTATGTCTCTTTTCTACCCTTCCTTAGATTGCAACCATAGCTCCGATACCATGTTGAAGAATCTAGGGCACATGCAATTAATTAGATTCTTCTTGACTTGATAACTATTTGTGAGGCATTTTTAATTTTCTTATTAGCACAATCTTCTCTTTGACATTATTAGAATGTGTGTTTGTTATTTCATCATATAGCTACCAAAACCAAAGAGTCAAGAACACAAGATGTTAGCATTGTGCCTGGGCCAAAACCTCTCCCTCTTGGAGAGGAAAACTCGCACATAATTACTCTTATAGAGATTCCAATTGATGAACACCAATACCATGACCCTTGACTTACTATGTCACTCCAAGACCAAGAAACATGTCCCCTTCTTTGTCACTGTCGAGATAATAATCATTGTTGCACCACTGAGGTCATCATCAATATATTCACTACTGCTATAACATCTTTGCAATTTCATCAAGGTCTTAACTGTACCAATATCTTCTTAAGGTTTGTACCTAGGCTCCCCGAGGTCATGACTGCTACTCCTTAATTGCTTCATTATTATTTTAGATCTTCATCATGTCAACAAGGTTTCTATACTGCGCACTGAGATCATGATCTTGTCCTCATTATGACAGAGACCACGAATGCTATATTACAGAAATTATGACTGTGTTGAGTATGTGAATGCATCAATGTGATATCATCGAGCTTCTACAACTATACGAAGGCTGTAACTTGATTAAAAAGCATGCTGAGTGTATCACTGAGATCCTTATTATCACAACTATGCCCATAACATGACTGCGATTCTACTCCTGCATTGAGAGCTCCATAGTTTAAAGTACTACCACCAAGAAGATCACACTATAATTATGTATTGTAGTTATACTTGAAGTTGTAGAGACTAGTATTCCTGCACCTCATTCGAGATCATATACCAATGTGCTTGAACGAGACTTCAGAGGTGAATGCGAAGATATTTCCGCTCCTTATCCAAAGTTGTAGTATGTCTGAAATCTCAGAGATGTTCAAGTTTTTTTTCCACTATTCTGCGAAGTTCAACGGGGTATATATAGTAGTTAGTCTCCATAAATTAGTTGACATGACCACTAAATTGGTGTGTCACCTTTTATGAGCCGACTTGATAGTTATATGAATATTGCTTCATCATTTGCTAGTAGTCTTCTTCTTTAGAGGATGGTGCTTATCTTGGAGGGCTATTTGACACTAGGTTGACTCATATAAATTACATGAAGACTTAAGAAGAGCTTATTAAATATGACTTTGACTCTTTGACTTTTTCCAGATTTATGAAATGAGCAAGAAACTCATTCATTTAATTTACAAAAATAATAATTTTTTTTTCTTGACAAGTACAAAAATCAAATTTTCATTTACAAATATCGAACCTAGTTACACTTTTATACAACATAGTGAAGCCCCGGATCCCGACCCTCGACCCATGTGGGACCTAGTTCAAGCAAAAAAAATGGCAGGATGCGATTGACTCGTGGTGGTGTGTTGACAGTAATGTGGTAGAGGATGTCAGCATGTGTTGTGGGGAAAAATGCCTATGCAGGACGATCCTATCCACCTAAGGTGTGACAGTGCCTTAGCAACAAACAGAGACAACTATTCTGGTTTCTTCCTTTATGAAATGTGAAAGAAGAGAGATCAATAGACTTACTGGTGTCTTCCGTTTGTCCCTCGATCCAGTCTCTCTTCTCTTTGGGAGTTCACAGCTACTTGCCTTCTCACTCGCCCAGCTTCAACAGGTTCATGCAAGATCACAAGAGAACAACTACTTGCCTTCTTGCTTGTCCAGCTTCAACGGGTTCCTGCAAGATCACAAGAGAACAACTACTTGCGACAAGAGAACAGCTACTTGCGACAAGAGAAGAACACTACACAAAGACAGATATTCACATTCATAACTAGTTTAGGATTAGAAATAAACTAAACATACTAATGCATTCATACATCAAAAATACATCAGTATATAGGAGAAACCAAGATAGCTTTATTAATGAATAACAAGGTTCAGGAAGAGATACAACCCAGAGGGCTCCAATCCAGCATCTCCTTCCCAGCAAATGGAATTCCTATCTTCACCCCCTTCAAAGCATTAAGCACCCAATGATTCCAATCTCAAACCAACAACAATTCTTTGCAATAACAAAATTCCAGCCTCTAGATCTCATGGAGGAGAGATCCATATATAGATGTTTGGAGAGAGGATGAGTCAGCTTGAGATCTGACTAGTGTCCTCTCCCTCTGTCAGTTCTTGAGTCCACTTGGAGGTTCTTGCTTCCACTTGGAGATTTGGAACCTCTTACTCATCACCAGTCGAATTCCCTGAGGCAAGTGTCATTTTGGAAGCTTCCTGGGTTTTGACACCTTGAGAAATGAGCCTGCCACATGTCCATTCTCGTTCAGCGCAGGTAGCCAGTGTTCCCTTTGACATTCAACGCAGGTAGCCAGTGTTGGCTTTGACATTCAGCGCAAACAGCTAGTGTAGCCACTGAAATGATCCTGAATTTACTTGTTTTTGAGCAGTTTCTGGTGGAGAACTTATGTGAATTGCTGTGGTTTGTTAGCCTTGTTCCTCTAGGGGTAGGAACAACATGTTTAGGGACTTTGGATCACTTAGATTATGGACATTTCATGCTTGATGCTGTAAGGCACAAAAATTTCTATAACAGTTGCCCCCTAAAGTATGAGGCTGTTTATCGGGCGAAATGATTTATCAGGGGGATCCGAAGTTCATCCAATGCTGAGAGGAGACCTGTAATAAGATACAATACAATGCATTATTTTTCATACTGCTTTCATGATCTAGCTGAGGCGGACATTCCCATGCTCAGCTTTATAAATTCATTTTTCTGTACATAGAACAGACAATCGTCTGATGGTAGACTGATAATTTTGATGAAATTATCATCCTTTGAGTAGGATGATTATTTGCTGCAATGATGTACATGTCAATGTCTTTATCTTTCCTGAATATATATCGCAGCCCGGATGGATGAAACTAGATCTGGGGTCTTCAAACTCGTTCGATCTTCACTCTAAGTACAATTCGATCCATGTGAGAAATGTTCTAAAGTCGAACATGGAAAGACATCGCTTGATTACCGGTCACTGATGTAAACCATTAACAAGCGCGAGAGGAATCACCAATAATGATAATGACCCTCAAGGTACTATAGTACAATTCACGTGGTGTGAATAAAGGACTTGGCGTCGAACACCACGCAAAATCTTTCGGTCGAAGGTCATTGACGTCTACCTGTCGCCGGAAGTGAGAAACTTGCCATTGAGGCATGCAAGCTTCAAAGTACTGAAGGGGTTGTTCCTAGATCAACTTCTTGGATAATGAGCTGATGTCGACAAGAAGCGATCCGTCAAAGGAGGGCCTTAATGAATCCCACATCAGTGACACGGAACGGAGCTAATGATTTTAATGGAGGTGAAAACGATCTGTGACATATGATTCAGGGTGGCGGTCATGAAAGGATGAAGGATAATGTATGGAAGTGGATGGGACACGGTTGACTTTTCTGAACGACTTCTCTTGAACATATGGCGACACTGATGCGATGGATTGGTAGCATTACCCCAAATATGGATGGTATGGCAAGACCATGGATGTGACCGGTGAATGAAACAACCCAACCCGATTGTGGTACGAAGGAAAAGTGTCATGTTCAAGAGCGACTTGCTACCATCAAAGTTTTCTTTAGTTTCCCCCAATTTTTCCCCAGTCATTGCTGACCAGTACCTCTTTATTTTTGTCAAGCTTGAGGAGGATAACATATGCGTGTTCTATAACCTGCCCTTCGGGCAAGCCCATCACTATGTTTTAACGAGCCTAGCGATAGTGAAACTCGTTCTCGTCTAAGGACAAGTTTGTCGCTATTTAATGATTTTAACGAGTCTAACGACAAGGATAACTCGGTCCTTTTCATTTTTAGAGAGTCTGAAAAGGTACATAAAGTTAACTCCAAAAGTCCTTTTTCGTCATCTAATCCCTTAAGTCTGAAAAAGTATAAAACAATACAAAAGGGATGAGTTTTCGATAGTTTTAACGAGCCGAATAAAACAAGCGCTCGATCTTTTTGTGCAATAATCCCTCAGGTCCAAAAAGATTAAAATCTAGAGGAGGGATAGCTCTTCCTGTCCTTTTAACGAGCTGGAAGGCCAAGGACTCGGCAATCTTTTCATATTTTACGAGTCAGTTGAAAAGAGCTTAAAGGAGACTCGTCTTTTGAGGAACGAGTGATAAACAGGGTTAGCAGCTGATTCCAGGTACAGGTTGGAATTTTCCAATCACGACAGTGTCGCAAGGATGGCTAGGTGAAATCACTCTTCGCAGCTGTTCCTCAAAATGGGTAAACAAACATATGGAGGTGAACGATCGGCCAATGGAAAAGTGGAGGTGACGGTGCAAACACGACCAAGGCTTTAATGGCTGATGATATTACATTCACAATGGTTATTTACCGGGTAGTTCATTTTCTAATGAGCTTAAACGCGGATTGAAACACTTGCTCGATCTTATGTTTATTTTTTAACGAGCATGAACTATGTGCTAAAACTGCTCGGATCTTGCGCTTATTTTTTAACGAGCATGAACTGTGTGCTAAAACTGCTCGATTACCCAATCATATGATAAGATTGTCTCATTGAGATTCTATTTTTTATGGAGCTTCATCTCACAAAGCTATGCCCCGCATCCTTTCATTATGCAAGTTCGGAAACGACTAATCCTACGAGTTTAAAGGGTTAGACCTACAGGTTTAAAGGGAGGGCCTAAAAATTTAAAAAATAAATAGCCGCCCCTTGCTTGCACTCCAAAAGGTTTGCATGCCCCCAGGCATAAAGTACAATTTCAAGGTTACCTCTACTTCATTTCTGTCAAAACATTCGTTTCACCGAGAGAGGCCTACCTCTTTTAGGTTACCCAAAGATTGTCTCGTTAATCTTTCAAACAAAACACTTCCTCGGCAATGTATGCCGAAATAGACAAAGGTGAGCGACATAGCCCGCCAACTCTCATAACTTTGACAAAAGAATCTTATTCTAGAATAACCCTCTTCCTAGACGGACGGGGTACAGACTAGTCATATTCTCCCGCGGAAACCTACTTTATGCCCAAAGTTTCCCTGCCGAAGCAGACCAGGACGCATGCCCCTTGGGTTCCAGTCATATCCTCCCGGATTACTCGCGCTCATCAGGAGGACGGACCGTGGGTTGAGACACTTCTTGCGTGAATAGACCATTTAGGGATGGTACATGACTATTTGCGATGCGTGATCCGGGAAACGAAAGTTGGTACACGAGCTTGACCATTCTTCCTTCATGCGGAAAACACATTACTATAAAGAGTGAGGAGACGAGGGCCCCCATGCAATATATATAGTCTCGTCCAAGGAGTAGGTTATAATCCAAGGGTCCTTGAACGACCATCACGTTCATTTGAACGGTCTTCCCTTTCAATGTTATGGGCACATTGGGGAGGATCCCTAAAGGTCGACTGGTTCCTTTATCAAAACCTGATAGATTTCTCATTTCAGGCAAAAGCGCTGGCGAACCAAGCGCTTTCCAAGCAATAGAGGAAAGGATACTCACAGATGCCCCCTCATCAATGATAGTTCCAGCCATTACCATTCTGTATATTTGAACGATAATTCTAAATGGTATGCTTGCCGGCAACCGGGGTCTGCCTAGTTGGTTCCAGTTGAACGAGACAACTAGGTTGCTTGGTGGTGGGACCGAATAGATGACCGGATATCGCTCTGACGAACTTCCTTCCTGCAATAAAGGAATGGGTGCATTTCCCTCGTGTTCGTCGGAGTCTGTGTTGATGAAGAGAATTTGGACGGTGTCGTCTTTATTCTCCTCTGTGATGGTATCATTCGAAGATAGAGCCTCTGAAGGAAAAACCGGGTCAACTGCTGTCTCAACCTTTTGACTTTCATCAGGCATGGATCCAGACAGTTCATCTTCAATGATAGGTGCTTTGGCTGACCACCTGATCGGGCCAGTCGGGTTCTCAACTAGTGAAGGACTGGGCAGGAGTTTTTGATATCCAGGAGGAAGTTGCGCTCGTAAAATCGGGTGATCTTCCAGAACTCTTTTAGCCTCGTCTAAGAAGGGACAACGGTGGATGGCATGGTTGCCTTCACACAGTTTACAGGGAAATCTAGCTTTCCCTCTCTGTCCTGAAACTTCACTTTCACTAGTCGACGGTGAGCAATCAACATGGCTATCAGAGGTTGATGCTACCGAATTGTGCAAACGGGGAGACCAGTCCCTTAGTATCCGAGGGATGCAGGGACAATCTCTGTGGAAGTGGTCTCCCTTGCATATGACACATGGCGATTTAGGCCTGCTCAGTGCTGTGTGCGGATTTTTGTCAAACGACACTTGTTTGCCCCCAGTCGCCTTTGGCTCCTTCTTCTTCTTCTCTTTCTTCTTCTTTTCCTTCTTCTCCTTAGGAACTTGGTTTTTTGCTTTACCAGTTCCGTCAAGCGAAGAGGAAGGAGGAGAGGAATAGTTAGATGAGGTAGAAGGCTGGTTGGAAACTCTGGTCTGGTCTAACTGTTGACTCGACTGTTCAGGAATGGTGGTGTTCTGAACGACATTGGTTGAAAAGAGCCAGACCGACAGGCCAATTGTCAGTCCTGGAAGCGACAATGTGGCCATATGGGGCGCACCAACATATCCCCAAGAGGAGAAGGGACTAGGATCTCCACTAAGGGGAATTCCTTGGTTGGTGTGCTCCATTTTTTCAACCTAAAGATCAACGCAGGAATAAGGGTGATTGTTCCATTTAAAATAAATTTTTAACGACGCTTAGACACAACTTGCTTTTTCAGTTTTAAAGAGTCGAGAAAAAGCTAAAGATGACTCTAGTCTCCTTCGATATTTTAACGAGCCCGAAGTGACAAATTCTCGGATGGAATTTTTTCCGTTATAGAGTCTGAAAAAGGCCAAAAGGAACTGCTCTGGAGTTCTAGGTAGAGGGTGTGCCAAAATTTTTGCAAAACCGCAGAATACTTTTTAGGGTACGGGTGGTCGATCTTCCTGAATGCTGTGTTCAGTGCATTGCGATCAGTATGGCAGCCGACACGACTTCCTAAGGATAAAGGTTTTATGCCTATAGGGGTCTCCCAATATATACGCGACGGTACGTGGGAGCACAATCCGTACTGGCGCTATCGTCCCTCAGGAGGAATCACCCACCATCCACGAGATCGACAGTCACCAGGCTTAACGACGCCGGAACACGTCTCTAGCCTAGACCTCTATGTTGTGCGTTATGTTGCAAAGCGTTGTTAAGTTCATTCAATTTATTTTAGGTTGATATTTTTAGAAGTTTGCCTTTCAAGGTTCACCATGAGATGTATGATACAATTCCTAAATGCAGTCTAAAGATGATAAGCAAGCTTTATATCTTTTCAACTTTGAAAATCCTAGCTACTAAGGGAAAAGAAAGACACCATCTTTTCTCAAAGAGAAATCAGCACACTCTAATGCACTTTTCCTAAATCCAACATGCAAACTATCAAATGCAAATGCACAATGCAGGTGTTTGTTTTCCGCTTTCTTAGTATTGATGCCTACAAAGAAAGCTTTTTGTACAACTTTGAATTTGCTTTTAAATGATCAATACAAACAAGTTTACTTTTTCGAAATCAGAGAAGATAGAAGAGATTACAACACTTAACGATTTTCGAAATGAAGACTTGTTTTGACACTTAAAAGAGACAAACTCAAACCAATAAGCAAAAGCAAATGTATAATCAATCTGCAAACAACCAATGAACTCTCTTCTAAGATCACAATCAACAGATCTGAATCAAGGGCTACAGGATGACTATTTCACTCATGCAAAGGAAAACTGTAAATGACGCCACAAACACATAAAAACACTCACAGTCTTTTTGTACAAAAGGAGGCGGAATCTAAGCAGAGAAAAGGAGTTATCAGACTGGTACCTATGCTGGTTACAGGCTGCAAAAATCAGAGATCAAAACAAGGCAAAACAGAGTAGAGAACCCCAGCTGCACAAGGAAAAAATGGTTCAACGCAACCTCAACACAAGTGTTTTGACATTCAGCACAGGTAGCCTTCACGGGAACTGCGTTGAAATGCAGAATCCCTTCACTGCATCTGTGCTGAACGAGAAACTCTCATTTCCCTCAGGTTCTGGGTCACAGATTGCTATTTAATTCACTGTTTTAGGCCAAATAAAAGCAACAAGAAAGGTGTAATCAAAGGGATGCTTTGAGGGGGTACTAAGATCTATCACAAGGATCATCAAATCATTTTTGAGTCCATTGTTCAGATCATAGACAAGTCCAGTGATTAGATCAAAGCAACAACTCTCTACTTTGCATCCGGGAAAAGCAGATGCAGTTCGATTGTTGTTGTCGAGTCTATGAAACAAACAATGATAGAAACACAAATAAAATGACTAAACAGATCTCCCCAGCGGAGTCGCCAATTTGTTGTGGGGAAAAATGCCTATGCAGGACGATCCTATCCACCTAAGGTGTGACAGTGCCTTAGCAATAAACAGAGACAGCTATTCTGGTTTCTTCCTTTATGAAATGTGAAAGAAGAGAGATCAATAGACTTACTGGTGTCTTCCGTTTGTCCCTCGATCCAGTCTCTCTTCTCTTTGGGAGTTCACAGCTACTTGCCTTCTCACTCGCCCAGCTTCAACAGGATGCAAGATCACAAGAGAACAACTACTTGCCTTCTTGCTTGTCCAGCTTCAACGGGTTCCTGCAAGATCACAAGAGAACAGTTACTTGCGACAAGAGAACAGCTACTTGCGACAAGAGAAGAACACTACACAAAGACAGATATTCACATTCATAACTAGTTTAGGATTAGAAATAAACTAAACATACTAATGCATTCATACATCAAAAATACATCAGTATATAGGAGAAACCAAGATAGCTTTATTAATGAATAACAAGGTTCAGGAAGAGATACAACCCAGAGGGCTCCAATCCAGCATCTCCTTCCCAGCAAATGGAATTCCTATCTTCACCCCCTTCAAAGCATTAAGCACCCAATGATTCCAATCTCAAACCAACAACAATTCTTTTCAATAACAAAATTCCAGCCTCTAGATCTCATGGAGGAGAGATCCATATATAGATGTTTGGAGAGAGGATGAGTCAGCTTGAGATCTGACTAGTGTCCTCTCCCTCTGTCATTTTGGAAGCTTCCTGGGTTTTGACACCTTGAGAAATGAGCCTGCCACATGTCCATTCTCGTTCAGCGCAGGTAGCCAGTGTTCCCTTTGACATTCAACGCAGGTAGCCAGTGTTGGCTTTGACATTCAGCGCAAACAGCTAGTGTAGCCACTGAAATGATCCTGAATTGACTTGTTTTTGAGTAGTTTCTGGTGGAGAACTTTTGTGAATTGCTGTGGTTTGTTAGCCTTGTTCCTCTAGGGGTAGGAAGAACATGTTTAGGGACTTTGGATCCCTTAGATTATGGACATTTCATGCTTGATGCTGTAAGGCACAAAAATGTCTATAACAACATGATGTGGAAGTATGGAGGACACATGGTAGGAAATTTTGACATTTTTGGATGGCCTAGTGGACCAAATTTAGGTGACATGTGTCATCATATATAATGAGACACATAGCACAGATGATGTCAACATGAAATAAATTGATTATGTGGCAGAATCTTGAAGTTTGTGCCAAGGATTTGTTTTGTGAAGTTTTTCCCATGTATTCAATGGTTATCGTTGAATGGATATAATGAGCCCAAAATAGTGGAAAAGGTCCCTAGTCGTGCCTACGAGCAAGTAAGGGGTCGAGGCTAATATGGGCGCACAAGCAGGCAGATTGGGCAGACTCACGACCTCTCGAACAACATTGAAAGGAATATCTATGAATTATTTTCGCATGGTCTTCTTGTGTTATTGATGACTCCATTAACTATGGCAGAGGGTCAAAGATGGTCTAGTACTAATGGCGACTGCATAAAACATAAACAAGGCGGTAAGGACCTTGGCTTGCAAATGAAATTTAATGGGCCTGGCTCAAACGAAAACTAGATTTCCCCGATATTTCTTGCACATCATGAAGAATTAAATGAAAAAGATGACTTGGTGTAGAAGAGCTTGACTTGAAACAAGAAATACATGATTGAGGTATAGGTTGTTCACTGGGACCAGTTTTTTAGCACGAAACACCTCTCTAGAGTGCATGATTTTAGTGAGAATTAATTCTTAGTATAAGGAATCACTCAAAAGATCATCCTCTGCATTAAATCAACTATCGTGAATGAGAAAAAAGTTACAACAAAATAGTGAGCCTTGTTGAAGTGTGCAAGTAACTTGACAGAGAAAAAACAGACCATACCATGTTGTAGCACACTATCTGGTACAAAGAAAACACAGACGACATCGGTAACAATGCAACAGAGGAACAAAACTGAGGAGAGCAATTATGCAATGTGGGGAATGAAGAATAATTGAGAGTTAAAAAGTGTATTACTGTGGGTGTGTGACTGAGGTAAGTGTAACTGAGAGACAATGTATCATAGGGGTGAGACATGAGTTGGTTGAGAAACAAAGAGCACAGTTTGAAGGAGAACTGGGGAGCTGAAAGAAAGGAACCGGTACTAGAGCATACCATATTTGTATTTCTATGTATATTCATTTTCCTCTATTTTTAGTTTGAAAATTGTATGAGAAGTAGAACAATGGCTAGAGTAGGTAGTTTCCTACATTTATAAAAGGTTGGTGCCTCTGGAAAGTAGTGGATTTATATCTTAAGGGGGTTGAGGCCTCGTGTGAGTGGTTGCTCACAAAAAAATTAATGTAATTAAGTAGGTGCTTAATTTACATCATAACAACAAACATATTGGTAGTTTTCTCCATTTGAGTTTCCACGTAAAAAATACTCGTGTCAATATGTGTATGCTACTCATGTGATGGATTATATGTACATGTGGATGCCTTATCTTGCTGTTCATTTGTACTATGTATGAATTCCCTCACAAGTATCTGACAATAGTGAAAATAATTAAAGACTTATACTTAAGGTTTTATGAGAACCTCACTATTACTGATTCACCCCCCTCTTAGTAATTCCTTATTCTAGCGTCAAATTGACAACATAAGTTTACATCAAAAGTCCACCCCTTATCCTCTGGTATGTGCTAAATTTATAGGCCAAGAGGAGGAGGTTTGGGATCCTCTTCTTAATTATCATATTCACAAAGATGGGGATTAGGGTTCCATAATTAGAGGGAATAGATTCATGAACCATGGGATGAGGCCCAAATAGGTAGAGGCTCGAGTCCTTCTTGTTGGTATAATACTCCCCAATAAAGCTTCTAGAAATTGATTTTTATTTTTACCTACATTAAAAGGTTGTCACAGTTTTTAATGGAAGAAAAAGCACAAGATTGCATAGGCTATAATGATTAGAATTGTGTTTGCATAGGTAATTGCTAGGAAAAGTGTGACAATTCTTGAAATTAGGCTTTTAAGAAATGCAATATAGGATTCTTGCTATTTTTAGAATGGTTTTGCTTCCAACATTATAGGGGATTGCTCGTAAGAGTTCATCATATAGTGAGAGGTCCAAATTTGCGGTCATTTTCCCAATGGTGACAAAATGATGTGTAACACCAAGCCCAAGGCCCATGATAAATAGGTTGATCTAGATATTAATGGAAGGGCTGCTATAGGAAAGATGAACATGCATGTTCCTATCAAAGAAATTATCAAACTCTTGTCCCAACAATGGCATGTAAAGAACACTTTAGGGATTGAAGATGTAGAGGACCCACCTATAATGCTACAAAATATACACCTCTCTAACACCAATCTTGGCCATGAGCCATTTTTTCTAACCTTAGCTATTAGTGACCTCCTCCTACACAATTTTATGTTGGATTTTGTGGCTTCTACAAATATCATACTGTTGAAAGTTATGAGGTAACTTAAACTTAATATTATTTGAAAATACAAGAATGTGTGTGGTTTCAACTCTAAATCTATTGATATTGAGGGCCTTATAAGGATCTTAAAGTGTCATTCGTTATGAACAAGGACATATCATTACTCATGGATGTTGGGGTCATTGATATACCTGATGTGTGGGGAATGTTGTTGTCTAGGAAATGGGGTTATACTGTAATAGCCCTGGTGAAAATTCCATGTAATATATATATATATATATATATATATATATATATATATATATATATATATATATATATATATAGATATAGATATACCACAGATGATGGAACACGTATTCCAAGCTGAATGGTGGGAAAGACATCCTAGGGGGTGTTCATTTGGTTGTTTATGGCTAAGGAAATTAGCAAAGGAAATGGCTAAGGCATTAAAGAGGCAAAAAGGTATTTTGGCACATTTATTTATGAAAATAATGGAAATTAGGAGAAAAGGAAGGTGAAAGGTCACATTTTGCATGTGAGGAGGAAATTGAAGGAAAATAATGGAAAATGAATAAAATAGAGGCCTCATTAATAAAAAGGCTTATGAGGATCAGTGGGCAAGACTTGGTCAGTTCAGTTTTGGAGCTCTCTCATTATTCTCTCTCTCTCTCATACTCTTGGATACTTAGAGTTCTCTTGGAGCACTCTTGGAGGGTGTGGTATACTTGGATTCTTGGAGCAAGAAGGCAAAGGAAGAGCATAAAAGTGCAAGTAGGCATTGACATCAGTAACCACATCATATTTTCTTGCAAGTACCGAGTTGCATGTATGATTTCTTCAATAGTTATGGCATGCATGGCACATGCATTTGGTTTCTTGGTTATGATTTATCATTGGCATGGAGGATGGACAGGATTGATAGTGGATTGCCTAGCCTTGCCATTTCCTTGATAGCCATGGTGATTGTGGGTTTAATTTCATTGCTTTGTTTTGGTTGGTTCTCATTTTTCCATAACTTGGGTTGAGTTACTAGTCTTGAAAGCCTTGGTTGAAAAAACGTTCTGGAAGCCTTGTAATAGCTTGGGTTGAGTTACTAGTCTTGGAAGCCCTGGTTGGACAAACGCTCTGGAAGCCCTTGGTGGGTTGAGTTACTAGTCCTGGAAGCCTTGGTTGGACAAACGCTCTAGAAGCCCTGTATAAGCTGTGGGTTGAGTTACTAGTTCTGGAAGCCTTGGTTGTGTTATCACTTAGAACTAAAATTGATATATGTAACTTTTCATCCTAGTCCGATGACAAAGGTCAGTGCTAGTTTATTTTTGTTTTAATTTTCTTCCCTTAGAATCTGAAGTTTTGAAGAGTTTTTGAGTCAAGTTGTTCTCAGCTCCCATTGGTTCCCCTCCATCTACCATTGTTTTATAGCCACCTGTTATCTTATGTCAGCCACCGTGTCTTTTTGTAATTTCGCAGCGCAATCATGATTAGGCAGTTTCGCAGCGCAATCATGATTAGGCAGTTTCGCAGCGCAATCCTGATTAGGCAGTTTCGCAGCGCATCATTCAAATTTAAAACTGACAGCGCTGCGAAATCATGGATTCGTACATTTCGCAGCGAATCTTTCCCGAAATGTCAAATCCGTTAGATGAGTCATAGGCCATGTCTTCTCATGTCAGCTCATGTACGCCTCTTATCACATTTCACCACTCATTGCCACTATCACCACCACTAGATCTGTTGATACGCATGAATCATCATTTCCAAGAAAGACCACCGTGCATAAAACTTAATGATGGTCGTAAGTCTTGCATGAAATGACAAAACTGCAAGATTACAACTTGAAAGATTTTAAACGGCAAAATTTAAAATTCAACTGCAAAGATAATCAAGCGAGGCTGATAATCAAGCGAGGCTGATAATCAAGCGAGGCTGATATTCAAGCGAGGCTGAATTCAAATAGAAGCTGAATCACAATTCCAACCGGAGCTGGTAGTTATTGTTTGCGAAGATTTGAAAGAATCAATGGAGAAAAAGGAGCACAGATCTGGCAAATGTCTAAGGAATGAGCTTGAAGGCTTAGATATAACGCCGAGAAATAAAGAGGTGGAGAAAGCATTTAAAAAGGCTGGGTGCTGGAATTTTTGCAAAAAGTTACAAGGAGGGCACGCACAGGTAACTAAAGAATTTGCACTTAACTTCACAGGCTTGAATTCAAAAGTAGCCATGATAGAATTGCAGGTTTCGCCAGAAGTGATATCTACTGTGACAGAGATACCACGAGGACAAGAGCAATGGTTTAAAAATTTCAAGTTTGACATGAATCCTTGCAAGGCGTTTTTGCAGGATGAATTTGTAAATGAAGATTTAAGTAAGGCAGTGCCCAGGAGTTATGTCAAAGAATATTATGCTCATTTACTCACCTTCATACATAAATATCTGACTTGTGAAGGAAGGTATAACAAGGTTTACTCTTACCATTTTAAACTCCTTTTACATTTCACCGGGAAGGTCTCCATAGACTTACCTTTTTATCTTTCCCATAGTTTGAGTAAGATGTGTGATAAGGTACAGCTGAGGAAAGAGGATTGTGAAACCTCTTTGTTTCATCATGGTTTGATCAAACTACTGGTTTTAGATGGGCTCCCAAAGGTAGATAGAGATTGGAATTCATTCATTTTTATGGCTGGCTTCAAAATCCAGACTAGCCTCACTCCTCTACCTACTAGAGATTCTACAATAGCTGAGCTCCAAATAGAAGTAAGAGCTAAAAGGGTTCTAAATTCACAAGTAAGAAAACAAGTGAAGCCACTCATCATCCAAGATCAACCTCAGCAATCAACTAAGGAAAAAGCTCATGGTAAAAAGACTGTACCTGAAACAAGCACATCTGAAGTAGCCTCAAGGATAAGAACAAGAAGCCAGATGAATAAGGAAAAAGGTAAAGCTGTAGCAGTCGAAGAAAGTCCAGTGTCCAAGGGAAGTTTAAATACCCTATTACAGGCTATTGACTTTGAGCAGTCTCTACCAGTTCAAATTGAGTTGATACAGTCAGAACAAGAAAGCACCAAGAAAGCCAAGGCCTCAAAAAGGCTTAAATTTGATGAGCCAGCTGAAGAGTTTGTTTTTAAACCTAGAAGACCTATGACAAGGAGATTCCAGCAAGTACAGGAAGCACTGTCAAGAACAGAGGAAACAGGGGAAGGGACACAACGTTGGAAAAAGAAAAACACAGGCAAAACAATCATCACATCTAAAGAAGATAATATAGCAGCCATGAAGAGCCAATTAGAATCAGCTAAGCATGAGATCGCCAAATTGAAGAAAGCTGTCAGAAGACATGCAGTCATACACGCAAACTATTATAAAACTCTATGGAAAGGGAATGAAATTATAGAAGCCTAGTTGAATTCAGTGGTTGATGGCCATTCACAATTTCACACCTGGACAGTACCAGCAATCAAAGAAGCCAAGTACATCAGAAGGATCAATATGCAACTGAGAGCTGGGAATAAGGTTATGAAGAAAAAAATTGAAGATCTGAAGGCACAGCTAAGCCAGCTTAAAGGACCTGCTAAATGAGTTTTCATTTCAAGTAAGATTCTGTTTCAAGAATTTTGATAAGTTTTCTTGATCTTATCTTTCTGAAGAAATCTAAATCCCTATTCAGCCTTCGGAAAGTCTAAAGAAGTTTTTGGCAATCAAGCACTCGGTTAATAAAGGTCTCAGGTTAAAAACAAGCTGTTTTAAATAACTCAGTAGTTTCGTAGCGCGCTACGAAACTGCTGAAAGTGATGATTTCAACATAAATCAAGCAGTTTTGAAGTTGAAGTGGGAATTTTGAAAAGGAAATATATATAAGGCATATAAGGCATCATTTGAAACTATTAACATTAAACCAGGACAAGAAAGGTGGAGAAGATATGTATTCGAATCCAATTTTAAATTTTTTGTCATAAAGTGAACATATTTACCACAGTTCAAGATATTTCATAACAGCTTGGTGCCTTCACACATGAAAAGGGTGCCCAGCACATCATGGACATGGCAATCTGTTCTATTTGGGTAATCAAAGATAAAAGGCATGCTTCTTTGGATTCAAACATTTTGAGGCAAACCAAGGACCGACAAACAGGGGTAGTTTCCTATGTTTCATGGCAATGGAAAAGATGTGTCATTGAAGATCAAACATGGAGCCTTGAACATCCATTACAGCCAAACTAAAGGGGAGCAGATGTCAAAGAACGAGAACCATTGTAATAAATGCTATTATTAGCATAACACGGTGTTAGAATCCTACTTGATTTAGATCTCTAAAAACTCCAGTCAACACTTTGTTGCATTTATTAAGTAGTTAGAGTTTAAGAGTTGTCAGTAATAGAAGTAGTTTTCGAATTCCCCTCATGCTGGAGGAGGAATCTCGATCAGTTAGAATAAGAGCTCTATATATAGCTGAAACAACAATGTAATCAGGGTTGGAAATTTTATGAAAAACTTGTATTTGGCCTATGTAAAGACTCATTTTCAGTAATACATGCTTGACTTTACTTCTGAGGATTCATGAAGGATTTGTTATGTTCAGAATATGTGATGTTGTCCTTTTCTTAATTCTTACAGTGGTATGGATGTATAATCACTCAGAATTCACTGAATGTGCTCTGACTTCCTGTATACATTTATAAACTGTGTGGTCCCATATGAGTTTATGTTCTGAATGTTTAAATGCTGAATGCCCTGACTTCCATGTAAGGTTGAGTTCATTGTTATTTTGAGGTGTTGTTGACTCCATAAGCCCAATGGATAGTTTTGTTTAATGTGTTTCCACCATTAATATTTTTCATAGTTGTTCTATAAGAGTTAGCCATCTTATCTTTAATCAAAATCATTAATCCATCAAGAGAGAGCCCTCTCAGGTTGAGGAGGCTAAGCCTTAGCCTAAAGTAGGTTGAAATAGTTACTTAGATTCAACCTGACCAGCAGCCTATCAGGATCTGATTTTGAGATAATAGGTTGGACAAACGTGCTGGAAGCCCTAGAAGGCTTGGATGGAGACCAATCTGATGATGGTTTTTGGTGATGTCCGACCATGAGGTGTAATCACTGTTTGATGGGGTGAGGTGGGTGGCCTCTGGAAGCCCTAGATGAGTTTTGATTGATGTGTTCTATGAGATCCCACATTCATGCTTGGAATATGGCACAAGGGTGATTGGCTGAAGAGAGACTTGGCTCAACCAATCTATGGTCGAATGGAACGTGGTAGTCCCATCTCCGGTTGGTTCATTGCATTTATTAATGAAAAAGAAATTCATTCCCTTGGTTTTCATGTGCAAATGTAATGATGTATATATGGATATTGATGGTTGATATGTTTATTTTATTTTTGTTCCTATTATGTGTTTTTTTATGCACATTTACCCCGGAGGTTGTTACAGAGTGGTATCAGAGCATGGTTCAAACACTTGGATTGGATGGGCTCTATCCTAGGTAAAATGAAGAACAAAGGTTAAATTTTAGACCTTTCTATCATATCTTTATAAATTTTCTTATGTGGAATATTAGAAGTTGAAATTTTTTTCCATACTGAAGGTAAATCCCATTGATAATGTGGTAAAAATTTCAGATATTGGTTCACAATACTTTAGGAATTATGATCTAAGGAAGATGACCTTCCTGAATGCACCTTTAAACAAGTCACGTTGGCATTTCTGCAATAACTTTTCTTATGTAGGCTTTCAGAAACTGAAAAATCGTCCACATTGAGGGGAAATACCAACGATTATGTGGTAGAAATTTAATATATTGGGTCGAGATATTTTAGGAGATATGAGCAGAGGGAGTCGAGCCTTCTGAATGCTCCTAAAATCAGGGCTCAAACAGGTCACGCTGACATGTTTATTATAACTTTTATTATGGGAACTCTGAGGAGCTAAAATTTTTTCCACAATGAGAGGAAATCCCACTGATATTGTGATAAAAATTTCAAACATTGATTCGCTATATTTTAGGATATATGACCAGTGGAAGGCGAGCTTTCTGGATACTCCTAGAATTGTGCACCAAATATGATTGTGTTGGTATTTTGTTATAACTTTTCATCTATGAAATCTCAGAAGTTGAAACTTGAACCATAGTGAGGGAAAATACCACTGATCATATGGTTCAATTTCCATAACTTTTACTACTACATTTTAGGATATATACATTGAATCATTCACTATATTAGTTTTCATGCAAAGTGATTGATGAAATGCTTAAATGGTTCAATGATTAATTGAATACAAATTGTTTGATAAAATTCCCCAATGAGTATGTTGTTTGTGGTTGGGGATAGTATTGATGTGTAATAGTTTTTTGTAGTTGATATATGCTTACTTGTATGCAAGAATTTTGCTATATTAGTTTGCATGTAAAGTGTTTGAAGAAATGCTTACATGCAAATGTAATAATATAGTAGTTGTTTGAAGACAAATGTAAAAGTATGGTAATTGTTTGAAGAAAATGTTATTTTTTGGATGGGATAGTATTGTAGTATGATAATATGGATGTAGTTGATCTATGCCTATTTGCATGAAAATAATTTGAAGAGTTACATGTAGGGAATTTGAAAGGTTGCATGCAAGGAATTTGAAAAGTTGCATGTAAGGAAAGGGAAAAGTGGCATGTTTTTAGTTATGATGTTACAGAATGGTATAAGTGAAATATTTTTGACTTAGTCTCATACAAATGTATGAGAAATAAAAATCAATTTCTTTTCAAGTATGGTTAAATTTAATAGAGATTTGGAGATCCCATTTCCATAATTGGACATTGGAAATCAGGCCATTATAGTAGCTTCCTCCTTCTAGCTTAGTGTGGACCATGGATAGAAAGGGGGCATGCTTGTAGGTTGTTAGTATTGGCAAATGTTGATTTCAAATTAATAGCATGATGTATTTATTTTTGGAAAATGTGGCTGACTATGTATGAATTATATGTCGCTTACATGTTGATTTCATGATACCTACTTACATCCTTGTATGTTAGGTTACATTTTTTAATATTTTGATTACATGTATCAGTCTTGTAGGTTGATTACAAGAATTGATCGCTTATTTTTTACTACATGCGTTTATGCGTAGGTGTAGTTGATTTGGAATTTCTTATGCATACTGTTGGTTGCATGTGGTAATGTGTTCAATGGAGTAATGGTTGTTGTTATGCATGTATGGTCATGGATATCATTATGCATGTGTAGTAGGTCAAACATGCCTTGTGAAGTAATTGTATGCCATTTAGGTCATCATGATGCTATTTTTTGTTATGATGTTAATGTGTTGGATGAGATAGAGTAGGAGATGCAGATCATCATAATAAGGTTGCAACATTGGACTTTGGGTAAGAGCATATCATCATACAGGTATTGTATGTTTGGCATGCAGGTACATAAATTAAGAATTATTATATGCCTTAGGGTTATATACATTAGGTTTATGAACATGTATTTGATGTTATGGTTACATTCATGATAGATGTTAAATTATTAGTGTGGTTATATGCACATGTATTAGATAGTCAAGAATGATAGTAACCTATAGTTGTATGCATTGCTATTGTTGTTTTATATTAGATAAATTGATTATTATGTTGTATGTTGTTGATGAGTATGATATATAGCTTATTGTTGTTATATGCTATTAAATTGATGATTAGGGTCATTTCATTGATATATTGATGTTATAATTTGGGTTGGTCATATGCGTGATGGTTATATTCATTGCCTTGAAGATCTTGATGTTATATGTATTGTGTTAACCTGGTTTGACCTATGTAGATGGTTATGGTTGTGATATTCAGGTATGAACCAGCATATTTGTGAGATGGTGTCATACTAATCTAGATTGACTTTGCATATGTATATGAGTTTGTGATGTGAACATTCTAGTTAGATATTATTATGGATATCATGATCTTATGAGTGCTTGAGTTGATGTATTGTAAATTTATATTGTGCTAACTAGATTTATTATGCAGACAAGATAGCCTCCCTTGAGGTACACTAAGGTATGAGTTTGCTTATGTATTATACTTGGTGTTTCATAGATGATTATGTCGTCTATTTGGTATTTGAATGTTTGGTGCCTATTATGTTGTCTAATTGATTTATTTAACATGGTATGAATGTTTTATGAATTGCATAATATAATTATGTTTTCAAATGATCTTGTTCTAAGATGATTGTACTAAAATATATGTGTTGAGACAGTTGATATGTACTTGAGTTTAGTAGGTGATAGTTGTAGTATTTTGACTATGGATTATGACATGATTGTTAGTCTTTGTAACAATTAATTTCAAATTAATAGATATTATTGTCTTGATATTTTGAACATGTGGTTGACATGTGTGAGTAGTTGTAGGGTAACATGCTTGGTATTAGCATGACGAGGTAATATTTGATCTATCTATATAACTAACAGTTGGGTGGTGTGACAACATATAGTAAGCCTTGATTTCAACAAGGTAAAAAGGTAAAAGAAAGGAATTGGGAAAGAGTTCCTTTGGCTATGTTTGGAAACCCTAATTTTGAACAAATGAGTGCTTTGCACACATGAAGTCTTCTTAACCTTGATTTTGTCTGATATTATGTGGATATGTGCTATATTCATGAACATGCACTTAACAAGTATATTAGCTAGTCTTTAGCTACAGGTGGATCTGTTAAAGGATTGGAGTCCCTTGAGAGATGGCGTGGATGTGTTCAGTTGCAAGCAACATTATTGACACAATAAGATGAGGTAACTGGTGTATTATTATACTTAATTATACATTGACACTTATGTGTTTATAGAAGTATGATGCAGGGAGTTGCATGGCAAGAGAGACTGCCATGAAATCTTGAATATGGGTCAGGTTGAGATTTCCTTAGGAACCATGGGGATTGAGTCATGGTGTTAGTCTTGTGCTTTTGGTCTTTTGAGCTTGATTTGTGGTTTTTTTTATGTTTGGTGCAAGACCTTGTCACTTTGTTTTAGTGTCATATCATTATGGGCTTTCGTGGTATTCTTCTTGGTTTTTTCTTCTCTTCTCTTTTATTGTTTTGAGTCTTTGGAATTGGTTGGGAAAGAGCAAAAGTTGATGGAGCTCGGGGAGAGTTGTGTGGTACCCAAAAGGTAACTTACGATTCAGATGAAGCTCGGTGTATGAGTAAGCACAATGGAAGGTAAGGCTATGACAATTAGTTGGATTAGCTGGGTTCGTTGTGGTAAATGGATTGTAGCAGTATAGTTTTGAGAAAGGTAAGAGGAAAATATAAAGTAGATGGATTGAGGCATCATATGCTTTGGCTATGTTTGTAACTATTGCTCTAAATATCTATGCATAAATAAAGAAGTTCCCTTAACCTAGAGCTTATGTTATCTAGTAATTATTTTATGATCATGATTACGTTGAAGTTTATATATGCATACATGTTTGTATGTATGTCATTGTCTTACAAGATCATGATTGTTTTATGCATAATTTATTGTAGGTTTTAACCCTGTACAGAAATTACCTGCATACAAATTCTTAAACAAAGAAAATAAACAATGCGAGAGCATAACCCATAAAACACATATGCACAGAGATTTTTCCCTGGATCCCAAAACCGGGACTACCAGCTTGATTTTTCATTATGTTCCTTTCAATGTTACAATACATATTTATACATGCCGAAGCATCCAATACCATGGACCGAAAAACCATCGCGTCCAATACCATGTGCGAAAATCATGCACAAAACCATAGGTAGGTTCGCCCAACCTAATATAGGGTCCAAAAAAAATTTTCCCGGGACGCTGCCCCGGACCCCGTAGAGGGGGGCTACCCACCCCCCTCAAACCCCCCGAACAGGGGGGGCTACCGCCCCCCTCTAACCCCACGTTTAACTACGTCAGTTAGTCGTGGAAAGAATATAACACAACCCAACATTTATATATGCATGTATTTATCCATGTGTTTATGTTACTGTCTGATATGGTTGTCAGGGATCATTCTTATGGAGGAATGATTGCTTATGTATGAGAGCGACATGAAGAGGTTCCTGGTCTTACGAGGAATCAATTGGGAAGAGTAGTCACATCAAATATACGAGGTCAGCATCATTTGGATATGATTTGATATTGTATACTTGTATTATGCCTATGTCTATGTTATAACAGGTAATGTTGAAAGATACATCAGCAAAATGAAAGCAGTGTGGTTTGCGGCATGTCGGGACAAGCATGGGTAAGACACCGGAAGTAAGGTTTCTTGGTAAGGACAATGTAGTTCTAGATGCGTGGTACTATTGTTATTCATATGTTGTACATGTTGCATCTATGATGGGTGCACTTGTGGTGTTGTGTATACATAGCATGTGTACATGTTAGTTACCAAATGTTATGTACAGGATGGTACAAATAGGGTTGTGTGCATATGGTACTATGTGCACTTTGGATATGCAGTGCTATGTACATATGATGATATGTACGTGTTGGATATGTAGTGCTATGTACAAGTGGTGTTGCGTGCATGTGGTACATTGCTACTATGTATATATGGTGTGGTGTGCATGATTGTACAAGAGGTGTCATGTGTGTGTGGTGTTGTGTACATATTGTACAAGTGGCACTGTAAGCATGTGGTGCTATGTACATGTCATGCATGTGGCGCTATGTACATGTGGTGTCGCGTACGTGTCATGCGTGTGGTACTGTGTACATGTGGTATTGTGTACGCATTGTATAGTGGTGTAGTGTACATGTGGCGTAGTGTACACGTTGTGTAGGTGGTGCCATGTACATGTGATGTTGTGCAGACGTTGTGTAGGTGGTGCAGTGTACTAGTGGTACTTTATACATGTTGTACATATGGTACTGGTGTACGTGTGGTATTGTGTGCATGTCATCCATGCTGTGTTATGAGCATATGGTATTATGTATGTGCATCATGTAGTCATGGCATTGCAGCGTGTGTACTAGTTGTGTTGTACTTTGTTTAGGTACATGTATTGGGTGGTATTTCACATCGGGTATAGATGGATGTATTGTATTGTATACACTGGGTGTAGGGGTATGTGTTGTATCTCAGGTGTAGATGCATGGTGTGGTATGTCGTCTAGTTGTATGTGTGTGCTGCACACTATGTGTCTATGCAGATGGTTGAGGAGAAGGCACTGGGTGTTACTAGTCCTGGAAGCCTTGGTTGGACAAACGCTCTGGAAGCCCTGTATAAGTTGTGGGTTGAGTTACTAGTTTTGGAAGCCTTGGTTGGAAAAATGCTCTGGAAGCCCTGGAAGGCTTGGATGGAGACCAATCTAATGATGGTTTTTGGTGATGTCTGACCGTGAGGTGGAATCACTATTTGATGGGTTGAGGTGGGTGGCCTCTAGAAGCCCTGGATGAGTTTTGATTGATGTGTTCTATGAGATCCCACATTCATGCTTGGAATATGGCACGGGGGTGATTGGCTGAAGAGAGACTTGGCTCAGCCAATCTATGGTTGGGTGGAACATGGTAGTCCCATCTCCGGTTGGTTCATTGCATTTATTAATGAAAAAAAATTCATTCCCTTGATTTTCATGTGCAAATGTACTGATGTATATATGGATTTTGATGGTTGATATGTTTATTGTATTTCTGTTCCTATTATGTTTTTTTTTTATGCACATTTACCCCGGAGGTTGTTACATCTACTGTGGGAGGTCAACTCCAAATGGATTTATTTGTAGAAATTAATGTGTAGATTCTAAACTGCTCATGAAATTTACTAAATCACAAGACTAAAAGCTACTCTACTCATCTACGGAAGCAAATTGACGATCGATAAAACAAATCATTCACATGCATCAAGATTCAACACACATACACAAATATTTATATAGGGGAAAGTAGCTGCTTAAAACCCCTTACTATCTGTATTTCATTAATCAAAGAATATGGATGAATACAATATGCTCTGCTTAAGCTTGAGCTCAATTTGCACCTGTATCTTCTATCCTCGGCTTGATTGACTAACCATTGCCAATACTTAACCAAAATTTAGAGCTTCTGAGCCCCTATTTCCTTGTAATTTTCCCTGGGGAATTAGACCCTATTAATTAGGAAATTCCTCAATTTGGACTGTGCAATTCCTATATCTCCTTCTATAATTGTATGCATTACCTGTACAACTTTGACTAGTTTAAAACTGATAGTACACTTCCCTTGAACTCCAATCTCAACTGGGTAACTCGAATTATCTACATGCATGAGTTAATTTAGGTTGATTGATTAGTTAACTGGATGACTACTCACTATGAAAAAATTTACACACCTTTGTCACTCAATGTGGAAAACGTTTCACACCCTTGACTGAACCTCCACTAGTTCTACTAACAGTGAGAACTAGTTACACTGACAATAACTCAAGTTAACTGAAATAGATTGCTAAAAATTAGAAATAAATAATGTAGAATTGAACTCAAGTGTCTCCAACTTGAATTTACTAAGTTAACTGAGTGACAAGAGCCATGTCACCTTAGTTAACTACCTCCAAGTATTCTACTGAAATTTAAATTTGAATTTCTCCTAATTTAATCAAGGCAAACTTAAATTAGGAATTTCTTGTTGCATTTTCAACACTCCCTCTGAATAAGAAAGGGATCATCAGGGTAAATACTTACAACAATCCAAAACTGATAAATTTTGGAAAAGAACAGATACAACAGATTGACTATGGCATATGCTTCATGCATCTACATATGTAAATTTTCATATTAATGAAATTTACAGATTTTTCCAGTGGAAAAAAAAAGAAAGGGATCATCAGATACCCCGATCCTGCTTCTATGGAACACGAATTTTCCTCTTGACAAAGCATTTGTTAAAATATCAACATCTTATTCCTCCATCGGAATGTACTGCAACAACATAATCTTCCTTTTCACACAATCTCATAAATGGTGATATCAGATGTCGATATACTTGTATCGGTCATGAAATAATGGATTCCCAGAGAGATTGATACACCTTTGATTGTCATAGTAAATCATCTTAGGATCCATCTTCTGGCCAAATAACTCAACAAGAATCTTTCTCATCTAAATAGCCTCACATGTTGCTTGACTTGCATCCATGTACTCTGCTTCTGCTAAGGTGAGTGCCCCAAATATTTGCTTCCTGCTGCTGACCCAACACTAAAAATTCCTCCTGAAGTTCTCTTCCTATCTAATGGAATCCCTACCCAATCTGAATTTGTGAAGCCTTGTAGCTTCACTCCCTCTTTTCGTATATACCAAAGACCAAACTGAGAAGTGCCTTGGAGGTATCTCAACACATGCTTTGTTGCCTTCCAATACAGTTTGGCTGGCTTAACCATGGCTTTAATACTATGGTTAATTGCATAAATTATGTCTGGTTGTGTGTTCACCAAATACATAAGTGAACCCACAAGTTTCCTATAGATGGTAGCCTCCACTTGCTCACATGAACTGATATCCTCTTTCCTCTAGTTCCCTTCTAGAGGAGTGTCTATGAGTTTGCTACTCTCCATGCGAAACTTCTTCAGTATCTTAGTGACATACTTGTATTGAGAGACAAATAGTTCCCCATCTCCTTACCATACTTCCAAACTGAGGAAATAATGCATGAGTCCCATGTCCTTCATCTCGAACTCTCTTGAAAGGTTCTCCTTTGCAAGATTTGATAAACTACTTATCACAAGTAAGGATCAAGTCATCGACATATAAAAAAATAATCAATAATTTACCTTCTACCACAATGAGATAAAGGTTTGAATCTGCTTCACTTTTGGTGAAGCCCAAACCGGTGAGATAATTATTGATCCTGGTATACCAAGCACATGGTGCTTTTTTGAGTCCATAGAATGCTCGCTTGAGTCTGCATACATGAAACTCTCTATTGAAAGTCTCAAATCCCTTTGGCTGCTCAATATACACCTCCTATTCCATAACTCCATTGAGGAATGTTGTCTTCACATCCATTTAGTGGATCTTCCACCCCATCTGCGCTGACAGTGCTAGAATTGACTTGATGGATGAGTACCTTGCTACAAGACCAAAGGTCTCCTCATAGTCAATTACCTCCACCTAAGAGTACCCCTTGGCCACAAATATTGCCTTGTGTTTCTCTATGCTCCTGTTTGCTGCATCATTTACCTTGTAAATCCATATCGAACCAACCACTGATTTGTCTAATGGTCTTGGGACCACTTCCCAAACATTGTTTTTGAAAATGGAATCACATTCCTCTACCATAGCATCAACTTGTATTGGTTAGTGCACTGCTTCTTCGAATGAGGATGGTTATGTCTCAACTAGCTTAGTCATTAGAGCCATGTACCTAGTGTACTGATCTTGTGACCTCCTCTTATTGAACTATGATGTGGGTGCTCCCAGATTCTCTCTAGAATCCTGCAATAATCTATCATCTTCCCTAGTTTGCTTCCTTCCTTCTCTGGATGTCCCTGCTCGAGCGAATGTCTCCACTCTCTACTCCTTTGCTTGTGGGTTCTCCACAACTTCCTGAGGTTCTTCCTTCGGAGCCAAAAGCTCATGGTCAGGGTGGAATTGAAGCTCCCTCTCAAGAGAACACCTCATTGCTTTCTCCTCATCAAACTTTATATCTATTATGACCACTGTCATCCTGAGAGATGTCAAGTGCACCGGATAGCTGTGAGGTGTATCTATGTACCCCACAAATATGCCCAACTCTGCTATCAGCTCTAGCTTTTTCCTCGTTTCCTTGGAAACATAGCAGTAAACTAATGATCCAAAGATCCTGAAGTGTGACACATTTGATTTATTCCCTGAAAAACCTTCCTTTGGTGTACTCGTGCCAAGAATCTTATGAGGACTCTTGTTTCACAAATAGAGTGTTGTGTTGCATGCTTCAACCCACAAGTGTAGAGGTAGGATTTGGTCATGCAACATCGCTAATACTGCTCCCACAATACTTCTGTTCTTCCTCTCAGCCACCCTATTCTGTTGTGGGTTATGAGGTGTTGTCAAATCCCATCGAATGCCTTCCTTTTCACTTAAATTTTTAAACTCATTCAACACATACCCACCACCATTATCACTCTTGAGAGCCTTCACTTTCCCACCAGTCTCTTTCTCAGCAAGTTCTTTAAACTCAAAAAATTTGGAGAATGTATGGACTTTCTTCTACATGAAGTAGATCCAACACTTTCGTGAGAAATCATCCACAAATATAACATAATACCTATGCTTAGAAGTGGAGGCTGTCGAGAAAGGGCCACATACATCAGAGTGAATCCTTTCAAGGATTGCATGATCCCTGCTATCTCGATTAGTGAAGGTGGATTTCGTGTACTTCCCCGATGTACACCCTTTGCATGTACATCGCTACTCTAATGTTCCATTTGTGAGGCATCTAGAAATCTGTTACATGATCTTCAAAGTTCCATGATGCAACTGGAAAAGTCTTATAACCCATAATTCGCTAACATCTCGACTCTACACCTTCTCTGTTTTTGTACTCAATGGTGTACAATCTTCTACATCTAATTTGTAAACATTTCTTACTTGAATCCTAATCTGATTCACTTGTCTGTGGTGACGTGTCTCAAGAAAGCCTTACTTTTGATGAATATCACATCTAGCCATGGTCTTCTAACACCATGACATAAAATAGATTCTTCTTCAGACCCGATACATACATCACATCCTCGATCCTGAGAGGGGAGCCAGACTCCCTCTGAAAAGTAATGTTACCAATGCCGGTTGCACTATACCTTCCATCATCTCCCATATTGATGTGCATTTGGAGATCCTTCACCTTCAAGTCATTGAAAAATTATTTGTTACCCATCATGTGAAATGAGGCATTGCTGTCGAGATATCACACACTACCCATCAATATACTTTCCATGCATGTAATGAGGGTAAAATCAAGTTCGAACTGTGAAGCCAAGACTTCACCCACTGCTCCTCTTGTGGTCTTCTTGCTTGCCTTCTTGTGTGGACATTTCGTGGCATAGTGTCCTAATTCATGACAGTGAAAGCATTTAATTTTGGACAAGTCTTTCTTCTTGCCCCCTTGACCAGATTCTACTTTAGTGAAAGCATTTAATTTTGGGCAAGTCTTTCTTCTTGCCCCCTTGACCAAATTCTACTTTGGACTTGTATTTCTTCCCTTTCCCTTTCTTTACCTTTCCAACCAAGGCACAATTCTCCTCATCCCTGACCTCGGATGAATTTCCATCTCTATTGCTCCACCTTATTTATTCCTGCACAAGATCAAACAATAACCGCTCCCAACTTGGTAGTTTCTCTCTACCATTTACCAAATATTGATAACTATGCTAGGTCTTGTGAAGAGCCAAGAGGGCTAGAGCTACCAGATCTTCTTCAAGGAAAATAATACCAACTCTGACAAGTTCATCATGAACTGTGTAAACCTACTTAGGTACCGAGAAATTGTTTCATTCTTTTGCATCTTAATACTTCGAATATTGTCCTTGAGTTCCAGCTTTGTGTGGTCACTATTGTTCTCAAACAATTCGGTCAATGTTTTCCACATTGCAAATGGAGTCTCCTTCTAGTGGATATTCAAGACAATATGATCCTGAACTCCCTCCAATATGATCCTCCTCGCTTTAACCACATCCTACTTCCACTGAGTAAGATCCTGAGCATCAAATGATGGGGATTTTGCTACATCTGTCTTGATGTATCCCAACAACCCATTATCATCCAATACTGCCTCCATTCATATCTTCCATGCAACAAAATTTGTGGTCCTTTCCAAAGCATACTCGAACTTGAGTCCATTGAATGCCATCTTCTTAGTCCCGGAGAAAACTTGTGACATTGATTTTCAAATTTGAACCTCTTGTAATGAAAACTTTGAATTCACTTCTCTACTGTGAATACCACTCTGATGCCATGTAGAAATTAGTGTTTAGATTCTCAATCACTCATGAAATTTTCTAAATCACAAGACTAGAAGCTACTCTACTCATTTGCGGAAGAAAATTCACGATTGAGAACACAAATCATTAAGATGCATCAAGATTCAACACACATACACAAATTTATCCCGGGGAAAGAAACTTATCAAAACCCCTTACTATCTGTATTGCATTAATCAAATAATATGGATGAATACAATATGCTCTGCTCAAGCTTGAGCTCAACCTGCACCTGTATCTTCTATCCTCTGCTTGACTGACTGACCTTGGCCAATACTTGGCCAAAATTTTGAGTTTCCAATTCCTTGTGATTTTCCCTTGGGAACTAGGCCCCTATTAATTAGGAAATTCCTCAATTTGGAATGTGCAATTCCTACAGGTCCATCTTTGACTGCATGCATGAACTGTACAACTTTTCTTAGTTTATAATTGATGGTACACTACCCTTGAACTCCAATCTAAAATGGGTAACTCAAATTATCTACATGCATGAGTTAATTTAGGCTGATGGATCAATTAACTGGATGATTAATCAATGTGAAAAAATTTACACACCCTTGTCACTCAGTGTGAAAAAGGTTACACACCCTTGACTAAACCTCCACTAGTTCTACTAACAGTGAGAACTAGTTACACTGACAATAACTCAAATTAACTGAAATAGATTGCTAAAAATTAGTAATCAATCATGTAGAATTGAACTAAAGTGTTTCCAACTCGAATTTACGAAGTTAACTGAGTGACAAGAGCCATGTCACCTAAGTTAAATACCTCCAAATATTCTGCTGAAACTGAAATTTGAATTTCTTATAATTTAATCAAGGAAAAATTAAATTAGGAAATTCTTGTTGCATTTTCAACATTATCTTATGCCACCATCTCACAACCTGATGGAACCCCTTTCATTCTTTATAGGGAGCCTCTGTATTAGACTCATGTGGTAAACCCTAGTCCTATCCCGTATTATAAAATGACTGATACTAAGGAACTAGTGTAGCCCCCTTATTTTTATTGTTGTGCCCATCTATCCCCCATACTGTTATTGTTGTGCCCCATAGAAGCCCACTATTGTTATTGTTGTGCCCTTATATTATTATTGTTATGAAGGCTCTGACTATATTGTGACCCTTTAGACTCCTAGATATACCAAGGAGGTAGTGTCATTTGTATCATCCAATAACTTTTAATTTATGTAATGTAAAGGAGATTCCTCCTTGAAGAGGCTAATTTTCAAGTCATCGATCTATCTTTTCTTCTATTTTATGATCTGGTTGCATAACATTTGGTATAAGAGCTTTGGATTCTAGGGTTTCACTACTTCAAAAAAGTAATCTTGGAATTTTTGCTATAACTTTTTTTATAAGAAGCTTCAAAAGTGAAAATTTTGACCATGTGGAGCCGAAATCATAGTGAACTTCTTGTAAAAATTTTAGATCTTGGTTTGCTATATTTTCTGAGATATTGTCCAAAGAAGTTAGGGTTTTTGCAAGCTCCAAAATTCAATCTCAAACAGGTGACTTAGGGAAAATCATTATAACTTTGTCTAAAATCATCGTATTTGAATTTTGTAAATATTAACTAAAATTTCACAGACTTTAGTTTTTTGTGTATCATTTTCAGGGTTGAAGGTTGAAACAGTGACATGTGGCATTTCGTACAATTTCACTCTACTAAACCAGTCCATAATTAGGTCATTGTGGGAGATTGGGCATAAATTTATCTTGAAGAATCCAATATCAATCTAGCTTGTGGCATTGGAAATAAGACTCTAAGGGCTACCACAGGACAAAATTTTAGACCTTGGGGAGCTAAAAATACAAAGATACAATAGTTTCAATATTGAGCTCCTAAAAAGAAAGAAAAAGGTGTGTATTTTCTTAAAATTTTGCATAACTTTTGTTTGAAAAATCAGTTTGAAGTGATTTAAAGGGCATAGTGAAGCATATATATCGTTGTTTGATTTAAAATTTCCTCGAAACAAAAAAATGGACACACTTAGTAAGAAACTAGAAAGCTCTACTATGATGCATGAAGAAGAGGAGGAAATGAAACATGATATATCAAAATTACGAGATGAAGTGCACCAAATTTCGCCCTTGCAAAGAGTAACAAAAAATGAAATGGAACCTAAGATGGATGGTTTAAAAGTAGAGATGGAAGGTTTGAAAAAATTGTTACAAGAAATTCTTCCTAGTGGCAGCAAGGTACTTCATGAAAATCAGGATGAGGATAAAAGGAATATGAAATATGACTTTAGAGACTCCAACATTGGGTTTAAGACCCACAACATTCCAAATATTGATATGAGGAAGTTTGATGGAAATGATCTAGTAACATGGATACTATGGATGGAGCAGTACTTTGATTTACATGATGTGCAACACACACAAAAGGTATGCATTACATCTTTATATATAGAACCTAATCAATTTGTATGGTATCAATGAATTTTTTCTCATAAATCACTTGTAACTTGGTCAGTTTTTTTATGGAAGAACTGATAGCACATTATGAGGATACAAAGAGAAATACCTTCTTTAGCCAATTGATAAATCTCAAACAAAAGGGTTTAATGGTGACTCACATTGAGGAATTCCAAATATTGAATATAAAGGTAAATGATATTCTTGAGGATCATTGGATTGATATCTTCATAGGTACTTTAAAGGATAACATCGAACACAAGGTTCGCCTTTGGGAACCTAATTCAATGGAGAAGGCATTTAGGGTGGAAATAAAAGTTGAAAGCAAAATTATGGCAACAAGGAAGTCTACCACTCACAACTATAAAGATGGAAGTTTTGTTGCTCCTAGCCTCCCACAACCTACAAGGTTGACACCACAACAACTGGAGGAAAAAAGAGAAAAAGGGATTTTGTTACAGTTGTGATAGAAAATATACTAAGGTTCATAAGTGTGTCAAGAAGAAATTATTTTAAATAGATTGTGAAGAGGAGGAAGAAAATGAACAAGAAACATCAAAAGAAGAGGATATACACTAGAAACCAACCCCTCAGAAAGAAGAAATGAATCCGATGATATATTGTAATACATTGGTAGGTATTACCACTCCTCAAACTCTCAATATAGAAGGATATATCAATAAGAAAAAAGTAATAGTTCTGATCGATTTTGGTAGTACCCATAATTTTATTCATTGTAAGATAGCTATGTAATTGAATTGATTTCTATATCTAGAACTAGAGTATCAAGTGATGGTTGCAAATGGAGGAACTATAAATTGCTCAGGGAAGTGCCATAATATCAATCTAACCATGGGGGAATATGTATTGAATAGTCTAATGCTTTCCATTCCAATGGGTGGTGCTGATGTTGTATTAGGAGTCCAATGGTTACAATATTTGGGGATGATAAATTCTATTTTTTAAGAACTTTCCTATGAAGGAAAGGAAATTAATTTAAGGGGCATCACAAGGAAATAGAGGAAGATAATAAGCTCCAATGGCATGACAAAGATTTTGAAGAAAGAACAATGAGGCATAATTACAAAATTATGCTCACTATATGTTCAAACATCGAAATCATTCATTTCTCCAAATCTCCAAAGAATCTTGGACAATCAATCCAAGGTATTTGAGACTCCTAAAGTCCTTCCACCTATTCGTGATCATGATCATGCTATTCACATAATTCCAAGAAGTGTTCCTTCAAATATCATACCTGACAGATATCCCTATGCCCAAAAGAGTGAATTTGAATGTATGGTTGCAAAAATGCTAGAGGCAGGTATAATTCAACCTAGCCAAACTTCTTTCTATGCTCCAGTGGTATTGGTACACAAGAAGGATAAAACATGGCACATGTGTCCCGATTATAGGGAGCTCAAAAATCTCACTATCAAAGATAAATTTCCCATTCCTACCATTGATGAATTGTTGGATGAATTACACGGAGAAATTTACCTCACCAAGTTGGATCTTCGTTCAAGATATCATCAAATTAGAATTAAGACTAAAGAAATTTTTAAAACAAAACTCAAAACTCATGAAGATTATTATGAATTTTTGGTCATGTCTTCTGGCCTTACTAAAGCACCTTCCACATTTCAAGGTTTGATGAATTCCATTTTCAAACCCTTAAAAAATTTGTGGTAGTATTTTTCGATGATATACTAATCTACAACAAGTCTTGGAAGGATCATGTTGAACATATTGACCTGGTGCTCAAATTATTGGAGGAGAAACAATTGTATGAAAAACCTCCAAATATTTCTTTGGGGTATAAGAGGTGGAATATTTGGGTCATATTGTATCTCATGAGGGTGTTAAGGTAGATCCTAAAAAAATGAAAGCCATCAAGGAATGGAAAATCCCCACAACCCTAAAGCATCTTCAAGGATTTCTTGGGTTGACATTTTATTATCGCAATTTTGTTAACAATTATGGGAAAATAACAACACCTCTAACAACATTACTGAAGAAAGATTAATTTTTTTGGACTCCAGAAACAACTAAGTCCTTTGAACATCTTAAAGAGGCAATGTGCCAAGCTCCAGTTTTAGCTACTCCAGACTTCACAAAAACCTTTATCGTGGAATGTGATTCCTTGGGAAATGGAATTGGTGTTGTTTTTTTTTTCTCGGCAAAGCTAGCTAATCTATTATATTATATACAGAGAACATTACATTCAAAAAAGCAGGCTACCCAGGGCCGACAGAGGCGGCTTGGGTAGCTGTACTTGACTCTGAATTCGCCCTCGCAGGGGCAGCACTTCCAGTTTGTACCAAAACACATGACACAGAGATGTTCCCAGGTAGCAAAAAAATGGCCCACGCAGGGGAATCCAACAAAACGACGCATAACAGACTTTGCCAGGCCTACTTCCCTTACTATAATAAACGTGAACGTGAACAAGAACATAATGGACACAAACATAGATATTTAGCATAATCCAGAAACCAACCGAGACCCCAAACCTATACCAGACCTGAGAGAGAGAAATGTATGCTAGTGAGTGCCTCTGGGAATTAATCTTCAGGTTCTTCCTCAATAATTCTGCACCAGCCTTGGCCTTCTGGGATGCCTTCCCACATTGCCATAGGATCCTGCACGGGGGCCGACATCTCTTTCTCTTGAGGTCGGGCAGGGGCTTGCTGAAGCTCCTTCTCTGAAATACCCTCGGCATTTGTTGGCTGCACCACCGGGTGTTTCTCTCTATTGCCCTCTGGAAGTACCTCAACGGAGACCGGTTGCGTTTCTTCTGCATTCTCCTCAGGAACCTTTGTAAAAAGAACTGAGATGTGGGTGTTAATGCCAGCATTATCCCGCGAGCTGCCCAGGGTAAAAATGACTGAGCCGAACACTGGAAGCATGGGCGCTCCATCATTGGAGCTGCCGGCCTCCAAAAACTGACTGGCTGGAATTGGTGTGGCTCCCGCCCTTCTGTAGCAATAGCAGCAGCAACAGTGATGATGGACATCCGCTGCAGGGGGACGCGAAGACTGACCACGCCCAGTGCCTCTTCTACACGGCATTCTGTCACGCAATCGCGCCATGGTTTCAACGACGCCCTCAGCTTGTTCCAGAGCAGTGCTTGAGGGCCTGTTGTTACTGCGTTCACCCCCAATTGAGTGCTGTCCCCAAATTGACGCGAGGCAGAGCTCAGCTGTACATAAACAAAGCCCAGAATAAACAAACAGGGACCAAACCTCTTCCGAATGAATGACTTCGCTCTCAGCATCAATGGCTCGACACTTTCCCTCAGAGATCTGAGTAGCTTGCTCGGCACTCTGAGCCCATAACTGCAACATTCCATCCCACTTAAACCAGCTGACATTCCCTCGGATTTTGTCCGCATTGAATGCTCTCTGCAGGCTCGCCATCATTCCCAGCTACCTCCTTACGGATTCCGCTTTGCTTCTCCCTTCTTAACGTCTCGGCGGCGAGGGGCATTAAAGCCCTTTGTCCATCACGTGGCGGCACATGCTGGGCATGTGGCTCCCCATGTCCTGGCTCGATGACACCTGCATCCGGGGGAATGGGTGTTGTTTTAATACAATAAGGAAGACCCATTTCTTTTGAAAATCATCCAATAAAGGGAAAGCATTTACACAAACATATTTATGAGAAGGAAACGTTGGCAATGCTGCATGCCCTGAAGCAATAGCGCCCTTACCTAATGAGAAGACACTTCAAGGTAACAAAAGATCATGATTGTCTGAAACACTTAGAACAAATATTATCTTCAGAAGAGAAACAAAAATGGGTCACTAAGATGTTGGGTTATGATTTTGAAATCATCTACAAAAAAGGGAAGCAAAATGTTGTTGTAGATGCACTCTTAAGAAGGGATAAGGATGTGGAAGCATTACTCTATGCCATTTTTATTATCCAACCAGACTGGATAATTGAAGCAATGGGGGAATGGAAGAATGACGAAAAGGTGTGGACACTCATTCAAAAGTTGCAGCAAGATCCTAGTACGTCTGATACATTTATCTGGAAAAATGACTCATTATGGTACAAAGATCAATTATATCTATATAAGAATTACCAACTCAAACAAAAGATTATTTTGGAATTATGTACCTCTCCATTAGGAGGGCACTTAGGATTTCTAAAAAATTCCCATAGGATCAAGATTTTTTTTTGGAATGGACTTAAATCTGATATTCAGAAGTTTGTGGCACAATGATTGGTTTTCCAACAAAATAAATTTGAGAAAATTAAGACCCGAGGTTTGTTACAAAATTTATCCATTCCAAGTCGACATTAGGAGGTCTTAATGGATTTTATCACTGGTTTACCCAAGTCCAAAGGAAGGAGTGTCATCATGGTGGTAGTTTATAGACTTACCAAGTATGCACACTTTTGTGCTTTATCTCATCATGTTAAAGCAGTACAATTGTTATTGCATTTATTGAAACAATTCAAAACCTACATGGAAACCCAAAGATTATTGTAAGTGACAAAGATCCCATTTTCACTGGAAATTTTTGGAAAAAAATATTTTCTTGTCTTGTTACTTAATTAGCTCATAGCTCATTTTATTATCCTCAATCTATCAGGCAAACTCAGATAGTGAACACATGTTTGGAAGGATATCCTCATTGCTTTGTATATGACAAACAAACATAATGGGTCAAGTGGTTACCTCTGGCTGAATGGTGGTATAACAATTCCTTCCATACTACAACAAAAATGACCCCATTTATGTCACTTTATGGATATCATCCATCGTCTACCACATCATATTTAAGAGACAATTCTAAGGTTCAAGCAGAGGATGATCACATCGAGCATCAACAAAAAGTTATCCAACTCTTAAAGGATAATCTCACTCTAGCGCAAAATTGAATGAAACAACAAGCATATTAGCATCGTAATGAAATAAGTTTTGATGTAGGCGACTAGGTATTTTTACGACTACAACCATACAAACAAATGTCCCTAAGGAAAGCTAAGAAGGATAATAAACTATCACCCAAGTACTATGGTCCTTACAAGGTGTTGCAAAATATTGGTAATATGGCATACAAATTAGAGTTTCTTACATCTTCTCGAGTACACCCAATTTTCCATGTTTCATGCTTAAATAAGGTTATCGGTGACAAGCTCCCAGTTCAAGCAATATTTCCAAAACTTGACAAGGAAATAAAAATCATATTGGAGCTTGAAGCAGTCACAGAAACAAGAACCAGAAAACTACAAAATCGATCAATTTTAGAGTATCTCATTAAGTGGAAGAACTTACCCACTGAAGATTCCACATGGGAGGATGAGAATCTATACGGAAGCATCCATAACTACTAAAGCCTTCAGGACAACATTTTTATGAAGGAAAGGGGCATGTTAGGTCCCTATCCTACTAGTGTAGCCTCATTATTGTTATTTTTAGTGCAGCCCCTTATTGTTATTGTTGTGCCCCATAAAAGCCCACTATTGTTATTGTTATTCCCTTACATTATTATTGTGATGTAGGCTATGATTGTATTTTGACCCTTTAGACTCCTATATATACCAAAGAGGTCTTGTCATTTGTATCATCCAAGAAATTTTCATTTATGTAATGTAAAGGAGGTTGCATAATAGGAACAATCCCCTATTCTTCCCTCTTAAGCGGTCTTGATCCTAAAAAGACCTAGTCAAAATCAAAATAAGAAATGGGTGCAAAATCCTAGAAAGGAATTCAAAGTTGGTTTGGTTGTGTTGGTCGATAAAAATCCTATTCTGGTCAAGATTCATAGTAAGGTTGATGAGGGATATTATTACATTTCTAGACTTGATGATGTAATTTGGCCAGATCCGGTCAAAATAAGTCATATCACCCTTTCCTTGATACTTGACACTATTAGAGTAGGATGCATTGCATATTGATTTTTTCATTAGAACCTAACTATTTTTGTTGTGACAACGACCCTCTAAAATTTTTCCTATGTTAATTCTGGACCCTACAATAACTATTGTTTCAAGCCCCCTTGAGTCATTATGTTGTTTGATTCTTTATTTATGTGTTTTCTCCTAGTGTCTCATCCTCCTAAGTCAATGTTTCATAAGCGTCATCACTTACCCATTATAAGTGCTTGGGTTAGTAAGTCTATGATTAGGTGAACTCAAGATCTTTCTCGACTTAGAAACTGGCCTTCTTGTCATGCACACACTTGAAAAACACTCAAAATCCATGAAAAAGTAATTAAAATAGAGAAAACACTCAATAAATGCAAAAGTGCACTCCAAGTTGATGAAGCCATGCACTGAACTTGAGCGCACTCCTCCAGGCCGAAGGAGTGCAACCTCCTTGAACTCCATCATGCTGAGCTTATGCACCCTCCATGATCGCACTTCTTTGTGTCAAAGAAATGTGCCCTTCTTGATGAATGCATGAGGCAATCTTGTTGCATGAGGGCGCACTCCTAGAAAATAAGAAGCCACTTAACTTCTTTAAACTAACCCTTTCATGCGACGATAAGTGGCGCTCATGCATGAATCAATTTTTCATGTAGATTTATTTAAATCATCTCAGTTAATCATTCTCCATCCGTAATCATTCCATCTGAGTTGGGTGCACAACTGGTAATCAAGGGTCTCTTCATCAACCAGTGCTGCAAGTAAGTATTGCATGTCGAATCTTTCAATTGAATTTCATGATTTCTCCATCATTCCTTCTCTCCTTACTATCGATCCTCCATTTTTTCAGTGTGTTTGCTAGCATTTATGTTGAATATTCATGTTGCAAGTGTTATTCCACTGTCTCATGCAAAAACTCTTCATATTCTTAAAAAAACTTTAATATTTCACCATGCATGCTACACCATCTATACAAGTCTTGTTGATATTTATTTCTCTTAGCTTACCATAAAATATTTGGGTTCAAATTTGTTTCCAAGCTTCCAATAGGTAGAGCGCACTTCTTGAGCTCGAAGCCCGATTAACCTAGAAAATTTGCCCTGTTTGAACAATTTTCCTCTTGAGCGCATGAGTGCATTACAAAGACACGAAGCATCATTCCTTCAACCCGTCATCATGCAACATTGCTCCCTTATTTGAATTGAGTGCATGAGTGCATTGTGAAGGCCCAAAGCACTATTTATATCTTCCTTCATCCATTTGGAGTGAAACATTGCACCCTCCCTGTCTCTTTGAGCACATGAGCGCATAAGGAAGACCTAAAGGCCCATCAACTTCCCCCTTCAACCCTTCAGAGTCCACCAATTCACGCTAGATGATTTATTTCACTTTCTTGAGCATATGAGTACATTGCAAAGAAATGAATGACCTAGCTCATCCCTTCATGCTTTGAAAGTGTGCCCCCTAGTTTGCATGCTCATTTTATCTTGCATGCAAGTGATTTTCCGCTGTCATTCATAGTTCTTCATGTTATATCATTTGTAATGACTACAAGTATTGCTACATAGTTAAGTTGTTTAAGCTGATTTTGTCGCTCTGAGTGTGTTGCCCCAAACATGTGTTCATGCTGCAAGTATTGTTACCTTGTCGTCATTTATTGGAGCCATGTTGCCTCGCAAAGTGAACTACAGAGAACCTTTAGAAGCAAACACTAATTAGCATGTTGTTGTAGGGAAAAGTATCCGATTCGGATGACCCTATCCCACTCTAAGGGTGATAGTACCTCAGCAACAACTGTAAAGAAAACTACTTAAGGTTTACTTCTTTACGAAAGCAAGAGAGAATGAGGAAATGCACTAACCGTTGCCTTGCGCTTAATGTCGAATCCAAAATCTTCTCTTTGCTGCTTGCTCCCAGCTCCTTGCTCTTTTGCTAGCCTAGCTACAATGAGATCCTGCAAAATAACAAAGAAGGAAACTACAAGAAGCATGCAATCATAACTGATTCACGGATTAGCATAAATCAAATATACAATTATCACAATACATTATTGAAACAAGGGCATATAGAAGAACCTCAGTAGCTTTTATTAATGAAGAAGTAAAGTTTTGAGAGAGTTACAACCATTGAAGGCCCCAATCCAACAACACCTCCCAGTAGAAATAATTTCTCCTCTTCACCTCCTTCAAGCAATCACCCAATAGCTCTATAGTGAAACCAACAGCATATCATTACTTTGCACAAAATTCCAACCTCCTGAGCTCATAGGAGAGAGCTCAATATATAGATGAATTGAGAAAGGATGAGTCAGCTTGCAACTGATGTGTAGCTGCCTTGTGTCCTCTCTCTCTTCAGTTGATCTTCAGTTCTTGATTCCACTTGGAGAACCTTGCTTCCACTTGGAGAAACAGAGCCTCTGACTCATCACAAGGTGAAATCCCTGATCCAAGTGTCATTTTTGGAAGATTCCAGAGCAATGACTCAGTGTGCCACCTGTCCCATCTCGCTCAGCGCAGGTGGCCTTTGTTCCACTTGCTTTGCAACGTAGGTACACCATGGAGGAGTTGAGTTTCAGCGCAGAAGCCTAGTGGAGCACCTACTTTGATTTCAGGATTGCCTTTTTTTTTAGTGTTTTCAGGTGGAGAACTGATCTGAGAGCTGTTGGTTTGCTGACCTTGTTCCTCTAGGGGTAGGAACATCATGTTTAGGGACTTTGGATCCCTTGGATTATTGACAATTCATGCCTGATGCTGCAAGGCACAAAATTGTCTATAACAGATGCCCCCTAAAGTATGAGGTCGTTTATCAGGTGAAATGCTTTATTAGGAGGATCCGAAGTTCATTCAATCTGCTGAGAAGTGTCCTGTAATAAGATACAATACAATACATTATTTTTCATACTTTTTCATGATCTAGCTGAGGCGGGCATTCCCATGCTCAGCTTTATAAATTCATTTTGGTACATAGCACAGACGATCGTCTGATAATTCTCTGCTGAAATTATCATCCTTTGAGAAGGATGATCATCTGCTGCAATGATGTACATATCAAATGTCTTTATATCCTGAATATATATCGCAACCCGGATGGATGAAACTAGATCCGGGGTCTTCAATCTCTTTCGATCTTCACTCGATGTACAAGTCGATCCATGTGAGAATTTCTTGAAGTCGAACATGGAAAGACATCGCTTGATTACCGGTCAATGATGTAAACCGTTAACAAGCGCGAGAGGAATCACCGATAAGGATGATGACCCTCAAGGTATGGCAGTACAATTCACATGGTGGGAATAAAGGACTTGGCGTCGACCACCATGCAAAATCTCCTGGTCGAAGGTCATTGATGTATGCCTGTCGCCGGAAGTGAGAAACTTGCCATTGAGGCATGCAAGCTTCAAAGTACTGAAGGGGTTGTTCCTAGATCAACTCCTTGGATAATGAGCTGATGTCGACAAGGAGCGATCCATCAAAGGAGGGCCTTAATGAATCCCACATCAGTGACACGGAACGGAGCTAGTGATTGTGATGAGGTGAAAACAAACTGTGATGTATGATTCAGGGTGGCGGTCATGAAATGGATGAAGGACAATGTATGGCAGTGGATGGGACACGGTTGACTCTTTGCAGAACAACATCTCTTGAACATATAACGACACTGATGTGATGGATCGGTAGCATTACCCCAAATGTGGATGGTGTGGCGAGGACCATGGTGATGAGACCGGTGAATGAAACAACCCAACCCGACGTGATACGGAGGACAAAGTGTCATGTTCAAGAGCGACTTGCTACCATTAAAGCTGTGAGGTTCTCCCAATTTTTCCCCAGTCATCGCTGACCAGTACCTCTTTATTTTTATCAAGCTTGAGGAGGATAACATATGCTTGTTCTATAACCTGCCCTTCGGGCAAGCCCATCGCTATGTTTTAACGAGCCTAGCGATAGGGAAACTCATTCTCGTCTAAAGACAAGTTTGTCGCTATTTAATGAATTTAACGAGTCTAACGACAAGGATAACTCAGTCCTTTTCATTTTTAGAGAGTCTGAAAAGGTACATAAAGTCAACTCCAAAATTCCTTTTTCGTCATCTAATCCCTTAAGTCCGAAAAAGTATAAAACAATACAGAAGGGATGAATTTTCGATTGCTTTAACGAGCCGAACAAAACAAGCGCTCGATCTTTTTGTGCAATAATCCCTCAAGTCCAAAAAGATTAAAATCTAGACGAGGGATAGCTTTCCGGTCGTTTAACGAGCTGGAAGGCCAAAACTCGTCAAACTTTTCATATTTTACGAGTCAAGAGAAAAGAGCTCAAAGAAGACTCGTCTTTTGAGGAACAAGTGATAAATAGGGATAGCAGCAGATTCCAGGTACAGGTTGGAATTTTCCAATCACGGCAGTGTCACAAGGATGGCTAAATGAAATCACTCTTCGCAGCTGTTCCTCAAAATGGGTAAACAAACATATGGAGATGAACGATTGGCCAAATGAACGGATGGAGGTGAGACTGCAAGAACACAACCAAGGGCTTTTAATATGGCTGTCAAAGGTTACATTTACCAAGGTTATTTACCGGTTCATTTTTCTGGGTGAGCTTGAACTCTAGGGGAAGATTGCTCACAACTTATGTTTATTTTTTAACGAGCATGAACTATGTGCTAAAACTGCTCGGATCTTGCGTTTATTTTTTAAACGAGCATGAACATTGCTAAAACTGCTCTAATATACCAGTCTTAATACAAGGAACGCCTCAGGTGAGGTAGTCATATTTAAGGAGCTATACCTCACTAGTTACTCCAATTTGGCAAGTTTTAACTTTTGCCCCACATCCTTTCTTTATGCAAGCTGGAAACAGCTAATCCTACGAGTTTAACGGGTTAGACCTACAGGTTTAAAGGGAGGACCTAAAAATTTTAAAAAATAAATAGTCGTCCCAAGCTTGCATTCCAAAAGGTTTGCATGCCCCTAGGTATAAAGTATAATTTCGAGGCGCTGCCTCTTTCTTATTACCCGAAAAATGGTTCTATTTGCTGCCGCAAACTAAACTCTCTTTTCGGCGATGTCTATCATTAGGTTGCTAAGGATGGTGACTACTTGTTGCAGCAATTTCATCTCTTTCTTTGGAGGCTGCCCCTACTTATCCTTCAAAACATATTTTTTAATGGGTGAGGCTTGCCTTCAAAGATGGTGGCTACTTGCCGCCACAAATGGATCTCCTCCCTCAGGAGAGCCTACTTTTTAGACAAAGGGAGCGAGAAGCTGATTATCTCACTCACATAACTTTGACAAAAGAACTTTATCCTAGAACAACCCTCTCTTCCTTCCTTCAGACGGGGTACGGACTAGTCCCATTCTTCTGCGGAAATTAACTTTATACCCAAGGTTTCCTCTTCCCAAGGCAGGCCAAGGTGCATGCCCCCTGGGTCCAAGTTACATCTTTCCGAATCACTCGCATTCATCGGGAAGTAGAACCGGGGGTGGAGGCATTCCTTGAGTGAATAAACCGTTAAGGGATGGCATTTGACTATTTGCAATGCGTGATCCTGGAAATGAAAGCTGGTCTACGAGCTTGACTATACTTCCTTCGTGCGGAAAACACATAACTCTAAAGAGTGAGGACACTATCGCCTCCATGCAATATATATAGTCTCGTCCAAGGAGTAAGTTATACACCAAGGGTCCCTGGACGACCATGACGTTCATATGAACTGTCTTCCCTTTCAATGTAATGGGAACATTGGGGAGAATCCCTAACGAGTGACTGGTTCCTTTATCAAAACCCGATAGATTTCTCATCTCAGGTAAAAGCGCCGGGGAACCCAGTGCTTTCCAAGCAATAGAGGAAAGGATACTCACAGATGCCCCTTCATCAATGATAGTTCCAGCCATCACCATTCTGTAGATTTGGACGATGATTCTGAATGGGATACTGGCTGGTAACCGGGGTCTGCCTAGTTGATTCCAATCAAAGGATACAACTAGGTTGCTTGGTGGTGGGACCGAATACACGGCCGGATACGACCCTGATGATGTTCCTTCCTGCGATAAAGGAATGGGCGCATTGCCCTGATGCTCATCAGAGTCAGTGTTGATGAAAAGAATATGGAAGGTGTCATCCTTATCCTCTTCAGTGAGGGTGTCATTTGAAGATGAATCTTCAACGACGATGTCATTTGAGGATGAAACCTCTGAAGGAAGAACCGGGTCAACTGCCGTTTCGACCTTTAGACTTTCGTCTGGTCTGGATTCAGTAGGTTCATTCTCAATGACGGACACTTCAGCTGACCACTTGATCGGGCCAGATGGATTTTCAACTATCGAGGGACTTGGCACGAGTTTTTGGTATCCAGGAGGAAGTCGTAACGGTGAAACCGGACGATCTTCCAAAACTCTCTTCGCCTCATCTAAGAATGGACATCGGTGGATGGCGTGATCGCCTTCACACAACATAAAGGGTGATCTTGGTCTCCCTTTTCGTCCTTCACTCTCGCTAGTTGACGGACTGCAATCAACATGACTACCAGAGGTTGATGCTACCGGATTGTGCAACCTGGGGGACCAGTCCCTTAGTATCCGGGGAATACAAGGACAATCACGATGGAAGTGGGTCCCTTTACAAATGACACACGGCGATTTAGGCCCGGTCGGTGCAGTGTGTGGATTTTTGTCAGATGTCTTTTGCTTGCCCCCAATCGCCTTCGCCATAGGCCCCTTCTGCTTCTTTTCTCTCTTCTTCTTTTCCTTCTTCTCCATGGGAGGCTGACTTTTGTCGGCTCTACCTTGCGAAGATGAAGGATCAGAGGAAGAATTGTAAGAAGTGGAAGGCTGGTGGGTAGCTCTAGACTGGTCTGACTGTTGATTCAACTGCTCAGGATCAGTGGTGATCTGAACTACATTAGTTGAAAAGAGCCATACAGGTAGGCCAATTGTCAATCCTGGAAGTGACAATGTGGCCATATGAGGCGCACCAACATCTCCCCAAGAGGAGAAGGGATTGGGACTTCCACCAAGGTGACTTCCTTGGTTGATGGGCTCCATACTTTTCAACTGAAAGATCAACGTGGGAATAACAGGTGATTATGTTCCGATTAAAAATAAATTTTATTAACGACGCTTTAGACACAACTTTGCTTTTTCATGTTTTAAGAGTCGAGAAAAAGCTAAAGATGACTCTAGTCTCCTTCGATGTTTTAACGAGCCCGAAGTGACAAATGCTCAGATGGACTTTTTCAGTTATAGAGTTTGAAAAAGGCCAAAAGAAACTTCTCTGGAGTTCTAGGCAGAGGGTGTGCCAAACTTTTCGCGAAACCACAGAATACGTTTTACGGTACGGGTGGTCGATCTTCGTGAATGCTGTGTTCACTGCATCGCGATCAGTAGGGTGGCCGACACGACTTCCTATGGATAAAGGCTTTGTTCCTATAGGGGTCTCCCAATATATACGCGACGGTACGTGGGAGCACAAGTCCGTATTAGTGCCACCGACTCTCAGGAGGAATCACCCACCTTCGTAGAGATCGACAGTCACTATGTTTAACGACGCCGGAACACGTCTCTACCTAGACCTCTATGTGTTTGCGTTATGTTACAAAGCGTTGTTATGTAAATTGAATTTATTTTAATGTTGATCTTGTTTAGCAGTTTGCCTTTAAGGATCACCACGAGATGTATATAACAAATTCCTGAATGCAGTCTAAGATGAGAAGCAAACTTTTCAATCTTTCAACTTTGAAAATCTTAACTACTGAGGGAGAAGAAAGGAAAATCTTTTCACACAGATCATAGAGCACACACTAATGCAATTTTTCCTAAATCAGCATGCAAACAGTCAAATGCAAAATGCACAATGCATGTATTTTCTTTTCCCTTTCTTAATGTTGATGTATTACAAAAAGAAAGTTGTTATATAACTTTGATTTCGATTTAAAGCGAAAACAAACAAGTTTGTCCAAAATCAAAAGACACCTTAAGATTTACTTGTTTAATCACTGGAAATACATGAAATCAAACCATAATGACGAAAGTAAAAAGACTAATCAGCTATGGACAACAAACAAGCTAACTCTTTAGACCAGCAAAATGCTTAACACAGGTTCAGATCTAAGAGGCCAAAGCAAGACTAGTTCACTTTCGTTATGGGAAATTGTAAATGATGTAAGAAATACAAAAGAACAAGTACAATTTCGTTATATAACAGAGGCGGAATGATGGCAAGTAAGGTTGGTTTCAGATAGGTACTAGGACTGATAACTGGATGCAAAACCTATAGTTAAAACAGGGAAGAAAAAGGGAGGAAACCCCAAATGCACAATGCAAAATTGGGCCAACGCAGGTGCTGCACAGCCAGTCTGGCTCTCAGCGCAGGTAGCCCCTTCGGGACCTGCGTTGCAAAGCAGGTAGCCTGTGTACTACCTGCTTTGGAAAATGAAAGTTGCGTTTTCTCAGTTTCCGGGTCACAATTTTCTCAAAAATTTACAGTTTTTGCTCAAATCAGAAGCAATCAGTCAAGCACACACAAAGGGATGACAAGGAAGATGAAAAGCTATCACTAAGAGCTTACAAGGATCCTTGTAGATCAGCTCTTCAAATCATGAACATGCTCAGAAATGAGCTAGAGTAGCTACCCTCTACTTCGCTTTTGATATAGTCAAAAGCTTTTCGATTTGGTACTCTTTTGTTCAGGAAATGAATAGCAAAATACTACAAACAATCAAACAGATACAATCCCCAGTGGAGTCGCCAGTTTGTTGTAGGGAAAAGTATCCGATTCGGATGACCCTATCCCACTCTAAGGGTGATAGTACCTCAGCAACAACTGTAAAGAAAACTACTTAAGGTTTACTTCTTTACGAAAGCAAGAGAGAATGAGGAAATGCACTAACTGTTGCCTTGCGCTTAATGTCGAATCCAAACTCTTCTCTTTGCTGCTTGCTCCCAGCTCCTTGCTCTTTTGCTGGCCCAGCTACAATGAGATCCTGCAAAATAACAAAGAAGGAAACTACAAGAAGCATGCAATCATAACTGATTCACGGATTAGCATAAATCAAATATACAATTATCACAATACATTATTGAAACAAGGGTAGATAGAAGAACCTCATTAGCTTTTATTAATGAAGAAGTAAAGTTCTGAGAGAGTTACAACCATTGAAGGCCCCAATCCAGCAACACCTCCCAGCAGAAAGAATTTCTCCTCTTCACCTCCTTCAAGCAATCACCCAATAGCTCTATAGTGAAACCAACAACATATCATTACTTTGCACAAAATTCCAGCCTCCTGAGCTCATAGGAGAGAGCTCAATATATAGATGAATTGAGAAAGGATGAGTCAGCTTGCAACTGATGTGTAGCTGCCTTGTGTCCTCTCTCTCTTCAGTTGATCTTCAGTTCTTGAGTCCACTTGGAGAACCTTGCTTCCACTTGGAGAAACAGAGCCTCTGACTCATCACAAGGCAAAATCCCTGATCCAAGTGTCATTTTTGGAAGATTCCAGAGCAATGACTCAGTGTGCCACCTGTCCCATCTCGCTCAGCGCAGGTGGCCTTTGTTCCACTTGCTTTGCAACGCAGGTACACCATGGAGGAGTTGAGTTTCAGCGCAGAAGCCTAGTGGAGCACCTGCTTTGATTTCAGGATTGCTTGTTTTTGAGTGTTTTCAGGTGGAGAACTGATCTGAGAGCTGTTGGTTTGCTGACCTTGTTCCTCTAGGGGTAGGAACATCATGTTTAGGGACTTTGGATCCCTTGGATTATTGACAATTCATGCCTGATGCTGCAAGGCACAAAATTGTCTATAACACCTGTAGAAGTTGAAAAACCAAACATCGCCATTTTTGTACAATGCTTTATTGGAAAAGACACACATTTCAGATGGAGTAAAATATACAACACATTCATGCGGGACAGTTTTTCCAAGGGCTTAGAATATGTGCATGAATACATCAACATTAATAAGTCCAGGATGCACAAGATAACATGCACGTTCCAGATCATGCAATGTCTGGAAGTGATAGAATGGATAATTACACATATGGATGACTCTCACCTAGTGCTTCATAGTGAGAGTGGCGGATATCCCACCACCTATTATGGTGAGGACATGAAAACATATTATAATATTCTCAAGCCCAATGAGTATGGAAATGACAAATTTTACATGATATGGTCTACCCTTGACACAACTGATGTTATCAAACAATGGTGTCGAGAGCTTGACAAATTTTGCCATTTCCCATCAATAGTCCGTCTGAAAAAGATCCTGAGAGATGTATATCAATACTTGATAGCCATGTATTGTCGATTATATGGGCGTAAGAAAGCCGAGGTGTTCGAAGAGAATTGGATATATACTCTCAATCTAGTGGTGAACCGTGGTAGAGATTTCAATTGGGCGGATATATTATCATATGAGTTGCAATGTCAGGTGGGGCAGGCTAAAGAATATTTACGGGTGACCCGGGAACCAAAATTTTATATATTTGCTTTTATCTTAGACAAAATCTATGCATGATATGCATTCTCGGGATTGAATTGGAAATAGAATTTTGAAGAGAAGTTCCTGATTACTTTCTAGTAGGGGAGTTTTGAGGTCTAAAATGGGCCTCCTAAGGAAATTATAAAATAATAGTGGAAATGATAAAATAAGATTAGATGACATCATCAAATTTTAGAGGGAAAAAAGAAAAAAAACTATTTTTTCAACTCGTATTTTCAACTTATCTCCCTATGGGTATACTCAAGTTTCAAGCGGAAATACTCGTTGGATGCATAATTTGATTCCTCATCCAAGGAATACCCATGTTTCATACTTTTGATGGACCTTGCTACACGAAAATTGAGAAAAACATGAAAAACGTGATTGCAATCACATTTATTCATGTATTTCTCATTTTTCATGTAGCATGGTCCATCGAAAGTATGCAACATTGGTTCTCTTTGGATGAGGAATTAAATTTTGCATCCAATGAGTACACCCACTCAAAATTTGAGTAAAACCTTAGGGAGATAAGTTGAAAATATGAGTTGAAAAAGTAGTTTTATTATTTTATTATTTTTTAATCTTTTTACCTTTTTACTCCAAAAATTTTGGATCATCCCCCATGGTTGACATCATCATCTTGAATTCTATTGGTTCTTATAAATTTTATTTTGATTGTACATTTTTCTTAGGAGGCCCATGTTCGACCTCAAAATTCCCCTAATGAATTGAAGGTTGTTATTAGAAGTGAGCTTCAGAGGCATGTACAACAAATTGGCTGAAAACTTCTTTGTAGTTATCTTTCACATGATATTAGAGATTGATCCTCCTTGCATCACAGATCAGGTAAAGGAGTCACTTCGAGATATCAAAAATTGGTTCGCATATTTAGAGGGTACATGCATTAGGTACTTTGATAGTCATATATCCCCTCATCTTATGTCGCGATATGTGACCAACAAGGTGGTCATGCAAGAGGTTTCAAATTAGTTGGACAAGGGGTTGTCATGAATGCTGAACAAGTGGAAGAAATCCCCTTTGCCTATCTTTCCATTGAGAATAAGACTTTAAAATTTAAAGAGTCATAAGGCGATAGTAACAGAGATAAAGGAGTTTGACTGCCCACACTTCATCACTAAAGACTTCCATGGATATGATCCCAGGCGAATTTTCAGACAACTTTGTGAAAGGATTGGTCATCAATATCCACAAAAGAATATGAGAAGATAAAGAATTGGTACAATGCCAAAATGAGGACACATCCAACCATGGAGACCAGTTCACCCCACAATCCACCAGCTTAGGACTTGCAGGTGAAAAAGAAGTAGGAGATAACGCCTCAAGCAAATAATATAGGTCCTAGGAAAAGGATCAGGTATTCATCTGGTGAGAGCAGAAAGAAATGGAAAGTTGTTCCATTAAACTTAGGAGATATGCAAGAAAAACTAGAGAGGAAAGAAGCATAAGAAGCACCTGAAGAAGAGAAGAGGAAGCAAGATGAGTTTCTCAGGAAGCAACAAGAAGAAGAAGAAGAGAGGAGAAGGATAGAAGAATAGTAGCAGAGGCATTCCCAGGAGGAGGAAGTTGCACAAAGATTGGAAGAAGAGAAAATAAATCAAGAGTTGGAAGAAGAAGCGATGGAGAAAGAATAAACCATCCATCCCATGGATGATGAACCATGCACTCCAGAGGAACCTCCTGTTACATGTGGTCATCTTCCAATTGAGGAAATGGGGATCAAACCTCGACCAACTAATAGAATTATGGATGTATGAAGCGTAAATTTTGATCAACTAAAAAAGAGGATCTTGCAGCGAAGGTAAAGATATTTCCTGAATGATCCTCAGAATCTATTCTTAGTAGAAACATAAAAGGTCATAACTTCCAACACTCGAAGGAACCCTAGAGCTATCATGGCAGAAAATTTGCATTCGCTACAACGACATAGGATAATTCTGAGTATCTGCTGAATGAGAACACCGGGATGAGAAGAGAACTTATCGTAGTTAAGCAATAGGAAGAACAACTTGCGGCGGAAAACCTATGGTTTCTATCACAAAGCGCCAATATCATCGAGTGGTAATCAACCATGCAAGAAGAGTTAGGGCCAATGGAGGATACCAAGGTGCGACTATATGATGCAATGATATTTCTTCAAAAAGTGGTGTCTCCTCTTGTTGGCATACAAAAGAAGGCACATGAAGTGGTGAAAATCTTGAAAATGAAAAATAGAGTAGTCGATTAACTTCAGGAGTGCACTACTAGGTATCCAGATGCCCTACAACATTTGGAGAAGAAAGACAAGATTGTTGCATAATTTGATAGAGTTTAGTTGAGACTCCATCACCAAAATTTCATATGCCTTGGTGAACAGTCAATTAGTACCATTGCTGCATATAATCAACTGCACAATGCATTTGAGTCTCTAACACAAACACATGGGATGCCTTCGATCGTACACTTGAGGTAATCAAAGGCAGGGATATGATCTTCCCAGAGATCAAATAGTACATTGAGTGGATCAAACTAGAAACATAACGGGAAGGCTTGGAGGTAACCAAAGATGTTATTATGTAGTATGCCATTTTACCAACGAAAGCTCATATTAAGCTTTCATGGTTGTGGAATATTGTACAATCAAACTCCAAGAATATATTGTCAGAGGCATTGGAGGTCAATACATGCTTCATTGGGGACTATACAATTCAGGTCAAAGACATTTCCACTGATTTCAAAGTTGGGCACACTTATATTATAAATGAAATCCATGTATAAATACATGACTTATCCATTTGATGAGTTTTTTTCCCATTCTCATTTTTGTCTTATATAGTTGTCATCTAATTTGTGATTTGTCTTATGTAATAAATGTTATGTAATGAAGCCCAAGGGACATAAGTGGAATATGAATGGGACACAAGTGAAATATGAATGGCCACACATTGGAATGTAATGAGTCATGTTAGAATGTGAATAGTCATAAAAGTCAAGTAGTCACGGGGAAGCTCAAAGGTCATTGTACTTGCTATAAATAGCTCCTCATAACTCAAGCAAATGGATTTTTGGGAGGCTTAGCCTTGGCTTCTCTTGTAATACATAGGAGATATATTATTCTTTGGAGAAGCAAGTTGTCGCTTTAGTAAGTCCAAGGGACACAAGTAATAATTTGTCATCTCATTTGTGATTTGTCTTATGTTATAAATGTTATGTAATGAAGTCCAAGGGACACAAGTGGAATATGAATGTCTACACATTGGAATGTAATGAGTCATGTTAGAATGTGAATAGTCATAAAATTCAAAGAGTCATAGCGAAGCTCAAAGGTCATTGTACTTGTTATAAATAGCTCCTCATAACTCAAGCAAAGGGATTTTTGGGAGGCTTAGCCTTGGATTCTCTTGTAATACATAGGAGATATATTATTCTTTGGAGAAGCAATTTGTGGCTTCATGTTCCACTATTGGATACAATGTTTCATTCATGTAACAATGTACTTGGGATCTTAGACTTATAATCATAAGCTCAATGAGCCGACATTCCTTCATACATGTATCATATATATAGTTGGACTATTTTGGTTATGTTTATGGTATATGTTTGATCTGAAATTAAACAGGAACACAACAAATTACAGATATAATCATAAATATAGAGATGCAGCAGAAAAACACTTCATTGCACTAATAGAAAAAAATTGAACTATGCTTACAAACATAATGGAAAGAAGATAGCTCGGGTGATGGTAGCTTATCTCTGAGAAGAGGTGTGGTGGCTACATGTCTCTGAACTGTGTTACATTGAGGCTCAAAGGCCTATTTATTATTAAGAAACAATGGAAACCCTAAACATCCAAAAACCTAACCCTAGGAGATGAAGCGCCAAAACTGTGGGCCCCGTTTGGGTAAATTGCTACATCAACTTCCTGGGGTTGTAACTTTGGCATATGATCTCCGTTTGGTTGTCATAGTATCTCGTTTTGAAGATCTCAAAGAGAAGGTCAAAAGAAAACTTGCAAGCTGGTTTTGGACATTTTCGGTCTCTCTTTTTTACCTAAAAATAGCTCCAGAAGTTCAGGACTCGAAAGACTACCAAAAATAGTAAATTGTGCTACAATTAAGGAAACCGAAAAAATGAAAGAGACATTATTGGGGGTCCAAGGGGAATAGGCGGGTGGACACCAATAGCCACCTGGATCATTCCTCCCCCCTTAGGAAGCAATGGTCTCCATTACGTTGAGTGCCTCCATGACATGGGCAAACTTCTATTGAACTTCGTCCCTGGTAAGCCACTTGCCTTGGTGAACGAGTTGGCCAGCTTTGACAACTCGATATAGTTGGATTTTTTTTGGCGAGTGTTCTTGATTTGTGTGTCCATGATCCGATTGGTGATGGCCTGTTCCATGTAGTATGGGTTTAGCTCTATTGGTGTGAGTTGTTCTGCAATGTCGGATGTGTCCAACAATGGTGGAAAGTATGGTCAAAGGCGATCTACATTGAACACTAGGTGCAGACCAAGGAATGATGGAATGCTAATCTCGAAGACATTGTCCCCTACAACCTTGGTGATGGTGTATGGCCCATATCGGAGCGGGCAAATCTTGCGGTGGGGTCCAATGAGGCACTCCTCCTGCAAATGTAGCCAAACTTTGTTGCCCACCTGGAACTTGTGCGACACCCGATGTTGATCATGGTGTTGCTTGTACTTAACATTGAATCTGTCCAATATATCATGGACCTGTTGGTGAATGTATTGAAAGCACTCAATGGAGCTTTTAGCCCTATCGACTTTGGACTGGACATGAGCCGAATATGCCTGAGTAGCTGCAAATGGTATGGCCACATCAATGGGAGATAATGGTTGAAATATGAGCCCTACCAAAAAGGGATTGTGGCCCGTTGAGCTGTGGGGAGCTCTATTGTAGCTGTGCTGGACATAGGGGAGGCTTTCATCCCATGTGCGTGGATGCTTCGAGTTGTACATGTGTAGAATGTGTACGATCATCCTGTTGACAACCTCTGTTTGGCCATCAGTTTGGGGATGGAAAGTTGTGGACTTAGTAAGTTTTGTATCGAGCATCGACCAGAGACTTGACCAAAATGTGCTCAACAATCTGCTATCTCGATTTGAGACAATGGACTGTGGGATCCCAAAGTGTACCCACACACGCTCAAAGAAGAGCTTAGCAGTGGCATGTACTATGATACTCTTCCTGCAGGCTACCATGATGGCCATCTTAGAGAATCTGTCGATGACCACGAAAATGCAATCATTGTCGTGCTTAGTAGCAGGAAGGCTCGACATGTAATCCATGGAGACAGGTTCCCAAGGCCAACTAGGAGCAGGTAGAGGAGTATACAAGCCTTACTTCTTGATGGTTGGTTTGGCAATGGCATAGGCGATGTAGGATCTAATGTACTTCCCAACATCTTGACGAAGTTTTGACCAATAAAAATACTTCTGAAATACCGCCACTATTTTCTCTACTCTGAAATGTCCAACGACCCGAATGAAGTGCACCTCCAAAATCATCTTGGCACACTCGCTTGAAGGAACATAGATGTGTCCCAGGTGGCATAACAATGCATCCTGAAGGTGAAAATTTGGAACTTGCTTCCATTCCAGGAGTGTCTGATATGTATTGCTGACTTCTGGATCGCTCTTGTAAATATGTGGCCACCTCGATGTCTTGTGCCCACAGGACTCGAGCACAGTGATCAATGCCATGACTGGTGGTCGACTGTGGCAATCAACGACATTATTGGTTCTACCCTTCTTATACTTAATGTTAAATGGAACTGATGCAGCACTCCCACCATAGGTTCCATCGCTTAAATCAAACACACAATAAAACTCTAAAATCCACAATATAAGAATTTATATAACTCTCAAATATAATTTATTAAAGACATAAAATATTTACAAGAAAAATTCTCATTCCTCACTCTCACACTCCTCTCCCCTCATGCCTCATGGGCTCCTCTTAATTTATACAAATGGATTAGAACCTAAGTAGGTTCTAGATCCCTTAACAAACTCCAACAATATCTCTCTTGATTCCTAAAATCTCTCATCCAAATCCTAAAAATTCTCTAATCCCACTTTTAACTCAACTAATCCTCTATTTTAGTATCCCCTAATCCCTAATATTTCTATGAGATCTTTACAAGTCTATCAGCACTCATATTCTCTCATAATTGAGAATATTTACAATTAAAACCTCACACACAAATTTTCCACTCAATTTATTAAAAATATACAAATAAGTTAAAACATCACACCCTAGTTAACCAAATATACAATGATTTTCTGAAGCAGGATTTTCCTGCATCAGGAATTGTTGCAGGTAGGTGAACCATTTCTGATGGCGATCGTTCTGCAACTTCCCTTGTGTTTGTATGAACTGTAGAGGTCAGTGGTCTATGTGGATGGCCTTTTCCTTCCCTAGAATGTAATGTTTCCATTGACAACAGGCCTGCACAATGGAATACATTTCTTTGTTGTAAGTGGGGTACTTCCGGACTGTGTCTAAAAGTGTCTCACTGTGGTAAGCCATTGGATGCCCATGCTGAGTAAGAACTACACCAATAGCATAATACGAGGCATCTGTCTCAATCTCAAATGGTTGTTGTAGGTATGGTAATGTGAGCACTGGGGCAAAACATAGGTGATTCTTCAACTCGGAGAACAATTGCTATTGGGTTTCAGAACAAAAAAACTTTGCTTTTGCTTCACCCTTGGTGACTTGACTTATAGGCCAAGTGATACGAGAGAACCCCAACACGAATCTAAAGTAGAAGTTGGCAAGGCAAAAAAAGATGTGGAGCTCTGTTAGAGTGGTTGGGGCTGGCCAATCCCGAATGACTTGTATCTTGAATGGGTCCAAATGTACACCCTGCTCATCCGTTATGTACCCAAGATATTGAACCTGGGTCAAGCCAAAGGTGTATTTCTCCAAGTTATCACACAGCTTGTGTTGTCATAGGGTTTGAAGGACCTGTTGAATAAGGTGGAGGTGCTCGTCCCAAATCTGGCTGAAGATCAACATGTCATCTCAATACACCACCACGAATGCATTGGTGAAGGCAAGATATTGTCCATCAGTCTCATTAAGGTTGCAGGGTCGTTCGTCAATCTAAACGACATGACCAACCATTTGAAAAAGCCCTCCTTGGATTTGAAGGCAGTCTTCCACACATCAAAGAGTTCGATAGGCACCTGGTGACAACCCGACTTCAAGTCAATCTTGCTAAAATATTTGGCCCCCTTGAGCTGGTCAATAAGGTCATCAATCCGCGGGATTGAGTACCTATTCCGGATAGTGATCTTGTTTAACTCCTGGTAGTCAATATAGAGCCATTAGGTCCCATCCTTCTTCTGTACCAATATAATCAGGCTCCCACATGGTGATGAGCTTGGCCTGATGTGCCATTTCTACAATAGTTCTTGAATCTGCCTCCTGATCTCATCGTTCTCTAGAACAAAGTGCCAATAGAGCCCATTGGGTAGCGGCGCGACCAGGGTCAGATCGATGGAGTGCTTGACCTGACAGTGCAGAGGTACCCCTATAGGTGAGGCGAAAATATCCCTATACTCTTCCACAACCTTGTCCATCCATTGCTGTTGTGCAGGGGAGCCTTGCTTGGAAGCTGTGGCCACAACCTTCTTCTTGCCCTAAGGACGAATAATAAGGAAAACAAATTTCCTAGTATTGGAAATGATCTTACTGCATTTCTTTGCAGTGACCAAAGAGATGGCGGTAGGCAGGGCTACCTCCGGTATCCTGTACAACTTGTTGGCCAAGGTAATAATCACAGAGCGAGGTCTAGACTCATATACAACATGTCACTTCCACAAGTATGGTTGTCCTAACAATACATCACAAACTTCAAGAGGAGAAACATCACACAGTACCTCATCTGTGAAGGGCTTGATGCTGTAGGGAAGGCGACACTGTTGGATGACGCGAAGATCTCATCCTTGGTGAAGCCACCCGATGGTGTATAGTTGTGGATGTGTTGTAGTCTTTAGGCCCAGCCGCTTCACAACCTTTGTTGAAATGAGGTTCTTTTGGCTCCCGCTGTCAACAATGAATTGCAGTGGAGAACCCTTCACCCACATCTATGAGTGGAAGAGGCATTCCCCCTTCTCTGGATCTTCAGGCTCAATCTTCTAGACCTTGGTGGTGCCCACAGTCGCACTGGGCTCTGCATCAATGATCTGCTTCCCTTTGTCAGTTCCCTTATCAGGTTCTGATTTAGAGTCGGAGCATGCGTCTGATTTAAAAGTCTTCATCTCAGCCACCAGTGACTGCTTGGCCTGACACTCACTTGTATTGTGAGTGGATCTCTTATGGAACTCACACCATTTTCTTGTGTCCTTCTTTGTCTTCGTCGTGTTTTTCTTTGCTTGCAGCTTCAGTGGGCTGTCCTGGGTAGCCTTGCCTTGGCTTGGTCCTTTGTTCTGTGGTTTGGGGGTGACTTTTCCTTGCTTTGGATTCGAAGATCCAAAGTCCCGCTTCTTCTGTTTAAACTTCTGCTCAATCTTGCTAGCGTATTGGTACGTCGTGCCAAGCGAGGAAATGTCCAGGAACTCCATCTCGTCCTGGATGTACTTGTGTAGACAGTCGCGATACTTGAGCACCAAATGCCACTTAGTATCCTTGATACCCAACTTCGTGCGAAGGGTATGGAAAATATTTGTGAACTTCGATACATCTTGGTCCCTTCCCTATCGTAGCATGGTCCACTTTATGTATTTATCTTCATATCTCCTGAGAGGGTAATATTGTTCCTTGATGGTGTCTCAAAGAGAATCCCAAGTGGGTACGACTAAAAAACGAGGGTTCAGTCTCATCCTTTTGTTCACAGCATGTTCCCACTAGTCCTTGACGTGTGGGGCGGCTTTGAGAAGTGCAAAAGTAACCTTTTCCCGATTGGAAACTGGTTCAACTTTGTGATAAGGGAGATCCATGAATTGACTAAATGGCCTGGCACAAAGGGGAGGGTTTCTGTTTGTATTCAACCTTGTCCCACAGGATGGTGGGTATGTATGTCCACTTTATCCAAAATTGTATGGCTTCTAGTGTAAAAAGTAGGGATAAAGGTCTGGGTTACCTAAAGCCTGTCTGTCGAGTGCCCTTTATTTGCGGGTTCTTCTCACCCAAGATTTAGAACCTATATCAGTCTCAATATCCTTCCAATAGATTTAACCATTTATTTATGGCGTCTACATCTATTAGGCCTTCAAATATGGGAATATTGAAGTTAGCTTGTACCTTAAAAGGAGTGGCACCTCCAAAGTGGTTGTTGGATGAATATGCATCGCCTGTGGGTAGCCGTCGAAGGATCTTGGAAAATTTATCCATAATCACATCCCTTTGTCGCTTGAGGGCTTTCTCGAGCAACATTTTGAAAGGATCTCCTACCCCATCATATTTCTTTTCTTCCACCATGGGAGTGTTGAGGCATTAAAACCGCCCCAGGATTGTTCCATGGAGACTGGGCCATCGTTGAGCTGTTAGTTAATGAAAGTGCGAAGGATGATCCCTGATGCTGAGAAGATGAAGATATTATGATGTTTGATGATTGAAGAGGAAGGGTTGTGGAAGATGGATGAGTGATTTGGGATGAAGATGTGGGTGGCTGACTTCGCGGTGAGGGATTCGAAATGGACGAAGTAGATGAAAGAGTCTCACTGTCAGACTCTGGTGGTGTTTTCCTTGCTCTTTTCCTAGTGGGGAGAGGAAGTTCATTTGGCTAGATGCCAAACTTTTCACTCTTCAATCTGGTCAGGGGATGAGCAGGGTTGTACTACGAAGTCACGCTGCTTTTAGATTTATCAGACCTCTGAGTAAAAATAGAGAATCCCTGGAGTTTACGAATCAAAGTTTGAATTTCAGGGGGTTCAATGATAAGTTGGTCTGATATATTAGGGTATGTAGCAGTAGTGGATACTCAAGCGACTTCTAACTCCGAGTTTAATCGTATTGGAGAAGTCGGGGGAGTTGATGAGGGTGATTTACTCTCAGAATGGTATTTAGATTTTGATTTAGGTGCCATTCATAGTTCGTGCCCTCCTTCTAGCGCCAAATATGTTGAGGGCCCTGAAATCGAGTCAACAACAAGGGGGATACCCACCTGGTCTGGAAATTGGTTGGCAGCTCCTTGCCCGTTTGGTATAGCGGGTCCGACTGGGGGTAATGGGACCAGTTTCCCAATGTAAGGGGTGTGTGTGTGTGTGTAGAGTTTCATGATGCTGATCTAGAAGAATTTTGAGCTAATTTAATTCTAACTTCTAAACTGACTCTATTCTATTGTAATCTAACAAAAACAACACATCTATTCTATGCTAACCCGGGGTAGATTTCCTCTATTATGTGATCTAAAAAGATTTCGAATAATAACTGGTAATAAAGATCATTCAGCGATCATAAGAATAGAAATCAATTAAGATAAACCATTCTGCATAAAAAGTTAGGAAAAACAGTTGTGAACAGCATATCGCATAATAAGTTATTCATATGTCAAGCACAAATAAATGACTCCACCGTACAGAAGTGCCAAATGGTAATCCACACATTCATACATTAACATATAAAAAACTCAGTTGCATATCACTTTAAGAATATAAGCAGAAATTGGTCAAGAGATAAAAGTACCATTTATGACTGATTTCACTAATAAACTTCAAGCAATAACGATTTATCTCTACTTGTTCTAATATCTACTAAGAGTACATAAGTGCAACATCAGTAGCAGACATTAAAATGCAAACATAAATAAATCTCGATCCATCCATTCATCAAAAACCCCCTCCGAGGGTGCAAAAGTGCATGTTCTGAGGACAAGTTTTTTTGACAGATTTCTGGACCCTTCTCCAAATGCCATGAGAAGGGTTAAATACTACTAACTAATTGATCTTAATTACACAAATTTAGGAAACGGCTTCAAATGACCGCCCTTTTACTAAAACAAATTTATTTCTAAAAATTGAATCTAATTTCTAACCGTTTCTGTATCTGCTCCTTAGTGCTGTAAGCAATGCAACGCTCGCCTGGAAAGAGTCGGCTGGTTGTCTTCTCCTTTCATTCGAGTGATAAAAGTAGAAATAATAAGAGCTGGCACCTCTTTCTGACAAACTAGAAGATATTTTCGAAAATCTTCGTCTGGTTGGGTGTATTCGCTGTGTGCATACTTAGTATAACCCAGATTTCTTTCAAACTGATTGTGTTGTTGCTATTTCGGTTTCCGGCCGTGCGAATGACTCAATGAGTTAGGGATTTTGTTGCCTGAACAATCTTCTGTATTGAAAATTGCTTCTGTTCTTTGTTCCAGGCTTTTTTGGAGCGTCCTCCCTCTTTAGCGTTTCTCTTTTTGCTTTACCCAGTCTGAGCTTCAGGATCTTTTGTAAACATGTTGCTTTTGTGCGCCTTTGACTCTGAGCCTTGGATAGTCTATTTTCATCAGTGTCTGTTGAGTGATACTCTGGAATCCGCGGTCCTGCTGCATGCGGCAACCATTTGCGAAGGCATCTCCTCTATGTTCTCCTAGTATTGACGCTTTCCCCTTTTCCTTAGATGTTTCCTGCATATTGATTTATATTAGTTGTTGCCTTATAGTTGACGCAAACGAAAAGAGAAATGACGAAAAGATTGACATGAAAGCTTTAAGTTCTAATGAATGCATAATCATGACACTCATCATGACTTGACTCTTCGAAAAACGTGACACAATCATTCTTGGATACTCAGGCGTACAATCATTAATTTCCCTTAAGGTTCACGCTCGATTTTGGGTTTACGGACTATGTCGAGGAACTCTTGCGATGAGTGATTTCCTCGATTCGCATCGTAGTATCGAGGATTGCTATGTCAAGAAGTGTCATCGCAGGAATTGATAGTCTCGTTCATCGCAGATCGCATGATCGCAAATCATAAAATCTCAGATCGCAGATCGCGTTTTTCGTTTAATCACTGTGTGCTGTTTATACGATGTTGCGATATGTGACGTCGCATATCGGCCGTCGGCGATTCCTTACGGTTTTTCATTTAAGCGCGCTTTCAATATATGCGATGCGATCTAGCTTTAGGGAGTTAAAATACAAAAATCTTGATAAAAATATTTTTTAGATTTTTGTTAAGGGTCCCCCTTTGCTTGGTGTTATTGCTAATATCAAACAAAGAGGGGGGTTGTTGGTGACCACAACAATGGCGATTCACTGTGAAGAACCAATTATCTCTGCTTTTCTATTGAATTTCCACTTCCGAAACAGAAAAATTTTCATATGTCTAAATTTTGTTATGGACAGATAGAGTACATTACTCCTTATCCTGTCAATGATACTTTGTCTCAACCTTTTCATATTCCAATCGTCTACTTCCTCAAGCTTAGTTCTTGCATTCATACCAGACATTACTCGGTCTTTTTAAAGATAAAATAAGGTCTTCTCTGTGTACTGGTTTTTTTTAAAATATGCTCATTTGTCGTAGGTAGAGCCTCTGCTGCCCGCAAGCGTCCATAGCCTCGACAGGGTTACCATGTTATCCAACAATGATCCTTTTTCCTGCTTGAGGTTATTTACAACATTTCAGAGAAAAATCCTTTTGACACTTTTTCCTTTTTTATTCTCTAAAGAACAATGTCTTGGTTTGGTGGCCAAAGTATGACACAGTCATTCACTTGATTTACACTTTTGCTAAACAAGCTGGCTCGTGATGAGACCCCTTGTCTTTTGATTGCAACAATCTTGAGTCGTTGCCCTGTTTTGATAGACAGTATTGGCAAAGTCAGCAAGTTATAATATCTGTGATCATGATAATCCGGCTCGTGATGAGACCTCTTATTCTTTGAGATATAGTGTTTTCTCGGATTGTTTATCTGAATGCTGCGATTTCCTTTAGCAGGGAGGAAGTCATTGTTTTTCCTTAAGAAATCTCTGGATGACAATAATAGAGTTCGAAAATAGCAATTTTACAGAGAATATTTATTTTATTATTGATGATACCTTTCTTTCTGCTAACATAAAACAATTTTTTACCAAAGGTTGCTTTCATCAAAGTTTTTTGAGGTTGAAACTAACATCATATTTAGGCTAAAGTTAACTCTATTTGTCAATAATAAAAATCAGATTTTTCGAAACGTTTTGCTAATTGTACAAGAGAAATCAAAATCTGATAGAGAATTGGTGTGCTCTTTCATGAATCCTTTTTGATGATCATTTACAACTGGTTTTATTTATAAAAAGAGAAAAACTAAATAAAAACTAAAACTATCCTACAAAAATAGAAGAATGATCTTCTATGGAAAATACATTTTAAGAATCTGTCCATTCACAGGCAGAGAATCTCTTCTACCTGCCAAATCCTGCAACACAAACATCGATGGGCCTATGACTTCTACAATCTGAAAAGGACCAAGCGACAGCTTCTGAAATTTCGTATGTTTGCCCTTTTCTTCATGAGCCTTATCCCATTTTAAAACTAAATCTCCCATCTGAAAGCTTTTTCTGGTCATTATGCTTGAGTCAAAAGAGGATTTTATTAGCGCTTGGTGGTGAGCATGGGTTTTCTTAGCTTGTTCTCGTCGTTCTTCTAGTTTGATTATTTCCATTTGTCTCAATTGTAAGGAGGAAGTAGATACTTCATCAATGTATTGTACTAAAGACAAAGAGGGAATGACTAAGTGAGTTGGAAGAACCACTTCTTTCCCATAAACTAAATTAAAAGGAGAAGTGCCTATTGAAGCTTTCTTCGTAATTCTATCTACCCATAAAGCATTTACCAGTGCTTTGTGCCAATTCTTTTGGTTTTGGTCGACTGTTCTTTTAATAATCCTGATTAGGTTTTTGTTTGTTGATTCAGCCAACCCATTACCTTGTGGATAGTAGTTGGCAGAATACTTCAGTTTGAACCCTCTCTTAAGTGCAAACTCAGTCATTGTATTTCCAGAAAAGTATGATGCATTATCAAACATTAAGGCCGTTGGAAATCCAAACCTAGTGATGATAAATTGATCTATGAATTCAATAATGTTTTCAGAATTAGCTGTCTTGAGAGGAATTGCTTCTACCCATGTAGTAAAATAATCTGTTGCCGTGAGGATATATCTATGCTGCTTAGAAGAGTGAGGAACGATCTCACCTATTATGTCCAAGCCCCATTCGCTGAATGGTTGCTCGATGTTAACCGGTTGTAGTGGCATGGACGATTTCTTTTGTTTCCCTGCAGCAGTCTGGCAGATTTGGCATTTCCTTACGTAATTGTACGAGTATTTGAATAGCGTGGGCCAATAATATCCTGCACGTAAGATTTTATGTGCAGTAGCTTCCCCAGCATAGTGTCCACCTGCTGGTCCATCGTGGAGTTCCTGCAAAACATTTTCGGCTTCAGTTTTCTCAAGACACCTAAAAAGTACAGAATCGTAATTCCTTTTAAACAGAACATCATTTATGGGCTGGTATTGTTTAGATTTCAATCTCAGAGCTCTTTTCTTGGTGTGGTCTAGGTGTGATGGAGCATACCCGTTCTTAAGATAATAAATGGTGTCAGCATATAATGATTCTGCATCGTTTAGGCTTACCTCATATGTATGTACCTCTTCAGATGAGTTCTCAGGAATTTGCGATGCTCCAGCTAACATCTTGCAGAAGCCTTGACCTCTTACGATGTTTGCTGGCTTGATCTCAAGATCATATTCTTGTAAGGTGGTAATCCAATTTTCTCTCTTTTCGCCCACATCCTTCTGTATCAGAAGGTTTCTTACCGCTGGAAACGGTACTATGACTTTGGTATGGGCTTTAAGTAAGAAAGGTCTGAAATATTTGATTGCTTTGAAAACAGCATATGCCTGTTTCTCCACGTCTGAATAATTGAGTTCAGCACCTTGTAAGTTCGAGCTAAAGAATGCGATTGGAGCTTCCGCCTTCTCTTGATTTTCTTGAGTTAAAATCGCGGCATAAGATTTCTTTGAGGCAAATGTGTATAAGATAAAAGGTTCTGAAAAATTTGGGGTTGCTAAAGATGGAGCGTTGATGATAGCTTGTTTGATCAAGTTGAATGCTTCATGCTCGTCTAGACCCCATTTAAAATTTGAATTCTTTTTTATCATATTTTGTAAAGGAGAAATAATACGTGAAAAATCTGGGACAAACCTTTTTACAAAATTGATTTGACCAAGGAAAGATTGCATGGCCTTTTTGTTATGGGGCATGGATACTTCAGAATTTTCTTTGATCCTGTCAGGTTCAATGTGAATACCAGATTTTGACACTATGAATCCTAGCAATTTCCCTTCACTTAACGCGAAAAAAGATTTCTTTGGGTTAAGTGAAATCCCATACCTTAAACATCTTTGAAAGATTTGTTTCAAGTCTTTGAGATGGTCGCTTCGCTTCTTGGAGTACACTGTTATATCGTCCAGGTAAATCACTACCGATTTATTGACTAAACCTTTAAATGCGATGTCCATGGCTCTCTGAAAGGTAGCGCTGGCATTGATCAGACCAAATGGCATCTTCCGATATGCGTATGTGCCCCATTTAGTTCGGAATGTGGTTTTTAACTGATCATCGGGATGTACCAGCACTTGATTGTATCCTGAAAATCCATCCAGAAAAGACATTAATTCTGAGCCTGCTACTGCCTGTAATATTTGCTCCATAGGTGGAAGGGGAAAACTGTCTTTTTGACAGGCTTTGTTGAGATTCCGGAAGTCGATACAGATCCTAATATCTCTGTTTTTCTTTCTAACGGCCACCATATTGGATACCCATTTGGAATGTCTGACGGGGAAAATTATTCTAGCTCTCAACAACTTATTTAGCTCAGTCTTTATTTGATTTTCTAAGTTGGGGTGGATTTTTCTGAGCTTCTGCTGGACAGGTTTTTCATTTTCAATCATAGGGATAGTGTGTTGAATGATAGAAGTGTCGTATGTCTTCAGCTCATCGTAATTCTAGGCAAAAACATTTTTGTATTGTCTCAGAAGACGGATATATGCTGATTTTTCTTTGGGGGCTAGGCAGTGGCCTAGATTAACGTTTTGTGGCTTCTCATCGGTTCCTAGGTTCACTAATTCATAGTTCAGAGTCGAACTGTAGAGTTTAGAATTGGCAGACCTTTTAAACCGACTTTTTAAATCATATAAGTCTTCTAACTTAACTACCGATTTAGGTATAGCATTATCAGTGCTATTTTGTTGTATTTAGTGATCATGATGGTCTTCGTCGATTATTTGATTTGAGTAGGATCCTTCAGAAGTGAGGAAATTTACAATGTCAGGATCGTCGTTGAATACTCTCCAGTTGGTGATGTTGTCAGGGATGGATGGTATAAAGATTAATTCTATTGAGAATCTATCTGGACTAAAATCTTCGGAGGGAATAAGACTAGAGGCTACGTTAGCTAACAGGTCTGCGCTCGCATTTTGGAGTCTTGGGATTGACGAAATATTGAATGCTATGAATGTGCAGTCAGATCTTGTACTAAAGATTGATAGTGCTTCAAATGACTTGACAGGAAATGTATGGTGTTACGTACCTATTTGACGACAATCTCAGAATCTCCAAATACTTGAAGATACTTAACATTCAACCCAATTGCTTTGTATAGGCCTTGCACCAAGGCCTCGTATTCCGTTGTATTGTTTGTGCAATCGAACTCAAGTATGCACGTAAGCATGGTCTTATTTCCGTCTGGGCTAATCAGAACGCATCCCGCTCCCGCTCCCTCGTTAGATTTAGAGCCATCAAAATATAATTTCCAAAACAAAGATGTATTTACAGGGTTATCTAAAAAATTAACACATTTTGAATTATCAGTTTGGGAAAAATTTTCTACTTGGGACAAAACTGAATTTTCTAAGTAAGGTGAAATATGAGCATTGAAATTGCCGAGGAAAGAATCTACCGAGTAGTTGCCTATGATATTGCTGTTGTATGCTATTGCTTCATTCTCTCCTTCCAATTCCGTCACTATATACTTTTGGTGCAACTCTCGTTCAACATTTATTTGATTCGGTTTACCGTTGTAGGGTAACCACATGTGCGACCAGTCAGTTGAGAAATATCCGTGGAGTTTTTCCGACCAATCCCTGCTAAGAATCAAACCATAGAATTCAGGGATATCAGCTACTAGAATGTCGATAACCTGGCATACTTTCAGGTTAGACGACAGTCTTATGGTCACCTGATTAAGTTCACCAATCACTTCGACTTGAGATCGATCAAGTTGAACTATGCGCACTGCGGATTTTTGTGGTTGAACATTCAATTTGACACATATTGATCTGGGTAAAATATTTGTTGAAGCAACAAGATCAACTAAGCAATTGTGCACGTTTTTATTGAAAATTTCATAAGTGAGAAGGAAAGGAGGAGTATGAGATCTTGATCTTCCTCCAATCAAGGCGATGTCATTTGGATCAATCTTATTGATCGTGTTGGTTGGAGGTCTTCCCACGTTGTGGGAAGCTACAGCTGTAGGTAATGATGTAGTAGGCACGGCATGTAATTCTTTCATCATTATTTTCTGTTGATGTCTCAATTTTCTCAACTCGTAAAGAGTGATATTAGCCCTAGTCTTTTTCATGTCATCGATAATATTATACTCCATTTCATCTGACACTATCAGTGTTCTTGATGGAGGTGCTTGATCTGATTGGACTGGGCTAAATTGGGTCGCTCTAGCGGTTGTTTTCTTTGTTGTGACCTTATCTTTTGTTGCAGGGCTCGTGCCCTTCTGTTTAGGGGTAGTTTGGGGAGGATCAAGTAGATTTTTGCTTCGTGTGCTAACCGGAAATGCTTCTTGATCTTCTTCTTTTGGGAGGATGAAATCCCACATTCCTTGTAGTTCCAAAACTTCTTCATCATCGGTCTGTCCTTCAGTGGTATTCTCTTCTTCTCCTTCTTCTTCAGATTCGACGTTTGAGACAGCATTGGGTGGTTTCACATCCATGGGAGGATTTCTTTTAAAAGATATGAAGGGCTTTTTTGAAGAAGTTTCTGCTACTTGTTTTCTTATGTCAATCATCTCATTGGACGTGGCCTTTAACACTTTTTGTAATCCTTCCATATCGAAATGATCTTTCGTTTGCTTCTTCTTGGTGTCTTCTTTGAAAGATATTTTCTTAGATTTGCGTTCCTCTATTGCAGATCTCTTTTATAGGGCTACTACGCGCTTTTCTACTGCTAACGCCTCTGTCAAGTTTTCAACTAAGGTCGTCTTGCTTGCCCTATCTACAAAGATAGCCAAGTTTGATGGTAAGGCCGTGATATACCATTCACATCTTACTTCCTCGCTGGGTTGAGAAGCGGCGGGAATTTTGTTGAGGATCTTATTGAACCGTAAATTGAAATCTTTAATGGGTTCTCTAGCCTCAGCTTTAAGATTGGATAGGTCATTGATCAATGTCGTTGTTGATCTGTCATCACCGAACTTGGTAAGGAATTGACTTTGAAAAATGTCCAAACTTGTGATAGACCCGGAAGGTAATGAAAAGTACCATGACCCGGCTTTTCATTGCATTGTATAGGGAAAAAGCTGGACAACAACATCTTCGTTGGTAACTCCATTGAGATTAACAGAAAGCATGAAATTATTGATATGCTCTTCAGCTAGCATGCCTGTTTCTGGATTGAATTTAGGTAGCCATTTCTCAGGATGGGCCGATATTGGGCTCAGGGGTGGAGGCATTAAAACCGCCCCAGGATTGTCCATGGAGACTGGGCCATCGTTGAGATGTTAGTTAATGAAAGTGCGGAGGATGATCCCTGATGCTGAGAAGATGAAGATATTATGATCTTTGATGATTGAATAGGAAGGGTTGTGGAAGATGGATGAGTGATTTGGGATGAAGATGTGGGTGGCTGACTTCGCGGTGAGGGAGTCGAAATGGATGAAGTAGATGAAAGAGTCTCACTGTTAGACTCTGGTGGTGTTTTCCTTGCTCTTTTCCTAGTGGGGAGAGGAAGTTCAGTTGGCTGGATGCCAAACTTTTCACTCTTCAATCTGGTCAGGGGATGAGCAGGGTTGTACTGCGAAGTCACGCTGCTTTTAGATTTATCAGACCTCTGAGTAAAAATAGAGAATCCCTGGAGTTTACGAATCAAAGTTTGAATTTCAGGGGGTTCAATGATAAGTTGGTCTGATATATTAGGGTATGTAGCAGCAGTGGATACTTGAGCGACTTATAACTCGAGTTTAATCGTACTGGAGAAGTTGGGGGAGTTGATGAGGGTGATTTACTCTCAAAATGGTATTTAGATTTTGATTTAGGTGCCATTCATAGTTCGCGCCCTCCTTCTAGCGCCAAATATGTTGAGGGCCCTGAAATCGAGTCAACAACAAGGGGGATACCCACCCGGTCTGGAACTTGGTTGGCAGCTCCTTGCCCGTTTGGTATAGCGGGTCCGAGTGGGGGTAATGGGACCAGTTTCCCAATGTAAGGGGTGTGTGTGTGTGTAGAGTTTGATGATGCTGATCTAGAAGAATTTTGAGCTAATTTAATTCTAACTTCTAAACTGACTCTATGCTATTGTAATCTAACAAAAACAACACATCTATTCTACGCTAACCCGGGGTAGATTTCCTCTATTATGCGATCTAAAAAGATTTCGAATAATAACTGGTAATAAAGATCATTCAGCTATCATAAGGATAGAAATCAATTAAGATAAACCATTCTGCATAAAAATTTAGGCAAAACAGTTGTGAACAACATATCGCATAATAAGTTATTCATATGTCAAGCACAAATAAATGACTCCACCATACAGAAGTGCCAAATGGTAATCCACACATTCATACATTAACATATAAACAACTCAGCTACATATCACTTTAAGAATATAAGCAGAAATTGGTCAAGAGATAAAAATACCATTTATGACTGATTTCACTAATAAACTTCAAGAAATAACGATTTATCTCTACTTGTTCTAATATCTACTAAGAGTACAGAAGTGCAACATCAGTAGCAGACATTAAAATGCAAACATAAATAAATCTTGATCCATCCATTCATCAAAAACCCCCTCCGAGGGTGCAAAAGTGCATGTTCTGAGAACAAGTTTTTTTGACAGATTTCCGGACCCTTCTCCAAATGCCATGAGAAGGGTTAAATACTACTAACTAATTGATCTTAATTACACAAATTTAGGAAACGGCTTCAAATGACCGCCCTTTTACTAAAACAAATTTATTTCTAAAAATTGAATCTAATTTCTAACCGTGTGTGTATCTGCTCCTTAGTGCTGTAAGCAATGCAACGCTCGCCTAGAAAGAGTCGGCTGGTTGTCTTCTCCTTTCATTCGAGTGATAAAAGTAGAAATAACAAGAGCTGTCACCTCTTTCTGACAAACTAGAAGATATTTTCGAAAACCTTCGTCTGGCTGGGTGTATTCGCTGTGTGTATACTTAGTATAACCCAGATTTCTTTCAAACTAATTGTGCTGTTGCTATTTCGGTTTCCGGCCGTGCGAATGAGTCAATGAGTTAGGGATTTCGTTGCCTGAACAATCTTCTGTATTGAAAATTGCTTCCGTTCTTTGTTCCAGGCTTTTCTGGAGCATCCTCCCTCTTTAGCGTTTCTCTTTTTGCTTTACCCAATCTGAGCTTCAAGATCTTTTGTAAACATGCTGCTTTTGTGCGCCTTTGACTCTGAGTCTTGGATAGTCTATTTTCATCAGTGTTTGTTGAGTGATACTCTCGAATCCGCCGTCCTGATGCATGCGGCAACCATTTGTGAAGGCATCTCCTCTCTGTTCTCCTAGTATTGGTGCTTTCCCCTTTTCCTTAGATGTTTCCTGCATATTGATTTATATTAGTTGCTGCCTTACAGTTGACGCAAAGGAAAAGAGAAATGACGAAAAGATTGACATGAAAGCTTTAAGTTCTAATGAATGCATAATCATGACACTCATCCTGACTTGACTCTTCGAAAAACGCGACACAATCATTCTTGGATACTCAGGCGTACAATCATTAATTTCCCTTAAGGTTCGCGCTCGATTTTGGGTTTATGGACTATGTCGAGAAACTCTTGCGATGAGTGATTTCCGCGATTCGCATCGCAGTATCGAGGATTGCTATGTCAAGAAGTGTCATCGCAGGAATTGATAGTCTCGTTCATCGCAGATCGCAGATCGCATGATCGCAAATCGTAAAATCTCATATCGCAGATCGCGTTTTCCGTTTAATCACTGTGTGATATTTATGCGATGTTGCGATATGCGACGTCGCATATCGGCCGTCAGCGATTCCTTACGTTTTTTCATTTAAGCGCGCTTTCAATATATGCGATGCGATCTAGCTTTAGGGAGTTAAAATACAAAAATCTTGATAAAAATATTTTTTGGATTTTTGTTAAGGATCCCCCTTTGCTTGGTGTTATTGCTAATATCAAACAAAGAGGGGGGTTGTTGGTGACCACAACAGGGAGGTCATCAGGTTTTGTGAGGCTAATCTTGCAACGGTTCAACTAGATCGAGCCCTAACTCCTTATACCTTGACCTCGTTGGGGACATGCAAAGAAAAACAGAGAAAGAGCAAACCGCTCTGATATCACTGTTCCGAACTTAAACAAGAACGCAACAACTTACATATATAATCATAAATACAGAGATGCAACAGAAAAACACTTCATTTCATTAATAGAAAAATACTGAACTATGCTTACAAAAAAAATGGAAAGAAGATAGCTTGGGCATGGTAGCTTATCTCTGAGAAGAGATGTGGCAGCTACATGCCTCTGAACTATGTTAAAATGAGGCGTAAAGGCCTATTTATTATGGAGAAACAATGGGAAACCCTAAACATCCAAAAACCTAACCCTAAGAGATAAAGCGGCAAAACTGTGGGCCTCGTTTGGATAAATTGGTATGTCAACTTCCCAGGGTTGTAACTTTGGCATACGATTTCCATTTGGCTATCATAATACCTCATTTCAAAGATCTCAAAGAGAAGGCCGAAAATAAACTTACAAAATGATTTGGGACATTTTCGATCTCTCTGTTTTCCCTAAAAAAACGTCATTTAGGGTCTCAAAATGGCTCTCGAAGTTCAAGACCCGAAAAACTACCAAAAATGGTAAACTATACTACAATTAAGGAAAATGAAAAATTGAAAGAGGCAGTTGGTGGGCTCCAGTATTGTAGCAATAATGCTACAACTCCTGGAGCTCCCTTCTCTAATTTTATCAACTCGGTAGTTCGTAACAAACTTGGAAGCGACGGTACTGTATTCACAAGTACTAGCTCTTGTCGCAGCTATCACTTGGTCAGCTGGCACAAGTCCGCTAGGGCTCAAGCCAACTTCTATGAGTTCTTAGAAGAAGCTTTTTAACCAATGAACGAAAGCTATCTCAAAGGAAATTAACCTAGTGTAGGAAGGAACTGAAAGCCAACAAGAAATGAAAACCCTAGCAAACCCTAATTCTGCCAGCTAGTCCTACTGATGCAACAGTGAGAATGTAAACTACTGAAAGAGGTGTCATTACTTCTAGGAAGGTGAGATGCATGTGTCTAGACTACTTTGATCTAAAGAAGGCATATTTTTGTATTTTTGTTCAAGTCGTTGGAATTATTATGTGTGTGCTTCTAACTGGGTCTTTGACTGTGCAGGGATAGATCAAGGAGGGAAATGATTGGAAAAGGGTCAGGAAGGCTCAGAGAGGGTCTAAGGAAGCCCTAACATCCTTTCAGAGAAGTTCACAAAGTTTAGATGCCTGGCAACCGTGTTTACAAGCTTCTACAGGAAGTCTGCAGGGGTTCTACAGGATGTTCAGAATTCCTACAGGAAGTTCAGTAATTCATACAGGATGTTCTTCAATAGGATTTATGGGTGATGGATGAGTGGAAGAGGCTATATGGATGGACATTGAGATAGGAGGGAAGCTTGTGATGGCTTATGGACAGAGAGATGAGATGAAGAGGGGGTGTGCAAAGCTGGTTGGTCTAGAGGAGGTTAGAGGAAATGGAAGGCCGAAAAGGTAGAGTCACGTGGGTGATAGAAGAGTTAGGGGGCAAGTGGTCTAACTGAGAGATGAGTGGATGTCCTAGGCACGACTTATAAGGATAAGGGAGTGAGGGAGTAGTACTGCACAGTGTGAATGAAACAAATCATCTATGTCTTGCATATGACCGAAATTGCATCAACCTATTCTAACTGTTTTTATGAAACCACAGAACAACAACGTGATTTTGTAAGGAAACTCTTGCATGGTACTGAAGCAAAGATTCATTCCACAAGATCTGAACGCATGGATGCTGCTACAAACGAGAACATTGCATCAAAACTTGCATGAACATGTAAAACCGTGTTTTTGGTGGGTGGCACGGTTTGCAATTCTAGTCCCTAAACAGAGGTGGAAGTGAGTGTGAAGTCAACCCTTTTTGGAACTCTGATTCACTCCAATCTCCTTACTCTAATCTAAACTACTGAAAGAAACTTTGTTCATAAAACTAATCTACTTAACCACACCAAGAAATTCAACTCATCAAACTGTGTTTCCAAATGCATGTAAAGGAAAAGAAATACAATGCTGAAAGAAAGGTAACAATACAAAGGAAGGAGGCCTATTGCTCTCAGGTTGGGCCCAACCCCGAGAGCTATGGCTCCTCTAAGAAATCAGAATTGAACTCAAATCTGCCTCCTTTTCATTAAAATATAATAGTCACAAGTCAAATAACATGCCAAAAATGGCTTACAAAGAGCAAAACAGAGCTATCAGCTCGTAGTTCAGAATATGCAACAAAGTTTCAAAAGTTTTCATCGAAGGCTATAGCCTCATCATTTATACATTACGAGGGCCAAGCTGGCCTCCTAAATTAGTGGGATTCGGCTGACCAAACTAAGAGTGATCTGGTAGTTCCTCAAAATCCGTTTGGCTACCTTCTAACTCGGTGGTTGACTGTTAGAGCTCAGAGTTGGGGGGAAGATCATGAGGAAGGCCATTCAATGCTGTGGACAACCTTCCTACAAAATCTCAACCCCATCTTGGTTGTCTCCTAACCTTCATCTGCGTGGTTTTGCTCCATTAAATGTCAAAAAACCTGAAATAAACATGTGTTAGCCACCTAGGAATAGTGACTACTCTCATTCGTACAAATGACATAAATATACTAAAAAATGATGCATAAGTTATGAAAAATGAAGGGTTGAGCGAGGGTAGTTAGGCCAAATGAGCCCAAAATGTTACCAAATTTGGGGCTCATCATCACTCCCCAGCTAAAATGATTGCTCATCCTTGAGCAACTAATCCAGCTCCTCGTCCTTCATTGCCTTTACTGCCACCCTCACATCCCAAGCTTTTGCAGTAGTGTCCTCCTTACTGACATGGAACCCACTGTTCATGCTCATCTTTCTCTGTGCTGCCTTCCACCAATCCTAACAGCAAAGGTGGGCTTAGCTTGAGGCCAATCCAGCTGGCCTGGAGGTTTTTCATGGATTTCTTATAAAGGTGCACCCGTACTAGAGCTTCCCTCATTCGAGTTGGGGTATGATATTCTCTGATTTTTAGACTGTGGGCCAATGTATTCCATCGGCGGGTGCAAGCTTGGACACAGTTGTCCCCTAGCAGTCTCTCCATATCCTCGAAATGCACTATTGCCTGGGCCTGCTTATCCATATATTTCAATGAAGCTTGAGGGTTTGTGGATAAGTGTTGGTGTGCAGATATTAACTCAGTTGGATCCCCTGGCTATGCTCTAATTAATAATGGCTCATTCAGCTCTCGGTTCATGACCCCTTTGACTTTTGCTGCTCTTTTCTCTTCATGGTTCAACCATGAGGCAAATGCCATTAACTGCATATCCCCTAAGACCGTGTTGGGATCCCATGAAGCCACATTAGGAAGGGCCAAATTATGGAGATAGAACTCCGATAGTTTGGCCTTATCCTCTGATGAACTGGTATTGCATAATTCAGTGAACCGCTGCGGGTCTTGGAGCTGAGAGATATCCCTTTGAGCTAATGTATTAATCTGAAATTGTAGCCATTGGTCTCTCAGGTACAGCCCATAGGATTTGGCCGGCTGTATGCATTGTATAGCATCCATGGCCCAACTGGCCATGCAGGCCAATTGTGCCTCTTTCTGCTGCAGCTGTTGTGTGAGAGCTTGCACCTCAATTTGTGCTTGCAGTTCTGTTTCCTGTAGATGTGTGGTTGGCTCCCCAAGACCGATTTGCAGTTCCTTTCTGCCTTGCTGTTCTGCTGTGATGTCCCCTGCAGATGTGCCTGTTCCTCCCCTCAGCTCCTGTAGCTGCAGTCTAAGCTTTTTGTTTTCTTCCTGTAGGAACACCCACTGGCAATTTGCCACGTGTTTAGCCATAGCTAATTCCTTTCTTGCCTCCTTGAGTTGCTCCTCCAAGGGGCCTATGTCTGCCACACCTTTTGATTTGGCTATTTTCATCCACGTGTGGGTTCGTACTCTCTCTTCCTCCAATGCAAAGAACAGTGGTACAGTGAAATTCTGTGGTATAATTTTTCCAGCTTTTAAGAAGTTATAATATGAGCTCAGACTTGGCTGAGGGCTAGGCTCCGGAATATGCTCTTTCTCTTCCTCTCTTGGTGGCTCTACTTCGTCCTCCCTTGGTGGTGATGAGGGTGCTTCTCCTTCCATCCTCTCTGTTTCCTTAAGCCGGGCTAAGGTTTCCTATAGAGCAGCCTCAGCATCCTATAGCCGGGATTTTGCAGCCAATTGGTCTAACCTTTCTTTCCAAGTAGTTGTTTTCGGGCTCCCCCTCTCATAGGTGACCGATATATTTGAGGGGGACCTCTCCTTGAGCGAAGTAGGGGCATCCTCTATAGTGATTTGGCTGCTGGATGGAGGCTGTGGCTTGCCCGTTTTTATTCTCACACTTCTCCGAGCTTTAAAATATAGAGGGGCCTCCCTCTTTCTCTTTTCCTTTGGCTTAGGAGGTGTACTAAGGGCGGCCAGCACGGCTGCTGCCTCCCTTGCAAGAATGTTGGCTTTCTTTTCCTTGGGTTTTCTTTTCTCAGGGATTCCTGTAGAAGGCCCTTTATCAGCTGATTTCTGGCTTCCTGTAGAAGCCGGTTTTGGTTTTCCTGTAGAAACAGGTGGCACTGCTTTGGTTTGATTTGCTGAGGGTGTTTTACTTTTTGAATTGGTCGAGGCTGTTGTCGAGGTGCCTTTTCTAATGTGGACCTGCTCGGTGTTGTCCACCCTGCTTTGTAATCTTTTCTCTCTGGGCGTTAATATGGGTGTGCCCTCCTTCTCTTTGGCACCCTTTTTCTCTTGTTTCTCCTCTTTCTCTGCCTTCGGTGCTTTGGTCGTGGGTCTCCGGCCTTTTTCTTTCTTCCCTGCGGGTACTGACTCCTTCTCCTCGCTGCTGGAGGAACCAAGCTCTTCAGTCAACATTTTTATATCGCCATCCTTAGTCAAATTGCGGAAGGCTTCCCATGAGAGAGGGACTTTTTATGTGTGGAGTGCATCCTCCACGAGGAGCTTAATGAGCCCGTGATGGGCTACCTGGTCTGGTGTGCCTTCTCTTAACTTGGTGGCACATTCAGTCATAGACTGCAATAGAAAGTAGGGAATACTTAATTTGTTCTCTGCAGGTAGGTCCATCTGATGCCTTAATTTTGTGAGTAGCCGAAAATGGTACCCATACACAATGCTAAACCGACCTTCGCAGGTGATGTATTTCATGATTTGGAGGCTGACTTCGCTCCAAAGTGGCAGTAAGCTGGTCCTGCGAATCCCGTTTTTATCTTCTGAGAACTGCTCCTCAGGCGGAAAGAATTCCTTCTTAGCCTTTTGGCCTAATTTCCTATCTTCTTTGTCCCATGGTACCCCCATTGGGAGCTTGGTAACTCGACTGATGAACTGTGGGGTGAGTCTGAGACTCAAACCCCTGAAATTGATGGTGGCTAATGTCTTTGATTTTGGCTTCAGAGCTCACAAGAACTCCTCTGCCACCTCATCATCATACCCTTGCAATTTGTCACAGAACGACATCCATTGCGTGCGAGTGAACAACTCTACTACCTCAGGGTTCTCTCTTAGTTTATTTGAGTCGGTTGGTTCCTTTCTGATGAACCCACCCGGCATGGTGAAAGACTGCTACGTCAGCTAGAGGTGGCAGATGCGAAAAAAATTAGCCTTTTGGGACAGAGCGTAGAATTACGCCTCTACCACGCATACAATTTACGAAGATTATCTCCAGATGAGCCTTAACAGGGCTTAATTACAAATCATATCCTGTAGGAAACCTTACTGACATCTCGACGACAATTCATGCACACGGCAGACAACACTTGTAATTCTTTTATGAGCAGACTGTAGAACGTCGACTCTGCCACCCTCGAAACCAATTGCATGGGAGGTAAGGTTCAGGCTTACCTTTTTAATTCGCCACCTTTGACGTGAAGAGCCCAATTTTCCTCGTGGCAGTGAGCTTCCTGTAGCGGAGCTTTCCTGCAGAAGCAGCGCATGGATTCTGGAGAACACTGCAGTGGTTCTGCGCCCTCTGTGATGCTATTAGACGTTCGAACGACCGAAGACTTGGAGTATATCGGATGTTCACTCGACTTCGAAACGGCTGATTGATTAATGCGTGTGGTGGCGATCGAGCCGATAGATTTGAATCCGGCGGAATCCGTGGCGTGGGGGTGAGCTGTCCCTGCCGGACCGTTGGACGACGTCACATAATCATTCTCCTGCAGGTTCCCTGACTGCCGCATTACTCTCCACAGATCCGACGCCGTCATTTCTGTTAAAACGCGCTTCTCCCCGACTGGATGGTTCTCACGTGTCCACTACCCGTTCTTTTTGCCACGACCACCTTTTACACATCCGACTGGACCATCTGACTGGTCGACGTGGCCAGTCGAATGGCCATATGACCGCTCAACCCATTCATTTAATACTTGCAAACATTTCAAAGTAATATTCATGTAATTCGACGAAAGAAAGGGCAAGGCACTTACCTGTGCGGCCGCGACATTATTTTCCAAGCTTCAGGACGACGATGACTAGATTTGCTTGCTGCTGCTATTTGCACAGGTCCAGAGGTTCCTCTTTGCAGGTTGTTGATGATGAAGCTCATGACTCGGTTGCATGTGCCCGCTTTATTATTATTGCATGTTGCAAGCGATTGAATGGTGTACACTCTAGTTGGCTTAACTGCTACGGGATTCCTGTAGGATGTCCTGTAGCAGTTTTTCCTCCTAGGGTGCATGCTGAGCGGTGAAGATAGTGGTATCATGATCACGCTCACAGGGCCCTTGGATAGCTGCGATGAGTATGGCATGGCATCTCGGCATCTTTTGTCATTTAGTAATCGCTTTCTCTTGATAATCCACTGATCTGTTTTGATTGTGCAGGTATTTTTATTGCATGTCGACCGGGGTGGTAGAAGGACGTGACAACAGTGTGTGGTGGAGAAGATAGTAGCTTGCATGCCTCCATGTAGAACCTTGGTCGTTAGATCTCCTCACACAATTATTTCTGGGCCATCCAAAACTTCTACAGGAAGTTTCCTGTAGAAATACAGAACTTCCTGTAGAAAATCTGCAGCTTCCTGTAGAAGACTACGCTGTGATGAAATCATGCCCATACCTTGGAGAAGATGAGTGTTTTCAGAGGAGGTGCTGGTGAGGTCACCTGGTAGCATGATAAGGACCCTTGACTTTGAGTTGAGAGACCTCCTCTTCTTCCTAGAATACCTGCAACCTGCATGCATTGCCACACTGTGAATTTGATGTCCCTGTTTTTTTTATTTATTGTTTTTTTTTTCTTTTTTTTTGAAAGACAGCAGGGGTGCCTCAATGAGGTTTTCACCCTTGCCATCTGCCTTAAGCGCCTCAGAGAGGTTTTCACTCAAGGTTCTTTTTCAAATCTCTTTCCCCTTTTTTTTGAAAGACAGTAGGGGCGCCTCAATGAGGTTTTCACTCCTACCATCTGCCTTGGGAGCCTCAGAAAGGTTTTCACCCAAGGATCTTTATTTTTCCTTTTTTTTTTTTTTTTTTTTTTGAACTTTCAGGGTATGCCCAAAATAGAGGCAGAACCCTTCTCTATGACCAGCACTGATTTCTCCACAGTTTTGATGAACTCTTGTCTTGAGAGAGGTTTCCTGTAGATCTTCAGTCGATGCCCATTGACAAGTATGGGGATGGCCTCCTCATCAATGGTATGAATAAGAACAGATCCATTGTCATGACATTTTTCCACTGCATATGGTCCCAGCCATCTGGTTCTCAGCTTCCCCTTGAAATCTTTATGCCTGGAATCATACAACAGTGCCCAATCTCCTGGCTGAAATTTCTTGTCATTGAGATGTTGGTCATGCCACACCTTTCTCTGAAGTTGAACCACTTCTGAGTGAAGGAGGGCCTGCATTCAGTGCTCGTCCAACCCATTCAGCTGCAATAACCTTTCTTGTTGGGCATGGCTGAGATCTAGGTCCAGTTGAGCTGCCATCTTCAAAGTGTTGTATTCAAATTCAATAGACAGCAAAGCTCTCTTCCCATAGACCAGCTGATAAGGTGTGAAGCCGGTTGTGGTCTTCCAAGTGGTGTTGTAAGCCCATGTGGCCTCAACCAGGCGATCTGCCCAATCTTTCCTACTGCTGCTCACCACCTTAGTCAAGATCCCTTCCAATGCTCTATTGGTGACTTCCACTTGCCCATTTGCCTGAGGATGATAGGGGGTGGAAGTCCTATGCTTGATTTTGTGATGAGCTAATAGGTCTTCAATCAAATTGGAGGTGAACTGGCTTCCTTGATCGGTGACTAACTCTCTTGGGTAGCCAAATTTGTAGAAGATGTTTTCTCTTAAGAACTCAGCCACCTTTTCTTCTGTTGCTGCTTTGATTGCCTTGGTTTCTTCCCACTTTGTCAGGTAGTCTGTGCACACAAAGATGTAAGACCTTTGCCTGGAAGGAGGGTTGATTGGACCCACAAAATCCATACCCCACTTCTCAAATGGCTCAAGAGTCACTTGAGGTTGGAGAGGCATCTCATCCCTTTGAGTCGGTTTCCCCATCCTTTGGCATCGGTCACATTGGCTGATATACCTTCTGACATCTTGATGAAGTGTAGGCCAATAGTAGCCTGCTTGCAGGATTTTGAAGGCAGTCATCTTTGCCGCAAAATGTCCTCCACAAGGCCCATCATGACAGGTGAGGAGGATGTCAAAGACTTCCTCCTCCCTTACACAACGCCTTAAGATCTGATCAGGGCCAAACTTGAACAGGTTGCCCCCGATCCAAGTGAACGAGGCACTTTTTCTGACAATTCTGCTCTTCTCTCTTGAGGATAGGTGCGGAGGGAACTGTGCTGAAACAAGGTAGTTTGCTATATCAACAAACCATGGAGAGAGTACTTAAATAGCAAACAGATGTTCATCGGGCATCTGATCATCCACTGTTCCATCCTCATCTACAGATAAATCCAACCTAGACAAAAAGTCAGCAACAACATTTTCTTTACCTGGTTTGTCAACGATGGTCAAATCAAACTGCTGCAAAAAAAGTAACCATCTAATAATACGAGCATTCACATCTGGTTTATTCATTAAATATCTAATTGCAGAATGATCAGTATGTACAAATGTTTGATAGCCAGTGATATAATGTTAGAACTTGTTCAGTGCATGGACCACGGCCAAGAATTCTTTCTCAGTTACAGTGTAGTTTAGTTTTGCCTTGGATAAGTTTTTGCTAACAAAGTAAATGGCGTACAGAAGTTTTTGTTCAACTTGTCCTAAGGCTGCCCCTATGGCTTTGTTCGAGGCATCAGTGTGGATGTGGAAAGGTAGGGCCCAGTTTGGACCTCTCAAGATTGGGGCAGACACCAACTTGTCCTTTAATTCATTCAGAGCCCTCTGACAATCGTCAGTCCATTTAAACTCCACATCTTTTGCCAACAGGCCAAACAAGGGCGAGGCTAGCTTGCTAAAGTCTTTAATGAGTCTCCTATAATACCCTGCTAATCCTAAAAACTCCGAACATCCCTTACCTTTTGAGGAGGTGGAACCTTCTTGATGAGAGCAATTTTGTTAGGATCCACCTGTAACCCTTGGCAACAAATGGTATGGCCTAGCACGGTCCCTTCAGTCATCAAGAATTCACATTTTTCAGGACTAAGGGACAGGTTCATCTCAATGCATTTGATTAGGACTTTTCCCAGATTGGACAATGCTTCCTGGAAGTTGGACCCATAAGGAGTGAAGTCATCCATATAGATTTCCACCGCATCATGGACCAGCTCAGGAAAGATGCTCAAGACGGCTCTTTGGAAGGTAGCAGGAGCATTGCATAGCCCAAAGGGAAGAACTTGGTAGGCAAAGGTACCCCAAGGACAAGTGAAGGTGGTCTTATCTTGGTCTTCCGGGATGATTTGGATTTGGTTGTACCCGCTAAACCCATCTAGGAAAGAGAAAAACTTCTTTCCTGTCAGTCCATCCAACACTTGATCTATGAAAGGTAGAGGAAAATGGTCTTTCTTGGTAGCTTTGTTCAGTTCTCGGTAGTTCTCCACTTCCAATTTTTCTTGGGAACCAACACCAGAGGGGACACCCATTCGCTATCCGATATGGGGTAAATGAATCCGGCATCCAACAGTTTTTGCAATTCTTCCTTGACGATGTCCTTAAGGGTTGGATTCATTCTCCTCTGGGGTTGCCTAACTGGTTTACAATCCTCTTTGATCTAGATGTGATGGGTACAGACCGAAGGATGGACTCCTTTCATCTCCTTATAGCTCCAAGCAAAAGCATCTAGATGATTGGCCAACAGACTACACAGCTCCTTTTCCTGGGAAGGAGTTAGGGAGGAGCTGATCTTCAACGTTCTCTCAGGGCCGAACTCCACAGTTTTGACTCTGGGAGTGATAGGGTTGGTCGCACAAAGGTCCACTAAGGTGCTGGCTTGGGCATCCCCCACCAATTCCTCTAAGGACCGTGCACTGGGAGGTGGATTCCGGATCAAGGTCTCAATCAAATCATCCTCGGTTGGGGAACCTCCCCTAGTGGTGTCTAGGGTGCACAAGGGCGCTGAGTACACCTCATCTTCTTCTCCTTCCTCCAACCAAAGTGGTAAGTCATGCTCTAATGAGGGTTGGGCAGGAGGGTACAGGACTTGCTGCTTGGACATAGGACCATTTTTGATGGTCATGTTTCCTACACGACAACTTATATAAGCATCTGCAGTGGCTAACCAAGGCCTTCCTAAAATAAGAGGGTATCCAGTAAGCTTTGCCTTTGGTTGCAGAACTAAGAAATCTGCAGGATATTCCCAAGAGTCAACAGAGACCAAGACATCCTCTACAATCCATTCGGGAGTCACGGTCGAGCGATCTGCTAGTTGTAGGACTTTCGAGGTCTTCCTCAAGGAACCTTGAAGGTTGAGTTTGAGCATGGTATCCCTGGTCATCACATTAATGGCAGCCCCTAGATCAATCAAGGTGTGAGGTATGATGGTGCCATTGATGTGGACATCTACTACAGGACTCCCAGGATCTAGATACTTTGGGCAGATGACTTGTCCCAACATAAGGTCAGACAGTTGTCGTACGACATTGATGGTTGAAGCATCTCTCTTTCGCCTGCCTGGGTGTCTGAAACACTTTTCCTTAACCAGTTTGTTGTATATCGGTACATCTTTGATGGCTTGGAGAAGTGGTATTTTCACACACAACTGTTTGAGTTCTCCCAGAAGCTCGTCCTCCTCTGGGTTGGGTTGTGTGGTGGTCGTTAGTCTCTCAGGAAAGGGTGGAATAGCCTTTGGTTCACTTTCCATTTTATCTTCCTCGTCCTCTGGGGGAGGAGGTTGGCAATTCAGAAGAGTCTTTCCAGACCGCAGATTGATCTCCTGGATCTCAACCGCATAGGTAGGGCATGATGTTTCCCCAGTATATACCTTCTGGGCCTGTCTGTTGTTGGGGTTCGGGTTCGGTTGAGCAGGCATTTGAGGTTTCCTTGGAGGAGCAGGAGGTAATGGTTGTGGTTGAACTGGTGGTGGAGGCCAAATGGCAGGAGGAGTGTTGTACTGGGGCCTCCACCCCGATTAAGGTGCATTCCACTGAGGCTGTGGCTGGGCATGTGAGTGATATGAATGAGTAGTGGGTTGAGTATGGTACTGAGGTGGGTAAGACTATGGAGGAGGCATAGACCAGGAAGGATGAGCAGGGGGACCCCAGGAAGGCATAGGAGTAGATTGGTTGGGGCTGTAATAAGCTTGGGGTGCCCTTGCATCCCCTGCTGGTAAGATCTAGGTCCTTGAGGTCTCCTTTGGTTGAGGAATTAGAGAGGTTCGGTGGGGGCCTCTGTCCCTTGATACATGGCTTTAAGCCCAGGTAAGGTTGGACATTGCTTTGTAGGGTGGTCCTCCTCACAAACAAAACATACTTCAATCGAATGTAATGGGCATTCGTTCTTAGGGTGTTTCCTTGTACACCTAGGGCAGAAGATAGCCAAGGCCCCCTCAGCTTCTTCCTTCTTCTGCTGGATCCTGAATGTATCAAGTTGCATGGAAATGGTCTGTCTCACCTCACTCTTGAGATCCTCTAATTGATTTGCAAACTCATGTTTGGAGAAAGGAATACCAGCTGAGAGGAGGTTTCCTCTACCTCGTTTCCGGGCTGCCCTAGAGTGGTTTCTAAACACAATCTTTATGTCCTCATAAGGCAGTTGGTAAATATCTCCTCCAGCTAACATGTGAAGGGTATTTAAGAGGTCTTCAGGGACTCCTCGGAGCAGGACCAACTTGAGGGATTCAGGGTCAAGTGTGCACCTGGCCCTTTTATAGCTAAGTTGGAACCTTTCCTCGTAATCCTCTAAGGACTCATCATTTCCCATGGTCATCTGAAAGATTTCTCCCTTGGTTTCCTTGGACCTACAGTAGTCCCGATACTTGGTATTGAAAGCTTGCTGCATCTGAGCCCAAGTGGTGATACTCTTCCCAGGTAAGCCCATGAACCAGCATAATGCTGCATCCTTAAGGGTTGAGGGGAAGAGTTTCAGCTTCTGCTCATCTTGAGTATAGTCATAGGTTCGACAAAGGACAGAAAATTCAAATAGGAAGGTATCAAGATCTTCAGTAGTCAGTCCATGGAAGTGAGGTAAAGCAGAAGGGCTTATGTTCTTCATTTTCATGTCTCCATTGGTTTCTCGGATTGGGAAGGCACCTTCTATTCTCTCATCTTCTCCCACATTGTTAGCAATAGCTTCAGAGGGAATGGTCTCTAACTCTTCTTCTGCTATAGGATCTTCGTATATCTCAGGAGGTTCACCTATAAGTTCTTCTGGATCACTGTCACCAAAAAAGAGAGAAGGGTGACTCAGTGATGTAGTGGGGGTGTTGGGTAAGAATCTGCTTGTTCTATCTTGATTCCTATGAGGCATGAAATGGAAAGACTTTTGATTGCTTTTGTTTTTTTTCTCTGGTACCTGCAAAAACTGAAACAGGTTGATCTACAACTAACTATCTTGCAGAATTGAGATGAAAGCAGGAAAGAACTAATCTACTTTGCTCAAATGAAATTGCAGGAATGGAAATGCTAGTCTACGCTTGCAGAATGGAAATGCTAATCTACGCTTGCAAAAATGAAATTGCGGAATTGAAATGTTAATCTATGAAAGCAGGAAATGTCTATGCTACTTTTGCATAATGGAAATGAAATAAACTACTTGGCAGAAGGCGAGAGTAGGAAAATAGAAGAAAAGCAAAAATTACTAATACTCTGACGCTTCCCCGACAACGGCGCCAAAAAGATGGTGGGCTCCAGTATTGTAGCAATAATGCTACAACTCCTGGAGCTCCCTTCTCTAATTTTATCAACCCAGTAGTTCGTAAAAAACTTGGAAGCGACGGTGTTGTATGCACAAGTACTAGCTCTTGTCGCAGCTGTCACTTGGTCAGTTGGCACAAGTCCGCTAGGGCTCAAGCCAACTTCTATGATTTCTCAGAAGAAGCTTTTTAACCGATGAATGAAAGCTATCTCAAAGGAAATTAACCTACTGTAGGAAGGAACTGAAAGCCAACAAGAAATGAAAACCCTAGCAAACCCTAATTCTGCCAGCTAGTCCTACTGATGCAACGGTGAGAATGTAAACTACTGAAAGAGGTGCCATTACTTCTAGGAAGGTGAGATGCATGTGTCTAGACTACTTTGATCTAAAGAAGGCATATTTTTGTATTTTTGTTAAAGTCGTTGGAATTATTATGTGTGTGCTTCTAACTAGGTCTTTGACTGTGCAGGGATAGATCAAGGAGGGAAATGCTTGGAAAAGGGTCAGGAAGGCTCAGAGAGGGTCTAAGGAAGCCCTAACATCCTTTCAGAGAAGTTCACAAAGTTTATATGCCTGGCAACTGTGTTTACAAGCTTCTACAAGAAGTCTGCAGGGGTTCTACAGGATGTTCAAAATTCCTACAGGAAGTTCAGTAATTCCTATAGGATGTTCTGCAATAGGATTTGTGGGTGATGGATGAGTGGAAGAGGCTATATGGATGGACAAGGAGATAGGAGGGAAGCTTGTGATGGCTTATGGATAGAGAGATGAGATGAAGAGGGGGTGTGCAAAGCTGGTTGGTCTAGAGGAGGTTAGAGGAAATGGAAGGCCGAAAAGGTAGAGTCACGTGGGTGATAGAAGAGTTAGGGGGCAAGTGGTCTAACTGAGAGATGAGTGGATTTCCTAGGCATGGCTTAGAAGGATAAGGGAGTGAGGGAGTAGTATTGCACAGTGTGAATGAAACAAATCATCTATGTCTTGCATATGACCGAAATTGCATCAACCTATTCTATCTGTTTTTATGAAACCACAGAACAACAACGTGATTTTGTAAGGAAACTCTTGCATGGTACTGAAGCAAAGATTCATTCCACAAGATCTGAATGCATGGATGCTGCTACAAACGAGAACATTGCATCAAAACTTGCATGAACATGTAAAACCGTGTTTTTGGTGGGTGGCACGGTCTGCAATTCTAGTCCCTAAACAGAGGTGGAAGTGAGTGTGCAGTCAACCCTTTTTGGAACTCTGATTCACTCCAATCTCCTTACTCTAATCCAAACTACTGAAAGCAACTTTGTTCATAAAACTAATCTACTTAACCACACCAAGAAATTCAACTCAGCAAACTGTGTTTCCAAATGCATGTAAAGGAAAAGAAATACAATGTTGAAAGAAAGGTAACAATACAAAGGAAGGAGGCCTATTGCTCTCAAGTTGGGCCCAACCCCAAGAGCTATGAATCCTCTAAGAACTCAGAACTGAACTCAAATCTTCCTCCTTTTCATTAAAAGATAATAGTCACAAGTCAAATAACATGCCAAAAATGGCTTACAAAGAGCAAAACAGAGCTATCAGCTCGTAGTTCAGAATATGCAACAAAGTTTCAAAAGTTTTCATGGAAGGCTACAGCCTCATCATTTATACATTACGAGGGCCAAGCTGGCCTCCTAAATTAGTGGGATTCGGTTGACCAAACTAAGAGTGATCTGCTAGTTCCTCAAAATCCATTTGGCTGCCTTCTAACTCGGTGGTTGACTGTTGGAGCTCGGAGTTGGGGGGAAGATCACGAGGAAGGCCATTCAATGCTGTGGAAAACCTTCCTACAAAATCTCAACCCCATCTTGGCTGTCTCCTAACCTTCATATGCGTGGTTTTGCTCCATTAAATGTCAAAAAACCTGAAATAAACATGTGTTAGCCACCTAGGAATAGTGACTGCCCTCATTTGTACAAATGACATAAATATACTAAAAAATGATGCATAAGTTATGAAAAATGAAGGGTTGAGCGAGGGTAGTTAGGCCAAATGAGCCCAAAATGTTACCAAATTTGGGGCTCATCAGTAGTGTTGGGGGTTCAAGTGGAATAGGCTAGTGGCCACCAATACCCACCTGGATCAATGTTGTTTTATTTACATACTAAGTTAATGAACTAATTCATTGCTTAGCTATGGCTGTTATTGAATGAATGTTGTTATGATTTAACGATTGTTACTTATTATTTGGACTAATCTATAAGTACTCAAAAAGTCTTTCTCTTTATCCCTAGGCCCCCCTTTAGGCTAATACTATTACTTTTCTAACCAGTGGCTCGTTTCCCTCCTCATCTGTCCAAGTCTCCCCTATACACATTACATTGTATGTCTCACAAAGCTCACATTATTGCTTCCCCAAAGAGGCATTGCGTTATGTTATGTTTGATGGTAACCAAGACATACCCTGGAAAGCCATTTCAATGGTGGCTAGACTGTATGGGACTCCTACAACAAATGGCGTGAGGTCTAACTGGGACTTCACATCGGGGAGATCCCCTTACAATGTTGGTGACAACCATCACTATCAACATTTTTGTCAATAGAAGGAGGGACAGATGACAAGCTGAGCCTTTGAAGTATGTTCAAACCTTTTACCTTTAATGGATTCATTCCAAATCATAATCCCAAGGTGTTTTACTGAAGCTTTAAATGTTTCAATCCCCACAGTATTTTTGCATAACATGTCACACCTTATATTCGATGGCAAGGGTATGACAACCATTGTTGATTACGTGATTGAATGCATTCAATTTTTTTTCAAGTGGCATTTATTCTGAAGAAATCCTAACACGGTTGTTTATGTTTACATTGGATTGTCGTGTGAAGAAATGGTGCTACTCTTTATCGACTACTTCTATCACATATTTTAAGCATTTGGTTAACGAACTTCGTTGTGTCTTTTACAAGTACGAATATCAAGATGTTCTAAATGAAATCAATCAACGTATAATGGAATCTAACGAACCTCTTGAGCATTTCTCTGATCAATTCCTTCATCTTTGTTATGAATTTCCAGACGAGGATGTGGATTGACATTTCTTAAATGAGAAATTATATTTCTTAGTCTAGATGTCAAGGAAATATTTAGAATATGGTTCAACATGTCCTCTCGATCCAAAATAATTTAATCATCTCGAGGAAGAACCAAACCCGCCTTTTGTTCCATGTCCTCCTCCTTTTGAAGTTTCGTGTTTTGAACCTCAACTAGTCATTAAATCTAAAGAGCAATTATTTGATGAAGAACTACATTTTATTTCACATCTTCCCTAGATGGTGATGCATATAATCTTATCAATCAACCATCTCCTAATATTGATATTTGTCCAGTTGATTCTTCACCCATTAATCAAGTTAAACCCTTGGACGTTCATGACCTCAAGGATTTCTTGTTTTCTGCATAATACAATCATGATTTCTATGGTAATATTGATGAATCTTTGTTCTCACACAAGGATTCGGGTTTATAGAGACTTCAAATGGAGTCTGATGAAATTATCAACGATTTTATTTCAGGTATATCTCTGTTTCAAGTAGAAAATGATATGCTTATCATCGAAGACTTTTGCAACAATCTTGAAAATCTATCCTCTTCTTAATTTCATGAATTAAATAAGGAATCATGTTTTGATAAGAAACTGACTATGTTTTCTCAAATCAATTATCAAGCTTTTTAGAATTCAAAGCTAAGTTAGGTGAGTAGGAAACTTTAGCCTACATTGATGGTTATGTCAGGTTCCTGTCACTACAACCATGTTTGTGTTTTCAGTAAATTCTTATTTCTTTTGCGTAAATTTATCATTCATGTTAGCACATGGGATACAAAATCTCTCCTGAGGGATACTTACTTTCTTCGCATAATATTTTTCAACCCTCAAGGGAGGAAATTTAATTTGAATATCGAGCTTCCCTCGTTACATCCCATCGTAGGTGAATCTCGAATTTGTGATGTAAAAACAAATAAAAATTTTATTGAATCTTTTGCATCATTCATCCAAGAATCCCATGTGCACGACAACTTGGATTGTGGTCAACCTGATAATATTTATTATGACATGGATCTATCTCTGTTCAATATTTCTTTTCTATCTTTCCCCAAAGGTTGTTTCCATGATCCCATTGCAGAATCCCAAGAAGCCTCTTTTCAGTTTGGATCCATGTCTCGTGGCCTTTGCTTGTAGGCTCCTCGTAAAATCTTATATGGTCACCGAGAGGGTCATTCCTGCTGTTGTGGAATTTTTTGTTTCATACAAATATTGAGTGTAATACACCGTTGTGGTTGCACTTCATGTTTCCATTGGTTAGTGAAAATGTTTGCATAGTTTCTCTTGTTCGTTGCACTGCTTTTTTCTTTGATTCTACATGCTCACAATCCTTGGTCTAAAGGTTGGGAGAAACTTCTATGGTTGCATTGGAAGTTTCACTTTACATGTTCCAACCTTGTCCTATTTAGGATAGGTTGCATGTAGTTAGATGCATTGCATTCTTGTTATGCGATTTTCCTCTTTCAAGTTTTAATTTTATGCTTATGCTTTTTTTTTTTTTATCTTTGAATAAAGTTGGTTTTGAGCTTTGAGATGAATTAGCTAATATTTTGTGAATGGAAAGTTGTGGTAACACGCAATACTTGGCTTATATTCCACCCTCTTCCTTGATTTGGTTTATCCTTTTCGAGTCAATGATTTTTCAATGGAAACTACAATCTTTTAGTTGGGAAGTTGTAAGAAAACCATGAAACCCACATCTATTCAGGATTATCATTCCTATGCTCAGACATGTTATGGAAAATGCGTGTTCTTTCTTATCTATATGTGTAGAATATATATATGGGGAAAAGTTTTAGAAAGCAAAGCATCAGAGATAAAAAACAGGTCTTTGAAGGAGCAACCTCCTATGCTCTCAATAAATTAGGATCCCTCTTCTGCCCGTTGAAAAATAATAAATGCCTATGCATAGTCTTATGAATTAAAAATAAAATATAAAGGGTGAAAGAAGAGAAAGGCTTCCAATGAAGGGAGGTGAAGCAAGCAACTTCACCGTGGTACTATCCTGTCTCACTGGAAATGAAGCAATGTTTGTATTCCTAAAGTGACTCCGTCAGGGTACTGTCCAGGTGTGCTGGCAGCAGAGCAATGCCAGAGATGTAAAACTCACACTTTGATTGTTTTTATTCGCTATAATCTATTACCATTACTTACATCGACAAGATGGTGATACGGCTTGCTATATATTGTGTTACACTGAGAAATAGAATATGGAATATTGTTTCTTTAACTTGGTAAAATTAGGGAACTGAGGTAACCTGCTGATTGAATAAATGCTTCCTGAAGAAATAACACTTTATGCTTACAATGAAACCATTTCAAAGAAGTTGTGGTTCTCCCAATGTGTCGCCAAGTGTTGTCACTATGATAATGACCCTACAAATTTTTTCCAATGTCAATTTTGGAGTCTATGATAATTGTCATTTTAAGCCCCCTTAAGTCATTATGTTGTTTGAATTGTTATTTATGTGTTTTCTCCTAGTGTTGCATCCTCCTAAGTCAATGTTTTATAAGTGCCATCACTAAACCATTAGAAGCACTTGAGTTAGTAAGTCTATGGTTAGATGAACGCAAGATCTTTCTTGAATTAGAACCTTGCCTTCTTTTCATGCACATACTCGAAAAAAACTAAAAAAGCATGAAAAAGAAAGTAAAAGCAAGAAAACGCTCAAGAAAAGAAAAAATTCACTCCAAGTTGATGAAGCCATGAGCTTAACATGAGCGCACTCCTTCGGTATAAAGGAGTGCGCCCTCCTTTAGCACACTCCTTCATGTTGAACAGATGCGCCCTCCATGAGTGCACTTCTTCATGTCGAAGACATGCACCCTTCTTGATGAAGGCATGATCCAATCTTGTTGCATGAAGGTGTAAACCTAGAAAATAGGAGCCCACTTAATTGCTTTTAACTAACCCTTTAATGTGACGACAAGTGACACTCATGCATGAATCAATTTTGCATGTAGATTTCTTTAAATCATCTCAGTTAATCATTCTTCTTCCATAATCATTCCATCTGAGTTGGGCACAAAATTGTTAATCAAGGGTCTCTTCATCAGCCAATGCTGCAAGTAAGTATTGCATGTCGAATTTTTCAGTTGCATTTCATGATTTCTCCATCATTCTTTCTCTCCTTGCTATCGATCCTCCGCTTTTCAGTTTGTTTGTTTTTGTTTATGTTGGATCTTCATGTTGCAAGTGTTATTCCACTCTTGCATGCATAAAATCTCCATCTTCTTTAAACCTTTCATATTTCACCATGCATGTGGCAATAACTATAAAAGTATTGTTGATATTTCTTTCTCTCACCTTACCATCAAATCCTGCTATTCAAATTTGTTTCCAAGCTTCCAATAGGTAGAGCACACTTCTTGAGCTCGAAGCCCGCTCAACCTCGAAAATTGTGCCCTATTTGACCAATTTTCCTCTTGGTCGCATGAGCACATCATGAAGACACAAAGCATCATTCCTTTCGCCCATCAACATGTGATAGTGCACCCTCCTTTTCCTTGAGCGCATGGGGGCATTGTGAAGGCTCGAAGCCCTGTCTATCTCTTCCCTCATCCCTTCGAAGTACAACAGTGCACCCTCCCTGTCTCTTTGAGAGCATGAACGCATAGGGAAGACTTGAAGGCCCATCAACTTCCCCCTTCAGCCCTTTAGAGTGTGCCAATGCTCCCTATATGGTTTATTTCACTTGATTGAGCTCATAAGCACATTTCAAAGCCATGAATGACCCAACTCATTGCTTCGTGATTTGAAAGTGTGCCCTCCTAGTTTTCATGCTCATTTTCTCTTGCATTTCAATGATTTTCCGCTATCGTTCATATATCTTCATGTTCTATCATATGTAATGACTCTTTTCACATGATTTACAATTATTGTTGCATAGTTAGGTTGTTTAAGCTGATATTATTGCTATGAGTGTGTTTCCCCAAACAAGTATTCACACTGCAAGTATTGTTACCTTGTCGTCATCTGTTGTAGCCATGTCACCATGCAAAATGAACTCCATAGAACATTTAGAAGCAAGCGCTGATGAACCTGTAAAAGTTATAAAACCAAACATACCCATATATATAGACACACAATGCTTTATTGACAAAGGCACATAGGTCACATCGAGTAAAATATACAACAAATTCATGCAGGAAATTTTTCTCGATGGATTAGAAGATGTGCATGCATACATAAACATTAAGAAGAACATGATGAACATGGTCACATGCAGGTGCCAAGTCATGCCATTTACAGAAGTGATAGAATGGATCATTACACATATGGATCACTCTCACCTCGTGCTTCCTAGTGAGAGTGGCAGACAAATCACCACCTATTATGGTAAGGACATGAAAACATATTATAAGATGCTCAAGCCCAATGAGTATGCAAATGAAAAATTCTACATGAGATGGGCTACCCTCGACACAACTGATGTTATCAAACATTGGTGTTGAGAGCTTGCCAAATTTCACCATCGCCCATTAGCATTCTATCCGATAAAGATCCTGAGAGATGTATATCAATACTTGATAGCCATGTATTCTCAGTTATATGGGAGTAAGAAAATGTTGTAGTGACTACAACCACCCTCCAAAATTTTTCCTTAGCTTCATTTTGGAGCCTCCCTACCAACCATCTTTAGCAGCATGTCTTGCATTGTCCAAGTACATAGGCTTCAACTGAGTTTCAGTGGCTTGCCAGACTGTACATGTCAACTTGTTTGTCTCCCACTGTAGGCTTTCATTATGGACTTAGTCAATTTTCTCGCTAATATGCTCCCCCTGAAAATTGTGCAATTCTGGATGGGAACCAGCCTTCCCTCCAGAAATTGCACAATCCTGCTGGGCTGCGTGATGGGCTCCAGAAATGCGCAGTTCAGCTAGGAAGACTTCCCTCTGGAAAATGCGTAGTTCACCTCGACACTGGGCTTTAACTCAGGAATTGCACATTTTTGACTAACAGTGAGGGCTTCTGTCCAGAAATTGCACAGTGCATGAGGGACAACCAATCTTTCTCAACCCAGAAATTACACAAATCTCATCCACAAACTTGCATACTGCTGCATATGCTTTCAGGTTGATCGGTTCCCTCCAGGGCTAAGTAATCCTGATTTGCATGCGTGGGCTGCTTTTCCCGAAAAAAAAACCAAAAAAAGCATAAATCATCCCTAGATTTTAGGGATCCATTTTTAGCAGCTGGAGGTTACATGCAAAAGCTGTTTTAGAAACCTCCCACCAAGTGTCATTTTTTCCTAGATTTGTGCCATGCACATCATAACCTCGATCTTATTAAAACTCATTCATTCGACGCTGCAGATCTCACTCCTCAAATCGATCTTGGAGCTCTAACATCCCACATCGCCTCTAGGAGTCTTCGACACATTTAGCTCAACTTTTTCCAGGTAAGTCTGCTTTTCATGTCTTCTACTACTTTTCTGTTGCTTTTTGTATTTTTCTTTGTGTAAGTGTTGTCTGCTTGGTTTAAATGAGCGCTTGCTGTCATTTTGATGCATGTTAGCTTGTAGAAGCACTATTTCATTTTTTCATTGCATCTTGTTCTTGTCACATACATGACACTGTTTTTACACAAATGGTCACCATTGCAGCGACTTGCTTCACACACATGCTTGTTTTCTCATTTTTTGAATCTTGCACTCACTGATTTCATGCATGATCATTCACTCTTGTTTGCACTCAGTTTCGCCATGCATTCACACCTCTCATGTTTTTAGTCGCCCGTCGGTGGCTCTGGGCTGCCTTGGCTTGGACCTTGCCTTGCCCGGCTAGCAATGCACATTTTTGGAAGTGAAGGCTCTTCCTTCCCTCCAGAAACTGCACAAAGTTGGCCCGACACTGGCCTCCAGGCTTGCATTGCGCAATTCTGGGAGGAAGTGCCCAACTAGCCCCAGAAACTGCGCAAACCTAGACCAACACTGGCCTCCAGGCTTGCATTGCACAATTCTGGGAGGAAGTGCCCAACTGGCCCCAAAAACTGCACAATGCAGTTTGATGTGTTTGCATGCTCTTACTGACTGAAACTGTGCATTGCACAGTTTCAGTCCTCAGTAAGCCAGGCTGGACTATGCATTGTGTAGTTCTAGTAGTTATTCAGCCTCCTGAAAGACTAGAGTGTGCCTTGCGCAATTTTGGCAGTCAGTCTCCTAGCCTCCCGGTGGAAATTGCGCAATATTCACAATCAGTCACACAGGTGTGTTGCAAGTTAGTCCTCAAGTTTGTTTTGGTTTTCAACTTATATATTTCTTACCATGAGTGTTGCTAGTCTCTAGGCATCATAGGTGTTCGTCTGCCTCTTAGCAGTACAGGTACAATGGCCTCCAATAGAGCAGGTTCAAAGGACACCGTTGAGAGCACAACTGGAGATGCAATTGAGCAAGTGTCTATGAGCTTGTTTATCTATGAAGAAACCAAGATGTTCATAGACAAGGATATAAATATAAAATGGTAGCGGCATCGTAGCAATAAGCATCATCAGCAACAACAAAGCGTAGAAGACTTGCGCGTGAGGAAGGAAAGAGGAAGGTTGTTGACAACGAAGACGTGGAGAAAAGCTGCAAGTTCAAAGCAGATCCACTTGTGGTGAAAACAACTTTGGAGATTGAGGCTAAGAGGCGACAACGCAACAAGAGGATCGTGCAAAGGAAAAGAGAGAAACAGAGAAGGAGCTGTAGGAGTTGAAGCGACAAGTTAGGGAAGAACATGAGCTGAATAAAGGAGAGAAAGAAGCGCAATAAGAATAGGTACAACAGGAGGTGCAACATGCACAAATTGATGAAACTATGGCCATATAGGTTATAGACCCAGCCCAAAAACTATCATAGAATAGACAGGGTGAGCAGTGAAGTTGATCACATGCACGGGTGTTCAGGAGCATGAATGTAATTTTGAACATGCATGCGATCCCATCTATTGGCACACTCATCGAGGCGAAGACAAAGAACCAAGTCTGATTGGAGCTAGACATGTACTTTGATGAGTCGATGCACATAGCCACTAGCGCACGCTTGGAGATTAGCACAGACACTATGCATTAGTATGTTGCTGGTCCAATTGCACTCAAGACTATGATGCACATGTTAATAGATGAGTTGGACAGAGGTGCCAAAATAGTGTACCTAGTTGCAACGAAGGTAAGAGTTCGCTTTTAGAAGGATGTCATCACAAAGTACACAAACACCATCATGGACTACCAAGCTTGGCATCATTTCGCCACCATCGATCACCGCGAGGATGTCGAAGAGTTGGTCTTCCCACAACTGTCCGAGTCTTAGTGATGTCTTGCATGGCTTTCTCAAGTCTATTTTTTCTCACATGGGTACATGTGCAGATTGTAATGTAACATCTTATAAAAGTGAAAGAACAAGTGTCGATTGTAGAATGTAACAGTCATGTAGTAGTTGAAGAGTCATGAGGGTAGGTGAAGAGTCACAAAGGGGAATGTCAAGGATCACCCACCCTTTGCTATTTATAGAACCTCATAACTCATTATACAGGATTTTGGGATCCAAGCTTCCTATAGGTGTAACTTAGAGAAAGCTTGGATTGTATTGTAACGTGCCTTAGCTTCTCCACAGTGCAGAGATAGTATATCTCTTTGGAGGAGAAGGCGATAGTGACTGTAACGTTCCGTTGTTGGGACTAGAGGTTGGTCATGGTTGTATATATGATTGGAACTTTTACTTTCTTAATATAACAGAGCCAACACATTTCATGCATATGTTGTTATTGTAGTTAAGCTATCTTGGTTACTCTAATGATATATGTAGCTGTCTGCTTACACATGTATGTATGGAATCTTTCAATATATGTTTGTATGAATCTTACTGAGATGTGCTATTGGTTTAACCATCACTTTGGATCATTGGTTAACCTACCTTCTAGCTTGTGATATATCTTTGATTGTGTGTTCCCTTTCAAGCATCGTGCTTCCATAGGTTTCTAAGGGGCACACTCATTCCCCATTCTGTGTGTTAGAACCCTTCATGCACCTTCCTTGGCATGCTGCACTGGTCACACCCTTGCTACCAAAAAGGGCATCCAGTTTATCTCTGCGCGCAACCGTGGTTAAGGTGATACCGTACGACCCACTGCTGGGACACCTACGCCAAACAGTCTGAGATCTAGTTGGGACTTATTATCGGGGAGATCCACTGAAATTTTGGCGGGTCCAACACTGTCAACATTTTGGCACTAGAAGGAGCGCCGTATGACAAGATGATTCCTCATATCTGTTTTGAATCTTTGCATACTTGTTATAGACATTTTTGTGCCTTACAACTCTGAGCATGAAATGTCCATAATCCAAGGGATCCAAAGTCCCTAAACATGTTGTTCCTGCCCCTAAAGGAAAAAGGTCAGCAAACTACAGCTTCTCCCAGAAGTTCTCCACCAGAAACTACTCAGAATCAGTCAAATCAGGATCATTTTAGTGGCTCCACTAGCTACCTGTGTTGCATAGCACCCCAGTACACTAGCTAGGTGAGTTGCAACGCACCTAAATGCACTACCAGGGTGCGCTGAGCGGGAAATGACAAATGGCAGTGCCATTCCACAAGGTGGAAAGACAATGGAAGCTTCCAGAATCTTCCTCCATGACACTTGCCTCACTGAATTTGACCAAAGATGAGTAAGAGGCTCTCAGTCTCCAAGTGGAAGGCTCTCACTCTCCAAGTGGAAGCAAGAACTGACAGAGAGAAAGGACACTAGTTAGATGACAAGCTGACTCATCCTCTTTGCAAACATCTATATATGGATCCCTCATCCCAAAGATCCAAAGGCTGGAATTTTGTACTTTGCAGAGAATTGATGTTGGTTTATGGATTGAGATTAGACTATTGGGTGATTTATGCTTTGTTGGAGGTGAAGAAGGGATTCCTTTGCTGGGAGGTTGATGCTAGATCGGGACTCGTTTGGTTGTATCTCCTCCTGAACCTTTATTATTCTATCAATAAAACTATTTGAGTTTCTCCTACATACTTGTGTTTCATTGATGATTGTTGCATTAGTATGTTTAGCTTATAATCTGATCCTAAGCTTTTTATGCATATGAACCTATGTCTTTGTGTAGTCTCTCTCTTCTTTGATCTTGCAGGTATTGTGCTGCTGGGCAAGTGAAGGAGCAAGGGGTTGGAAGCTATCAAAGAGAGGAGGAACTGGGCCAAAGGAACTAGCGGAAGACAATGGTTAGTTCATCCCTTCCTTCTTTGTTCATAGTTCATAAAGAAGAATATACAAATAGTTACTTTGTTTGTTGCTAAGGCACTGTCACACCTTAGGTGGATAGGGTCGTCCTGAATAGGCACTTTTCCCCACAACAAAATGGCGACTCCACTGGGGATCGTGTCTAATTAGTTTATTTGTGTTTCTCTTGTTGTTTGTCTCATAAACTTGGAAGTAGAAAATCGAATTGCATTTTCCATTATCAAATGCAAAGTAGACAGCTGCTACTTCAATCCTCTCACTGGATTTGTTTATGATTTGAACAATGGATTCACAAATGATCTGATTGCCCTTTGTGATAGCTCTTAGTCCTCCTTTAAATCATCCCTCTAATTGTACCTTACTGATTGCTTTTACTCGGCCCAAAGACATAGATTAAACTGCAAACCGTAACCCAGAACCCGGATAGAAGTCTCGTTTCTGCCCCAGCGCAGGCTCTGTGAAGAGATTCTACATTTCAACGCAGGTCCCAAAGGGGCTACCTGCGCTGCAATTCAGTTTCTCTGTGCTGCAGGTGCGCTGATCAGCCTGGTCCTGTGGAGCTGAGGTTCTTTGCTTCATTTTGTTCAGTTTTATCTCTGATTTTTGCAGCCTGTGACCAGTGTGGGTACCTATCTGAAAACCCCTTTTCTCTGCCTTAATTCCGCCTCCTTTGTACAAAATAACTGTGAGTGTTTTTGTGTGTTTGTGGCATCATTTACAGTTTTCCATTGCAAAAGTGAAATAGTCATACTGTCGTCCTTGGATTCAGATTTGTCGTGAGTATCGACTTTGGTCTTAGGAGAAAGTTTATTTGCTGTTGACAGTCGATTATGCTTTTACTTTGCTTTTGGTTTGAATTTGTCACTTTCTAGTGTCGAAACAAGTGTTTATTTCGAAAATCGTAAAGTGTCGTAATCTTCTCTACATTTTGTTTTCGAAAAGAAGCTTGTTTGTCTTTTTCGCTTGAAAGCAAATTCAGATTTGTACATCAACTTTCTTTCTAGGCATCAATATTAAGAAAGTGAAAAACAAATACATGCACTTGTGCATTTGCATATTGATAGTTTGTATGGCTTGATTTAGGAAAAAGTGCATTTACAGTGTGCTCTTTGCTCTTTGAGAAAAGATGTTGTCTTTCTTTTCCCCTTGTAGCTAGGATTTTCATTGTCGAAAAGAGATAAAAGATTTGCTTATCATCTTTAGATTGCATTTAGGAATTACATCTACATCTCGTGGTGAAACCAAAAGGAAAACTTCTAAGAAATATCAACTTAAAATAAATTGAATGAATCTAACAACGCTTTGTAACTTAACGCACAACATAGAGGTCTAGGCTAGAGACGTGTTCCGGCGTCGTAAAGCCTGGTATCTTACCATCGAGTGGTTGGGTGATTCCTCCACGGTGAAATGATAAGTATCAGTACGGATTGTGCTCCCACGTACCGTCGAGTATATATTGGGAGACCCCTATAGGCTTAAAACCTTTTATCCATAGGAAGCCGTGTTGGCCGCCCTACTGATCGCAATGCACCGAACACAGCATTCGGCAAGATTGACTGCCGTACCATAAAACATATTCTGCAGTTTTGTGATTGGTTTGGTACACCCTCTACCTAGATCTCCAGAGCAGTCCCTTTCGTTCCTTTTCAGACTCCTTAACAGAAAAGGTCCATCTGAGCACTTGTCACTTCAGGCTCATTAAAAATCAAAGGAGACTAGAGTCATCTTTTGTTTTTTATCAACTCTTTAAAATTGAAAAAACAAGTTGTGTCTAAAAGCGTCTAAAAAATTTATTTCAAACGGAATATTCATCACCCTTTTCCTACATTGATCTTTCGGTTGAGAAAATGGAACCCACCAACCAAGGAATTCCCCTTGGTGGAAATCCTAGTCCCTTCTCCTCTTGGGGAGATGTTGGTGCACCCCATATGGCCACATTGTCGCTTCCAGGACTGACAATTGGCTTGCCTGTCTGGCTCTTCTCAACCAATGTCATTCAGAACACCACTATTCCTGAACAGTCGAATCGACAATTAGACGAATCTAGAGTTGCCCACCAACCTTCTATTTCCTCTAATTCTTCTTCTCCTCCTTCCTCTTCTCTTGATGGGGCTGGCAAAGCCAAAAGTGAAGTTCCTAGGGAGAATAAGGAAAAGAAAAAGAAAGAGAAGAAGAAGAAGGAGCCAAAGTCGAATGGGGGCAAACAAGTGTCGTCCAGCAAAAATCCACACACAACACTGACCGGGCCTAAATCGCCATGTGTCATTTGCAGAGGAGACCACTTCCACAGAGATTGTCCCTGTATTCCCCGGATACTAAGGGACTCGTCTCCTCGTTTGCACAACCCGGTGTCATCAACCTCTGGTTATCATGTTGAAAGTACACCGTCGACTAGTGAAAGTGAAGCACAAGGACACAAAGGGAAAGCTACATTTCCCTGTAAACTGTGCGAAGGCGACCATGCCATCCACCGTTGTCCCTTCTTAGATGAAGCTAAAACAGTTCTGGATGATCGTCCGGTTTCACCGTTACGACTCCCTCCTGGATATAAAAAACTCTTGCCGAGTCCATCACTAGTCGAGAATCCGGCTGGCCCGCTCAGGTGGTCAGCCGAAGCATCTATCATTGAGGATGAACCGTCTGAATCCATACCAGACGAAAGTCAAAAGGTCGAGGCGGCAGTTGACCCGGTCTTGCCTTCAGAAGATTTATCTTCGAATGATACAGTCACTGAAGAGAACAAAGATGACACCATCCAAATTCTCTTCATCAACACAGACTCCGACGAACAAGGGGGCAATTTACCCATTCCTTTACCGTAGGAAGGAAGTTCGTCAGAGCCATACCCGACCATCTACTCGGTCCCACCTCCAAGAAACCTAGTTGTCTCCTTCGACTGGAATTAACTAGGCAGACCCCGTTTACCAACAAGCATACCATTCAGAATTATCGTCCAAATATATAGAATGGTCATGGCTGGTACCATCATTGATGAGGGGGCATCTGTGAGTATCCTTTCCTCTACTGCTTGGAAAGCGCTTGGTTCGCCATCGCTTTTGCCTGAGATGAGAAATCTGACAGGCTTTGATAAAGGAACCAGTCGACCTTTAGGGATTCTTCCCAATGTGCCCATAACATTGAGAAAGAAGACAGTTCAAATGAACGTAATGGTGGTTCAAGGACCCTTGGATTATAACCTACTCCTTGGACGAGACTATATTTATTGCATGGGAGCCATCATCTCCTCACTCTTTAGAGTAATGTGTTTTCCGCACGAAGGAAGAGTGGTCAAGCTCGTGGAACAGCTTTCATTTCCCGGATCACGCATAGCAAATAGTCATATACCATCCCTAAATGGTCTTTTCACGCAAGAAATGTCTCAACCCACGGTCCGTCCTCCCGATGAACGCGAGTAATTCGGAGGGATATGACTGGAACCCAGGGGGCATGCGTCCTGGTCTACTTCGGTAGGAAAACTTTTGGTATAGAGTAGGTTTCCGCGGGAGAATATGACTAGTCTGTACCCCGTCCGTGATTGGAAGAGGGGTTATTCTAGAAAAAGATTCTCTTGTCAAAGTTATATGAGTTGGCGTGTCGGCGCCGCTTACCTTTGTTTATCTCGGTAGACATCGCCAAAGAAGTGTTTTGTTTGCAACAGAACAATCTTTGGGTAACTTGAAAGAGGTAGGCCTCTCCCGGTAAAACAAATGTTTTATTGGACTAAGAAGGGGTAACCTTGAAACCATATTTTATACTTGGGGGCATGCAAACCTTTTGGAGTGCAAACAAAGAGCGGTTATTTATCTGTTTTTTGGATTAATCGATTCCTAACTTGCATAAAGAAAGGATCCGGGGAAAAGCTTTGTAAGGCGCAAGCTCCATAAAAAATGGCATCTTACATGAGACATTCTTATCATATGACTGGATTAAATTGAGCAGTTTTAGCACATAGTTCATGCTCATTAAAAAGTAAACATAAGAATTGAGCAGTTTTAGCACATAGTTCATGCTCGTTAAAAAATAAACATAAGAATCGAGCAGTTTTAGCACATAGTTCAAGCTCGTTAAAAAATAAACATAAGACTGAGCAAGTGTTTCAATCCGCATTTAAGCTCGTTAAAAAATGAACTATCCTCCGGTAAATAACCACCGTGAATGTAGCCTTATCAGCCATTAAAGCCTTGGTCGTGTTTGCACCGTCACCTCCACTTTTCCATTGGCCGATCATTCACCTCCATTTGATTGTTTACCCATTTTGAGGAACAACTGCGAAGAGTGATTTCACTAGCCATCCTTGTGACACTGCCGTGATTGGAAAATTCCAAGCCTTACCTGGAATCAGCTGCTACCCTGTTTATCACTCGTTCCTCAAAAGACGAGTCTTCTTTAAGCTCTTTTCATCTGACTCGTAAAATATGAAAAGATTGCCGAGTTTTGGCCTTCCAGCTCGTTAAAGCGACCGGAAGTGCTATCCCTCCTCTAGATTTTAATCTTTTTGGACCTGAGGGATTATTGCACAAAAAGATTGAGCGCTTGTTTAGTTCGGCTCGTTAAAACTATCGAAAATACATCCCTTCTGTATTGTTTTATACTTTTTCGGACCTAATGGATTAGATGACGAAAAAGGAATTTCGGAGTTAACTTTACGTACCTTTTCAGACTCTCTAAAAATGAAAAGGACCGAGTTATCTTTGTCGTTAGACTCGTTAAAAGCATTAATAGCGACAAACTTGTCTTTAGACGAGAACGAGTTTCACTATCGCTAGGCTCGTTAAAACATAGCGATGGGTTTGCCCGAAGGGAAAATTATAGAACAAGAATATGTTATCCTCCTCAAGCTTGACAAAAATAAAGAGGTACTGGTTAGCAATGACTGGGCAAAAATTGGGAAAAACTCAAAGAATCTTTATTGGTAGCAAGTCGCTCTTGAACATGACACTTCTCCTCCGTACCAGAATCGGGTGGGTTGTTTCATTCACCGGTCACATCACCATGGTCACGCCATACCATCCACATCTGGGGTAAATGCTACCAATCCATCACATAAGTGTCGCCGATATGTTCAAGAGAAGTCATTCAGAAGGAGTCAACCGTGTCCCATCCACTACCATACATCATACTTCATTCTTTCATGACCGCCACCCTGAACCATATATCATCAAATTGTTTTCACCTCCATCAAAATCATTTGCTTAGTTCCATGTCATTGATGTGGGATTCATTAAGGCCCTCCTTTGACAGATCACTTCTTGTCGACATCAGCTCATTATCCAAGAAGCTGATCTAGGAACACCCCATTCAGTACTTTGAAGCTTGCATGCCTCAATGGCAAGTTTCTCACTTCCGGTGACAGGTATACATCAATGACCTTTGACCGAAAGATTTTGCGTGGTGTTCGACACCAAGTCCTTTATTCACACCACGTGAATTGTACTGCAGTACCTTGAGGGTCATCATCATTATCGGTGATTCCTCTCGCGCTTGTTAACAGTTTACATCATTGACTGGTAATCAAGCGATGTCTTTCCATGTTCGACTTCAACACATTTCTCACATGGATCGACTTGTACTTAGAGTGAAGATCGGACGAGATTGAAGACCCCGAATCTAGTTTCATCCATCCGGGCTGCGATATATATTCAGGAAAATAAAGACATTGAAATGTATAGCATTGCAGCACAAATAATCATCCTACCAAAAGGATGATGGCTTTATCAGAATCATCAGTCTACCATCCGACGATTGTCTGTCCTATGTACATGTAAATGAATTTATAAAGCTGAGCATGGGAATGCCCGCCTCAGCTAGATCATGAAAATACAAGTATGGAGATAATGTATTTTATTGTATCTTATTACAGGTCTCCTCCCATCATCGAAAGAACTTCGTATCCTCCTAATAAAGCATTTCACCCGATAAACGGCCTCATACTTTAGGGGGAAACTGTTATAGACATTTTTGTGCCTTACAGCTCTGAGCATGAAATGTCCATAATCCAAGGGATCCAAAGTCCCTAAACATGTTGTTCCTGCCCCTAAAGGAGCAAGGTCAGCAAACTACAGCTTCTCCCAGAAGTTCTCCACCAGAAACTACTCAGAATCAGTCAAATCAGGATCATTTCAGTGGCTCCACTAGCTACCTGTGTTTCATAGCACCCCAGTACACTAGCTAGGTGCATTGCAACGCACCTAAGTGCACTACCAGGGTGCGCTGAGCGGGAAATGACAAATGGCAGTGCCATTCCGCAAGGTGGAAAGACAATGGAAGCTTCCAGAATCTTCCTCCATGACACTTGCCTCACTGAATTCGACCAAGGATGAGTAAGAGGCTCTCAGTCTCCAAGTGGAAGGCTCTCAGTCTCCAAGTGGAAGCAATAACTGACAGAGAGAAAGGACACTAGTCAAATGACAAGCTGACTCATCCTCTTTGCAAACATCTATATATGGATCCCTCATCCCAGAGATCCAAAGGCTGGAATTTTGTACTTTGCAGAGAATTGATGTTGGTTTATGGATTGAGATTAGACTATTGGGTGATTTATGCTTTGTTGGAGGTGAAGAAGGGATTCCTTTGCTGGGAGGTTGATGCTAGATCGGGACTCATTTGGTTGTATCTCCTCCTGAACCTTTATTATTCTATCAATAAAACTATTTGAGTTTCTCCTACATACTTGTGTTTCATTGATGATTGTTGCATTAGTATGTTTAGCTTATAATCTGATCCTAAGCTTTTTATGCATATGAACCTATGTCTTTGTGTAGTCTCTCTCTTCTTTGATCTTGCAGGTATTGTGTTGTTGGGCAAGTGAAAGAGCAAGGGGTTGGAAGCTATCAAAGAGAGGAGGAACTGGGCCAAAGGAACTAGCGGAAGACAACGGTTAGTTCATCCCTTCCTTCTTTGTTCATAGTTCATAAAGAAGAATATACAAATAATTACCTTGTTTGTTGCTAAGGCACTGTCACACCTTAGGTGGATAGGGTCATCCTGAATAGGCACTTTTCCCCACAATAATACTTATCATGACTAACTATAGAGTTTCTCTTCCGGAGTGTATGTCTTATGGAAACGACTTTGAAATCTTGGAAGAGCTCTCGGATAACTTGTCACATAAAACATATGATGGTGGAGGCCAAGTAGCCTTGGTCAGGCATGCAGTCGGCGTTGTAGGCTCATGTGAAAGACATGAAATCTTTGAATATTACATGACCTGCGCGTTGTTCTCCTACATGCTTCGAGGGCACACAATGCATTGGTGTGCCACGCTGCCCGAAAAATCTATTCATTCTCTCTCTCTCGTGGTCACAGAGATAGGCTGTGATTTCCATCAGTTTGACCGTAAACATTAGGGGATATTTGAGGTCTAAAATGGGCCTCCTAAGGAAATTATAAAATACTAGTGGAAATAATAAAATAAGATTAGATTACATCATCAAATTTTAGAGGGAAAAAAGACAAAACTAATTTATCAACTCGTATTTTCAATTTATCGCCGTATGGGTTTACTCAAATTTCAAGCAGAAACACTTGTTGGATGCATAATTTGATTCCTCATCCAAGGAGTACCCATGTTGTATCCTTTCTATGGACCCTTCTACTCGAAAAATGAGAAATACATGAAAAACATGATTGCAATCACATTTTTTCATGTATTTCTCGTTTCTCGTGTAGTAGGGTCCATCGAAAGTATGCAACATGGGTACTCCTTGGATGAGGAATTAAATTTGGCATCCAACGAGTACTCCTGATCGAAATTTGAGTAAAAGCTTAAGGAGGTAAGTTAAAAATATGAGTTGAAAAAGTAGTTTTATTATTTTATTATTTTTTAATCTTTGTACTTTTTTACTCCAAAAAAGGTGAATCATCCCCCATGGTTGACATCATCATATTGAATCCTATTGGTTCTTATAAAGTTTATTTTGGTTGTACATTTTTCTTAGGAGGCCCATTTTAGACCTCAAAAATCTCCTAATGGCACTCAATAAATACGAAAAGCACCCAATGAATCCGTTGAACAATTTCACACATGTTTTTGTAATCTTGCATACCAATTTCCCGAAGATGAAATTGATTGGGAATACGCAATTCTTGAAATCATTCGGACCCCTCTCAACATATTGTGATGGAGCTACGCAATCAAAGGCAGGCACAGTGGTTGTCACAAGTGATTGTCCGCCTTCACCTCATCAAACAACTCCACCACCGCAGAGTGATGTCGGAGAACATGCACACACATCTGTTGAACTGTCACATCCTCCCACCCCACCTGCTCTCAACATTTGCGTAGATTTGGCTTACAAGCCTGCTGGTTGTCACATGGATTTGTTCCCTCAACCTCCATCCTCACGTTCCATTGATCCTTTGAATTGTAATGTCTTGTGTTCTTCCATTCCGGACTCCACACTTGTTCTGAACAAGGATCAAGTTGTTGATGGAGTTGGTGTTGTGAAACCAACTTGCACTATCATGATGAGTGTGTGTGGGAATCTAAAGAAGAACCCACAGTGAAGGATGACTCCATTCCATCCGCGCCTCATCTACTTTATCCTAACATCCCTTTTTATTCTACCACTGTTGATTTCCCCCCGTGAAAGCTTATTTCCATATGTTTCTACTTCCGATCGTTCATAGGACAAATCGGATGTCAGTCTGTCATTACATTATAGAGAGGACACATGTTCCTTTGAAAATCTGTCCAATCTGTCATCTATCATTTCTGAAAACATAGAGGGTGAACATCCTTGCTTCTCATCTACCCCTCTAGACGATTCATAAAATCATGAGGATGCCGATGAACATCCTGAATTTTCTGATCATGGTTGTCGAGATCTATGTACTCCTTCATTTGATCACGATGTTGATTCACTCGTTGTTAATCTATCTAAGCCATTGGTATTCGATGATCTACGTATTGAACGCTTTCGAGGCACTTCAGCCTGAGCTGATGGTTATGTTAGGCCCTCACTGCCTTGAGGTTGGTTTCACTTCCGATTAGGAAATTGTTGAAACATTCAAGGCTCCTCATCACTCTCTGCTTTGCATTGAAGATCAACCAAACAGCCACATTTTTCTTCCTGTACTCAAATCACATGATCCCATCGCTCTTGCATTAGAGGAATCTTACACAGCAAGCACACTTGCATGACATAAGTGGTCTACCTTTCTCATGTTTTCTTGCATGTCACAGTCAAGAGAATGTGTATGCTTAACATCTGCATGCAGTGTAACACAACACCATGGCAAGTCCAAAGAGTGCATGTCATGTGCTTTCACTCATTTATTTTTTGTGGACACATTTAAACCCAGAGTGTGTTTGTCTTCATCATTATATCTTTCATGTTTGTTGGTTCACGTGATTGTGCTATTCCCGAACCAAGCCTTCACCAACATGGGTCAACCAATGTGTCGGTGGTTGCATTGGAAGTATCACTTTACATGAGTAGACCCATGCACCATTAGCTTAGGAGTAGGAGTAGTGTTTGCTTCTTACTGGTTTGCTTGCATGCATGTTTGATTTCTTGTTTGTTTGTTTTTTTTCTTGCTTGCTTGTTTTCTTACTCCCTTTTCTTTCACATTTGCTTCTTCTCTTCACTCTTTTGTTTTTTGTTGCTTGTTTACATTCATAGGTTACTTTCACATGAACCACGTGCGACTCTTGAAACAAGCTTGGTAAAGTACAAGAGGACTTGTGAAATTATCAATACTTGGTTATCTATCATCCTGTCTCTGTATGAAGAACTTGTTATCTTTAGTCCATGATACACCAATGGAAAATCCATTCTGTTCGAAGTGAACCTTGATGAAAACACAACACTTGCATGCTAACTAGTATCACCTACTCTAATCAGTTGTTTTTGGGTTAACCCTTGTCAGCTCAGTCAAGTAGAGTAAGGTGAGGGGGAAAACCTTAACAAGTATGTCAAAGGTATATACAAAATTCTTCTCTAAAGGAACAACCTCTTCTTCTCTCAATAAGTCGGGATCCCTCTTCTGCCTCTAAAGTGAATAAGTGTTATGCATAGTTCTTGAAAAAACGAAAAAATGGAAAATGTTAAAAAAATGAAAAATGAATAAGGTGAAAGAAGAGAAAGGATTCCTGTGTAGAGAGGTGATGCAAGTAACTCTACTGGGGTACTAACCAGGCTTGCTGGTAGCGAAGTGATGCTTGTGTTCCTGCGTGACTCCTCCGGGGTACTGTCTAGACCTGCTAGCAGTGGAGAAACACCAAAGATGAAAATTAAACTCTGACTATCATATTGCTTGTGCACCAATATACCCCTCATCCCTAATCGAAACAACTATGTTGAATTGGCTTGGAATGTGTGCCGACCAACCAAGAGCATGGTAGGTGATACATCTTTCAATCAAGCTAGTGTGGAAATCAAGATGATCCGATAATCGAACAATACTTCTAGAGGGGATAGACTTTATTTTCATGGAACAAGGTCCATTCAGAGAACTAAAGTTCTACCAGTGTGTCGCCAAGTGTTGTAGCAGCTACAACCACCCTCCAAAATTTTGCCTTAGCTTTAGTTTGAAGCCTCCCTACCAACCATCCTTAGCAACATGCCTTGCACTATCCAAGTACATAGGCTTCAGCTATGTTTCAGTGACTTGCCAACCTATACATGTCAACTTGTTTGTCTCCCACTGCAGGCTGTCATTCCGGACTTAGTCAATTTTCTGGCTGAGATGCACCCTGAAAACTGCACAATTTTGGAGGGGAACCTGTAGAAATTTTGAATAATAAACACATATTCAACAGAGATTATCCAGATTATACACTATTGCGGAATACATGCATAATACATAATCTCCTCTACGTTGATCATCAATTTAGCAGCATCAAAAACAATGAAACATCAATAGCATGCACACATTAACACAGTATGTAACCCGGGGAAAGCATCTCGCTAAAAACCCCACACTATCTGTATATTAATGATTGAGAACATGTAACATTACATAGTACAATACTTCTCACAAGTATCTCAGTACTAGCTCCACCTGTTACACACAATACAACTCAGATCTGATCTCCAAATCTATCCCGCTGCTTGCCTGCCTCCACTGCACAAACCTGCAAGAGAATGAATGAATACAAAACTCGTTCCAAGTTCTTTTTACCTTGGAAAATCACTCACACTGGAAATCACGTGAGCACAGGCTATAATTTGGGCAATCTCATGGGCATACTCAATCCTTGGCTTGTGCAAAGTCTCATGCACAACTATAGTCACAACTGATAGCAATCTCAATCTCTAACACCTGTCTCCACTGAACTGTGCATGCACTGAGTTAACTGATGTATTCTTCAGTTATATTATGAGTTAATAATTAGTGAATTCATTAACAATCAATTCACAAAACTCATCACTAGTTTATTCTCCATTTAGACTGAATACAACTAGTTCAACTGAACACAACTCCATCAACCCCACATCCAGTCCACTAAACTCAACCACTTGAGTTCTAACTAAAGTCCTGCATGCAATAGCTCAACTAACACATAAGAAAAGTGTATTTCCTTCTGCCAGCTGCATGTGCCACCTCTGTAGCTCAAACTGAAGTGCTCCAAGAGAATAAGATAAAGTTTATAGTCTAACTATTATTATTATGAGACAATAATATTTGACTTTTCTATTTTTGACTAGCAGTCTAAAAATAGACTTTGATCACTCCTGCTGTGATCCAAAAATAGAAGTCCATCTATTTTTCCCAACATGACCAATCATCCATAAACAGCTAACTGCAACTCATAGAACATGATCCATATGTCTAAAAATAGACATAGTCTAAAAATAGACTTTGCGCCAAAGTTTTCCTGCGGGCCCACTTAGTGAAGGCGACTCCTTTCCACTAAGATCCATCATCTTGTTACATTCTCAACAGAACCAACCTTCTCTCCAAAAATTATGCAATCCTGTTGGGCTCCAGAAATGCACAATTAAGCAAGGCAACCTTCCCTCTAAAAAATGCGCAGTTTAGCCCGACACTGGGCTTCAGCTCAAGAATTGCGCATTTTTGACTGACATCTAGGGCTTTAGTCAAGAAATTGCATAGTTGAGGGACAACCAGTCTTGCTAAACCTAGAAATTGTGCAAATCTCATCCACAGGCTTGCAGACTGTTGCATGTGCTTTCAGATTGATTGTTTCCCTCAAGGATTGAGCAATCCTGATTTGCATGCATGGGCTACTTTTCCTGAAAAATAAAAAAAAAATAAAAAAGCATAAAACATCCCTAGATTTTAGGGACCCATTTTTAGCAGCTGGAGGTTACATGCAAAAGCCATTTTAGAAACCTCTCGCCAAGTGTCGCTTTTTCCTATATTTGTGGCATGCGCATCATAACCTTGATCTTATCAAAAATATTTCATTCGACGCTGTAGAGCTCATCCCTCACATCAATCTTGGAGCTCTAACATCCCACATCGCCTCTAGGAGTCTTCGGCACATTTGGCTCAACTTTTTCTGGGTAAGTCTGCTTTTCATGTCTTTTGCTGCTTTTCTATCACTTTTTGTATTTCTATTTGTGTAAGTGTTGTCTGCTTGGTTTCAATGAATGCTTGTTGTCGTTTTGATGAATGTTAGCTTGTAGAAGAACTGTTTCAGTTTTCCATTGCATCTTGCTATTTTCGCATACATGACATTGTTTCTGCACTGACGGTCGCAGTTGCGGCGACTCGCTTCACACACATGCTTGTTTTCCTATTTTTTTAATCCTACACTCACTAATTGTATGCATGATCATTCATTCTTGTTTGCACTCAGTTTCACCATGCATTCACAAATTTCATGTTTTCAGTCCCTTGTCGGTGGGTCTGGGTTGCCTTGGCTCGAACCTTGCTTTGCCCGACTAACAATGTGCATTTATAGAAGTGAAGGCTCTGCCTTCCCTCCAGAAACTACAAAAACCTAGCCCAGAACTGGCCTCCAGGCTTGCATTGCACAATTATGGGATGCAGTGCCCAGCTGGCCCCAGAAACTACGCAATGCAATTTGTTGGGTTTGTATGCCCTTTCTGATTGAAATTACGCGTTGCACAGTTTCAGTCCTCGGTAAGCTAGGCTGGACTGTGCATTGCACAGTTCCAGTAGTCAGTCAACCTCCTAATAGCCCAGACTATGCCTTGAACAGTTTTGGCAGTTAGTCTCCCAACCTCCCAGTGGAAATTGCGCAATATTCACAATCAGTCACACAGGTATGTTCCAAGTAAGTCCTCAAGTTTGTTTTGGTTTTCAACTTACAAATTTATTGTCATGGGTGTTTCTATGTCTCTAGGTATCACAAGTGTTCATCTACCTCTCAAAAATACAAGTACAATGGCCTCCAAGAGAGTAGGGTCAAAGGACACCATTGAGAGCACAACTGAAGATGTAGTTGAGCAAGTGTCTATGAGCTTACCTATCTATGAAGACACCAATCTATTCATAGACAAGGATATCAAGATGAAATGGAAGTGGCATTGTAGTGAGCAGCACCATCAGCAACAGCTGAACGTAGTAGACCTACGCATGACAAAGGCAAGAGGAAGGTTGTTGACAATGCAAAGGCGGAGAAAAGCTGCAAGTTCAAAGAATATCCTCTTGTGATGAAAGCAAATTTGGAGATTTAGGCTAAGAGGAGACAACATGACAAGAGGATTGTGCAAAGGAAAAGAGAGAAATAAAGGATGGAGGAAACATAGAAGGAGTTGTAGGAGTTGAAGCGACAACTTAGGGAAGAATAGGAGCTGCCTAGAGGAGAGAAGGAAGCACAATAGGAACATATACAACAGGAGGCGCAACATGCACAGATTGATGAAACTTCACCCATACAGGTTATAGACCCATCCCAACAGCTGGCACATAGCAAACAGGGTGAGCGGTGTTGTTGATCACATGCACGGGTGTTCAGGAGCATGCATGTCATTGTGCACATGCATGCGATCTCATGTATTGGCACACTCACTAAGGCAAAGAGAAAGAACCAAGTCTAACTTGAGCTAGACATGTACTTTGATGAGTTGATGCGCATAGCCGCCATCACACATTTAGAGATCAACACACTATGCATCAGTATGTTGCTGGTTTGACTACACTCAAGACAATGATGCACATGCTAACAAATGAGTTGGACATAGGTGCCAAAACAGTGTACCCAGATGCAATGGAGGCAAGAGTTTTCTTTCAAAAGGATGTCACCACAGAGTACACATACACCACCATGAACTACCAAGCTTGGCATCAGTTCACCACCGTTAATCATCGCGAGGATGTTGAAGAGTTGGTCTTCCCACAACTGTCTGAGTCTTAGTGATGTCTTGCATGGTTTTCTCAAGCCTATTTTGTCTCACATGGGCACATGTGTAGATTGTAATGTAACATCTTGTAAAAGTGAAAGAACAAGTGTCAATAGTAGAATGTAACAGTCATGTAGTAGTTGAAGAGTCATGAGGGTAGGTGAAGAGTCACAAAGGGGAATGTAAAGGGTCACCCCACTATTTTCTATTTATAGAACCTCATAACTCATTGTATAGGATTTTGGGAGCCAAGCTTCCTATAGTTGTAACTTAGAGAAAGCTTGGATTGTATTGTAATGCGCCTTGGCTTCTCCACAGTGCAAAGCTAGTATATCTCTTTGGAGGAGTAGGCGACAATGACTGTAATGTTTCGTTGTCGGGATTAGTGGTTGGTCATGGTTGTATGTACGATTGGAACTTTCACTTTCTTAATATAACAAAGCCAACACATTTCTTGCATATGTTGATATTGTAGTTTAGCTGTCTTGGTTACTCTAATGATATATGTAGCTGTTTGCTTACGCATGTATGTATGGACTCTTTCTATATATGTTTGTATGAATCTTACTGAGACATGTTGTTGGTTTAGCCATCACTTTGTATCGTTCGTTAACCTACCTTCCATCTTGTGATGTATCTTTTCTCGTGTGTTCCCTTTCAAGTCGTATTACTTCCACAAGTTTCTAAGGGGCACACTCATTCCCAATTCAGTGCGTTAGAACCCTTCATGCACCTACCTTGGCTTGTTGTGCTGGTCACACCCTTGCTACCAAGAAGGACATCCTACTTACCTCTGCACACAACCACAGTCAAGGCGATAACGTGCGACCCACTACTGGGACTCCTACACCTAATGGTTTGAAGTATAGTTGGGACTTCTTACTGGGGAGATCCCCTGACATGTTGGCTGGTCTAGGAATATCAACAAAACATTGAGGTGTTCAAAGAGAATTGGATATATATGCTCAATATAGTGGTGACCCATGGTATATATTTCAAGTGGATTGATATATTATCATATGAGTTGCAGTGTTAGGTGGGACAAGCTAAAACACCTTTACAGGTGAACCAAGCACTAGAATTTTATATGTCTGCATTTATCTTAGATGAAATCTATGCATGATATGCATTCTTGGGATTGAATTGGAACTGGACCCTTGAAGATAAGTTCCCGGTTTACTTTCACTGTAGGGTGTTATCAGAAGCAAGCTTCAGAGAGATGTACAACAAATTGGATGAACACTTATTTACAGTTATCTTTCACATGATATTTGAGATCGATCCTACTTGTATGACAGATCAGGTAAAGGAGTCACTTAGAGATATCGTGGATTGGTTCATAGATCCAGAGGGTACGTACATTAGGTGCTTCAATTATCAGATATCCCCTCATCTTATGTTGTGATATGTGACCCACAAGGTGGTCATGCAAGATGATGCAAATTAGTTGGACAAGGGGTTGTTAGGAATGTTGCACAAGCAAAAGAAAGCCCCTTGGCATATCTTTCCATTTAGGATCAGACTGTACGAGTTAAAGAGTCATAAGGTGACAACAAAGAAGATAAAGGAGCTAGACCGCCTACACTTTTCCACCAAATACTTACATGGATATGATCCCAGGTAAATTATTAGGAAACATTGTCAAATGATTGATCATAATACAAGGTACTCATTAATATCCACAATAGAAGATGAGAAGATAAAGAACTGGTACAATGCCATAATGAAGACACATCCAACCATGGAGATCAGTTCATGCCACGATCCACCAACTTAGAACTTGCAGGTGCCGGAGGAAGAAGAGATAAAACCTTAAGCAAAGAAGATAACTCCCAGGAAAAGGATAAGGTATTCATCAGGTGAGAGTAACATGAAATGGAAGGCCTATCCATTAAACTCAGGAGCTATGCAAGAATAACAGGAAAAGAAATATGCAGAAGAAGAGGAAGCGGGATGAGTTCTCAAGAAGCGAAAAGAAAAAGAAGAAGAGAGGAGAAGGATAGAAGAAGAGCAGTAGAGGCAGTCCCGGGAGAAGGAAGCTATGCATAGACTAGAAGAAGAGGAGATGACTCAAGAGCTAGACTCAAGAAGCGATGGAGGAAGAAGATACCATCCAACCCATCGACGATGAACCAAGCACCCAAGAGGAACCTCCTCTTATAGGTGGTCATATTCTATTTGAGGAAATGGGAATCACACCTCCACCTAATGAAAATGAGGATTGTGTAGCAAAGGCAAAGATATTTCATGAATGATCCTTAGAATCTAGTCTTAGTAGCAAGAGAAAATGTGATAACCTCCAACACTCGAAGGAAGCCTAGAGCTATCATGGTGACAAATGTCGCATTCTCTACAACAACGTAGGATTATTTTGAGTATCCGCTGAATGAGAATGCTAGACTGAGAAGATAACTTGTTATGGTGAAGAATAAGGCGAAGCAAATCACGGTGGAAAACCAATTGTTGTTATCACAAAGCACCAATACCACCGAGTGGAAACCAACCATGCAAGAATAGTTAGGGCCAATTGAGGACACCATGGTGCGACTATATGATGAGATGATATTTCTTCAACATGTTGTGTCTCCTCTTGTTGGCATACATAAGAAGGCACATGAAGTGGTGAAACTCCTGAAAATTACAAATAGAGTAGTCGATTAGCTTCAAGAGTAGACTACCGACTATCCAGATACTCCACAACATTTGGAGAAGAAAGACAAGATTGCCGCAAAATTAAATAGAGTTTAGTTGAGACTCCATCACCAGAATTTCATACGCCTTGGTGAATAGTAAATTAGTACCATTGTTGCATACAATTGACTACACATTTCATTTGAGTCTCTAACATAAAAGAATGGGATGCCTAGGCAATCAGGGGAAGGGATATCATCTTCCTAGAGATCCAGCAATACATTGAGTGGATCATATAGGCAACAAAACAGGAAGGCTTGGAGGTAACCAAAGATGTTATTCTGCAGTATGCCATTGCACCAGCCAAATTTCATATGAATCTTTCATGGATGTGGAATAATGTACAATCAAACTCCAATAATATATTGTCAGAGGCATCGGAGGTCAACACGAGCTTCATTGGGGACTATCCAGCTCGGGTCAAAGACATTTCCACTGGGTTCAAAGCTTGGAATACTCATATTACAACCGAACTCCATGTAGAAACACACGACTTATCCATTTGATGAGTCTTTGCCCCATTCTAATTTTTGTCTTATACTTTTGTTGTCTCATTTGTGATTTTTCTTATGTAATGAATGTTATGTAATGAAGTCCAAGGGACACAAGTGGAATATGAATGGCCACATATTGGAATGTAATGAGTTGTGTTAGAATGTGAATAGTAATAGAAGTCAAAGAGTCACGGGGAAGGTCAAAGGTCATTTTACTTGTTATAAATAGCTCCTCATAACTCAAGTAAATGGCTTTTTGGGAGGCTTAGCCTTGGCTTCTCTTCCAGTACATAGGAGATAGATTATTCTTTGGAGAAGCAAGTTGTGGCTTCATGTTCCACTATTGGATACAATGTTTCATTCATGTAATATTGTACTCGGGATCTTACACTTATAATGAGAAGCTCAATGAACTTACATTCCTTCCTACATGTGTCATAGATATAGTATGACAATTCTGGTTATTGACGAGCCTCGATACTGCAACTCCCAAGGATACCGACTTTAATTATCAAGCCGAGGTTCGTACAAACTTAAGAGGTATCAACACTATATGTGCAACATACAGTGTGTCCTTCCTTTGCTGCCATGATGTAATAGAGTGCATGTACTGAAACCAAATCCTAAAATAATTGTAGAAAACAAAATGCTCGAAATGGAAACCTTAAACTATTGCAAGAAATAAAGTACAAGGAAAGAAACATATTCTAATTACATAAAGATCACGAACTAAATGTAAAATAAACCTAACTTAACCCTATTTATCACATGTGATGATTTAAGCTAACTGAGCATGGAGTATGATCTAGGGAGTATTAACTGCTATGTGAATGCGTGAATAGAAAAGAACTCTTTTTGTTTTATAAATGCAAATGCTAATCCTCACTTGTTCTTTGGCAGGGGAGACAGGTATGGAGGAAGAGGGTTAAAATGGTCTTGATGGCATGGAGGTCAAGTAGAGGCCTAATCCCAGCTTCAATGATGATTTTTCTCAATTCGGGCTCAAAACAGGCCACTACAAATTTTCCTACAGGATGTACTAGTTCTCCTACAGGATCCCCTGATTTACTACAAGATGTTATAGATTTACTATATGAAATTATAATTCATCGAATGACCAAGGAAATCAAATCCAAATTGGATGGGAAATTTTTTTTTATTAACTATAATGTCCTAGGTCCCCATTCCAAGTGGAATCACTGAAAAATACCTCTGTTAACCCATGCTAAAAAATAACAGAAAATTACTAGTCGAAATATCTAGAAATTCGAGAAATAGTGAGCTAGTAAATCTATAAAATTCCTAACCTAATCAAGTGAAAATGCAATGGGGTAATTTTTGTTATGAACTAGATTTTTTTTTTATCTAATGTGAGTGGAACCAACTCGATTGAAGCTTGTTAGCATGCTTTAAAAAATAGCATAAATTTACCGTTCTTTGCCACAAAGGAGTTCCAGAAATCTAGATTTGGGAATAAGAAAGATAATCCAAGTAGCTCAATGATTACTATGACCTTCCAAAGATTTTCCAAGGATGAAATAATTCTTGTGATCCTGCAAAATAATTTACATCAACCATTTAACCCAATCCTACAACAAGAAATCATTAATACTAAATGCAGAAATAGAAAGAAATAAAAACAAGAGATGCATGTGAATAAGAAGTGATAAGAAGAAAAGGAAATGATACAAAAGGGCTCTGAGGCTCCTAGGATGGCCAAGCCCAAGGAAACTCAGAGACCTATGGAGGAGAACAATATTTAGAAGCTGAACATGACACCAATTTTTATTATTTTCATCAATACAATTACATCCCTGCAAGAAAATATAATGGAGCTGCAAAAATACGAGTTCTCTCCACAATAACACTAATGGAAATTTATATTTAGAGGAAAATTCGACTTGGTACTTATAAAAAATTATTATGAATCATTCTCCATGAATGGAGGAAGCTTTCCCCACCAAAATCCCTTGATTAGTGGATCTGGTTCCCAATATTAGGAATCTGCATTAAATGGCAGGGAACACATTCCTAGATTCTCTCAATCATTGGAGTTCCACAATATGTTCCATAATTCCATAATATCTTGTTGAATTATTATTTAATAGTGACCCTCTTGTAGTAGGGAGAAAGTCCCTAAATTATCTGTAGGTTTTAACCCCGTACAGAAATTATCTGCATACAAATTCTAAAACACAAAAAGTAAACAATGCAAGAGCATAACACATAAAACACATATACATAGAGATTTTCCCCTGGATCCCAAAACCAGGACTACTAGCTTGATTTTTCATTATATTCCTTTCAATGTTACAATACATATTTATACATGCCGAAGCATCCAATACCATGGACTGAAAACCATCGCGTCTAAAACCATGGACCGAAAACCATAGGTAGGTTCACCCAACCTAATATAGGGTCCAATTTTTTTTTCCCTGGGCACTACCCTGGACCCCGTAGAGGGGTGATACCTGCCTCACTCAAACCCCCGGATAGGGGGGGCTGCTGCCCCCCCTGTGACCCCTCCCTGCGTAATCGGCACAACGAAGGGGGGGCTTTGCCCCCCCTCTAACCCCCGGTTCACTACGTGGGTTAGTCGTGGAAAGAATATAACGCAACCCAACATTCTCCCACTTATTGTTTTCTTTCCACAAGGGGCCACAGAAGAGCTTAGACATTTTTCCAGCCCTGAAATGCCCATTGTTTCTCTACACCAGGAGAACTTCTCAGAGCTCAAATATTTTTTCAATACATCTGCAGTATTCTTCAAAGTGTCCACCTTTACTAGCAACACCTTTTTGTCTTCTATCATATCCCTCACAAAGTGATACTGAACATCAATGTGCTTTGTCTTTGAATGATAAGCAGGGTTATTTGCCAAGAAAATTGCACTTTGGCTGTCACAGTCTATCCTTATAGCTCCCTGTACTAACCCCATACTTGAACACAATCTCTGCAACCTAACTGCTTCCTTGCTTGCATGAGTGGCCGCCATGTATTCTGCCTCTGTAGTTGATAGTGCCACTACAGATTGTTTCTTACTCATCCAACTGACTGCACCTCCAAATAGGTTAAAAACATACCCACTTGTAGATCTTCTCTAATCCAAATCTCCAGCCTATTCTGCATCAACAAAGCCACAGATATCCAAAACTCTATCCAATCCTAGTCTTCCTTGGTAGCACAAACCATAATCACTAGTGCCACGCAAATACCTGAAAACTTGCTTCACTGCTGTCCAATGCTCCTTCCTTGGTTTTGACATAAACCTGCTCAATACTCCCATTGCATGTGCAATGTTTGGTCTAGTAGAGAGCATTGCATTCATCAGGCTACCAACTGCACTTGCATATGGAACACGGGACATATCCTCTTCCTCTTCTTGTGTCTTGGGACAGTGTTCAGCAGATAACTTTACACCTACAGGAATAGGAACCTTCACCGGTTTACTATCCTGCATATTAAACCTCTGCAGTATTGTCTTGACATACTTTCTTTGGTTTAACCAGAGCTTCCTCTTTGCCTGATCTCTTTTAATTTCCATGCCCAAAATATAGTTTGCAGCACCAAGATCTTTCATGTCGAATTTGGAGGACAATTCGGTCTTTGTCATTTCCAACCAGCAACATATCATCCACATACAAGACCAGATAAATAACACGGTCACCAATTAATTTAAAATACACATAGTGATCTGCTTTGCTTTTGGTGAAGCCAAGTCCACGTATAAATGTATCAAATTTCTGATACCGCATCCTTGGTGACTATTTTAACCCATAGAGAGACTTCTTTAACTTGCATACTAGTTCTTTCTTACCCTTCACCACAAAGCCTTCAGTTTGCTTCATGTAGATTTCCTCTTCCAGATCCCTGTGAAGAAATTCTATCTTCACATCCATATGTTCTACCTCAAAATCAAAAGCAGCAACAACAGATAAAAGTAATCTAATAGAAGTTACCTTGGCAACAGGAGAAAAAATATCACCAAAATCAATTCCTGGCACTTGGGAATAACCTTTTGCTACCAACCGAGCTTTGTATTTCTCCACCTTTCCTTCTGCATTTGTTTTCTTCTTGAACACCCATTTGCTGCCAATGGGTTTCCTTCCAGCCGGCAACTCCACCAGATCCCAAGCCTCATTTTTGTGCAAAGATGCCATTTCATCAACCATGGCCTCTTTCCAGAGTTTTCCATTGTTTGAATCTATTTCTTCCTTCATAGTTCTGGGATCATCATCAGTAATAGATAAAGAAAAATTTGAACAGAAAGCAGATGGACTATACCTTTCTAGCTGCCTTCTATCTCGAATTGATCTTCTTCCACTCAGAGTTTGTGGCTCTTCATCTTCTGATTCCTCCTCTGCTGTAAAGTCTGATTCTTCCTCCTTTAGCTCAAACTCTATCTTCTCAAGTTCCTTTGGTTGGACTTCATGTTTAATAACATCTTTCACCTTTCTGAACACCACATCTCGGCTGTACACAACCTTCCTTGTTGTTGGGTTCCAAAGCTTATAACCCTTTAAACCATCCTTATACCCAATAAAGATGCACTTTTTAGATTTACTATCCAACTTGGTTCGTTTCTCCTTTGGAACATGTACATATGCATCACATCCAAATACCCTCAGATGTGAAAGAGAGGGTTTCTTACCAGTCCATACCTCTTGTGGAGTCTTATCCTCCAATGCTGATGAAGGTGATCTGTTGACCAGTAATAGGCTATCTCCACCGCCTCTGCCTAGAATTCTTGTCCTAACTCGGCACCACTGAGCATGCTTCTTTCCCTTTCCATCAACGTCTTGTTCATTCTTTCTACAACTCCATTTTGCTGAGGTGTATAGGTAGTAGTCTTCTGCCATGCTATACCAGACTTCTTACAAAATTCTTCAAATTCCTTACTGCAAAACTCTCCACCATTATCTGTCCTCAGCACCTTTATCTTCTTCTCTGTCTGGTTTTCCACCAGAGCCTTAAATTCTTTAAACCTGTCAAAGACTTCATATTTCTTCTTAAGGAAATATATCCATGTATTCCTTGAGAAGTCATCTATAAATGATACATAGTACACAGACTTACTCAGTGATGGAACCTTCACAGGTCCAAACACGTCACTGTGCACAAGCTCTAATATCTGTTTCGCCCTCTTACCACTAGAGGGGAAACTTACACGATTCTGCTTCCCGTATACACAATTTTCATAGAAATCAAAATCCAGAGAGCTATTACTCATACCTTCTACCATACCTTTACCATGAAGTATTCGAAGGCCCTTCTCTCCAATATGTCCAAGCCTTTGATGCCACAGCATGGTCTTCTCTCTAGAGACCACTATATTTTTAGCTTTACTTTTAGGAACCACAAAACTGTTACACCCATCAACAACAGTGCTACCTTGCAGCTTGTACAGAGTTCCAATCCGAACTCCCCGCATCAATACCAGTGCTCCCCAAACCATCTTGCAGGTATATTTCTCGAACACTGTCTTTACACCTACATCATCCAACTTGCTTACAGAAATCAGATTTTTGTCCAATGCAGGAATATGCAGAATGCCCGGAAGTGTTCTAACCCTTCCATCTTGCAACTTCAATTTTACTTATCTGTGACCAATGATTTTAGCCTTCCTGTCATCCCCCAAGAAGACATCACCACCATCATATTTCTCATACTCGTAGAACCACTCTCTATGGGGAGTGAAGTGAAAGGATGCACCTGAGTCAATCAACCATGCCTCGTGATCTACATGTGTACTTGAAGAAGATAAGTACACATCCCCACCTTCATCTGAGGTGGTTTTCACTTCTACAGAAGGAGAATCATCAGATACCTTTCCTTTATCAGGAGATTTAGATTTACAGTCCCTTTTGAAGTGCCCTTCCTTTCCGCATTTCCAGCACACCACCTTTACAGGTTTTCCTGGAGATTTATATTTCCCTCTAGATTTAGATCTCCCCTTGATGACTTATTTTTGTTTCTGTTTTGGGACCGTCCTCGTACAGACAAGGCATCACCATTCTGGCTCTCCATATTTTTCCGTCTCATCTCCTCCGTCAACAAGGCTGAGACTATTTCATCAAACTGCAATGTAGTTGGATAGCTACCTATTGCAATAATTAGACTATCCCAAGAATATGGTAGAGAAAACAACAAATTGATGCACTTATCTTCATCTGAAATTTTAATATCAACAGATGCTAACTGACTTACCACAGTATTAAATGTGTTTACATGCTTTGTCACCGAGTCTCCATCTTTCATCCTCAGGTTATAGAACTTTTTCCGCAAGAATAGTTTATTCACTAGAGACTTAGATTGGTACAAAGTCCCTAACTTGTCCCACAAAGCCTTCGCCGTAGCTTCCCCTGATACATTCAACAATACTAAATCTGAGAGACATAATCGTATTGTGCTCTTTGCCTTCTGATCCAACTTATTCCATTCTTCATTGGACACTCCCGTTGGTTTAGTACCTGGATCTACCATGATCCACTGATCTTTATCCACCAACAGATCCTCCATCTTGAGTTTCCACAACTCAAAACTCTGACCATTAAATTTCTCGATCTCTATCTTTCCACTGCTCGCCATCTTCTTTCACCACCAGAATGGATCTTGCAGATCTCCCATTGAACAGGGTCTACCACAGGCCCGAGCGAAACCCCCCAATAACAAAGGCGTCCCCTTGAAGCCAAAACAGCTATGATACCAAATGTAGGTTTTAACCCCGTACAGAAATTACCTGCATACGAATTCTAAAAGATAGAAAATAAACAATGTGAGAGCATAGCACATAAAACACATATACACAGAGATTTTCCCCTGGATCCCAAAACAAGGAATACCAGCTTGAGTTTTCATTATATTCCTTTCAATGTTACAATACATATTTATACATGTCGAAGAATCCAATACCATGGACCGAAAACCATCGTGTCCAAAACCATGGACCAAAAACCATAGGTAGGTTCGCCCAACCTAATATAGGGTCCAAATTTTTTTTTCCGGGGGCACTGCCCCGGACCCCGTAGAGGGGGGCTACCCACCCCCCTCAAACCCCTCGGACAGGGGGGGATGTGACCCCCCTGCTGCGCAATCGGCGCAACGAAGGGGGGGCTCCGAACCCCCTCTAACCCCCGGGTTCACTACGTCGGTTAGTCGTGGAAAGAATATAACACAACCCAACATTATCTCCTCCTCAAAATCTTCATAATCTACCCAATATTCTCATAATATTCCACAAAATTAAATAATATTAGGCACAAATATGCAATTATTCATAAACCTTCTTAATGAATATATTAAAGTTAAAAATAGATTATGTAATGCAAAAAGAGAGGTTTAATTTTCTAAAGGATGGTCATAGGCCTTAATTTATGTTTAATTTAGAGGCATGTGCCTTAATTTATGTCTAATTTAGAGGCTCATCATACCTCTTGCTAAAAGTGTTGCTCATCCTATGAACAACTTAGTGATCTCATTGTGCCTCATTCATGGCCCTGATGGCCTCTCTCTTGTGCATTAAGAATCTTGGCTGTAAGTTCTACAAGGACAAGCCCAAAAACATATTTGTGCAAAGAAAAATCATTGTTTCTTGAGACCATTAGCTTTCTTTCTTCCCCTTATTCAAGATGGGTTCTTGAATATTTTTCAGTTTGGCAAGGTCTTCCACATCCTTATCAACCTTCTACTACCTTGTTCCACCATTTGGACACCTCTAAAACCTTCAAAATGCCTTTCGATAAGAACTAGGACATCCTATAGTAATTCTTGTCAAAACTACAGGAAACCTACAGGAAACCCTGTTAAAACTACAGGAAACTAGTTTTGAGCATAAATGATAGTTTGAGGTTAGAGTAGGCCTTCATCTTGACTCCCATGCCTTTCTCCCATTTTTAGGCCATGGACAAAATCTAGAAAGAGATTGGAGACCTCTTGGAAAACCTCTTTTCATAACTGCAATTTGTGTTCTATTTTGATGGTGAATGCCTTATTTCTTTTTGTTGCCTTCTTCTTTTCTCTTGTGGCCTAGATGGTTGCCTAATGGCCTTGGAGTTCTCAGTTTTGATTAGATCTCGCTTAGGTACTATCATTTTGGGCTTTAACACAATTTTTTTCTTTCTTCCTTCTTGTAGCAGCATTCTTCCTTCCTGTAGTAGTCATTCCTTATTCCTTCAGAGTCTTCTAAGCGTATGAGAGTGATGAGAAATGATGTAGGTTTGTGAAAATGGAGAAGATGCTCTATTTGCTTTTTCAAGAAATTTTCAGGGTGGGGCAAAGTGTAGGTTTTTTTTTTGAAATTATGAAATGGGATGGATGAATGATGGATAGATAGTGAATATGAAGTGGATGGAGGGCTTGGAGTGTTGTAGTGACTTGGCCTTTGTAAAAATTTCTTCTTTTAACTACTATCCTCATTCCTTGAAATCATCACTCTTCATAATTTGAGTTTTCAACATTGCATGAGTGAAAGAGTGAGCTACAACTAACTAGTTGAAGGCGGCTGAGACTGCTAACCCATCCTTAGATTATAAAACTTCATCTCTTATGCATTGACAACAAATTTCTAACTATAATATGCTCAAGAGAAGAGGTCAAGAATATTGCATACCTGTACCTACCTAATGGTTGTTGGAGAGACATGCATGTTGTTGCTGAGTTGATGTGAAGGTGTTAGGGGACCTATATCAACCTTCCCTAAAGAATACCCGATCTTTTGACCCATTTCTCCATCATATTGCCTCCTATAGCTTCTTCTCGTTCTTCCTGTAGTACTATAGGAAACTCCTGTAGTAATTCAGGACAACCTCTTGTAACAGACTTGTTTTGTCCATATCTCCTAAACGATAGAATGGATTGACCTAAACCTTTCTGAGCATGTTGCCATCATCATTATGCACCTACCCATAAAAAAAATTTGGTCAATGGATGCACGGATCTTGAGAAAAAATAAAAATGGCTGAAGGTGATGGAGATCGAGTTCTTAGAAACCATGCACTGGAATTTGCTAAAATTTCTTGGGCATGTTACCATCATCCATATGCATCTCCCAATGAAACAACTTTTTAAATGGATGCACGGATATCGATAAAATGCAAAACTGGTTGTAGGTGATGAAGGTTGATTTATCGAAACCTGTGCATTGGAATTTGTTGAAATTTCTTGAGAATGTACCATCATCCATATAAGTCCCTCCCTGAAACAACTCTTCAAATGGATGCATGGTTTTCAAGTTATGGCAAAAGCAAATTTCTGATCTATGTATTTTTGTTTCCTGTAGTAAAACAGAGCCTTCCTGTAGTTTTTTAGGACAATAAGCAAATTGAATGGGAAAATCTTGAGAATGATGGGTGGATGGTGGAAATAGATGAGGGTGATGGATTGGCATGGCATTGGCCTTGTTGGAGCATTTGAGAAAAGGAGGAGAAAGTCAAAATTTGACTTCTTTTGACTAGGCTTGACCAATTTTTTTCTTTTCGTACCAACTCATTTTTGTTCTTTGTAGATGTTGGAGAGCACCTAAATTCATCAAAGAGATGCATGGAGCAAGGGATTTTTTTTTTAGGCCTACTAGCTGCCTCAAGGAGGTTTTCAACTAGTAGGTTTGCCTAGGTGCCTCAAAGGAGGTTTTAAACTAGGATATATATTTTTTTTTTCTAGGCCTACTAGCTACCTCAAGGATGTTTTCAAATAGTAGGTCTTCCTAGGCGCTTCAAAGGAGGTTTTCACCTAGGATCTCTCTTTTTTTTTTTTTCCAACCCACTGACCTCCTCATGGAGGTTTTCAATCAATGAGTCAATCTGAGGCACCTCCAAGGAGGTTTTCACCTGAGATTTTTATTTTTTTCTCTTATTTTTTTTCTTTCTACCATACCCTACTTGAAAAACAAAATCATTTTCAAGTCTAAGAATACTTCCAATGGAGCCATGTGCACATCAAGATGATAGACAAAATGATGTGGAGGCTTGAAATGTATGCTTTGTCATGTACCTAGATTTGAGTGATCAAATGTTTTGACTTTTTTGATATCAAGTGCAATTGAAGAAGAGAGTGTTGCTGCAACTCAGTGGCTGTATGGAGCCAAACCTTAATATAACTTTCATGCTCTTGGTTTTATTGCTTAACTGGATCATTCTTCATGTCTTCTTCTACAATGACCTTCAAATCTTCCTATTTTTGTTGATTGTTCTCTTGAATACATGGAGGATTTGATGGTAACCATGAGGGAGCTTTCTCAATCTCTGATTTTGATGTCTGCACTTCATCAAGTGCAGCCCATGATTATGTGGTCTTCTCATTTGAATCTTCTTCTTCTCGATGTGGTCCTTCAATGATATCAAGATAATTTTTTTTTTGCAATACTCTTTATGAGCTAAGATGAATACCATTAAGATCAAACAGAGATATTTGGAAGTGTTGTACCTCAACATTGTAAGTGGGCTGAGCTACTTCAATGTGTGGGTTTGGAAATGGTGGTACAGGTAGTTGAGTGGGAGTGTATATTTGAGATGGATGTGGTTGGGGTTGTGGTTGTGGTGGAGGTGAATGGTAGGGATAACATGGAGTTGGGTATGGAGGATATTGAGGAAAATACTGAGGATATTGTGGATTGGTTTTGGGGTTGAGATGACCAATGTTGCAAAGGAAAGGGTGTGCTCCAATTACTTTGAGATGGATGTGCATAAGATTGAAATTGTGAATTAGGTTCTTGCGTCGTACTAGGTTGAATAGGCTGCCATGGTCCTCTTGGAGCTACATAATAGAGCTAGAAATTGAGTTTCTCCATTGTCCTCTTGGTAAAATTCATTCAACCTTGGTAATGATGGACAATGTTTAACATCATGTGATTCTACATGGACAACACAAATATCAACATCTTCTTTTTCTTCACCTTGCATTCTTAACATTTCTACTTGTTTGGTTAGATTGCTAAAAAATTTTGTTTTAAAATCATCAAACAAATTTCCAAGTTTAGCTTGAATTACCAATCTTGATGTTGATTTACCTACTCTTTCCCTTCCTCTTGATTGTGTTTGCATGTTTCACAAATTTCTTCAAATGATAATTGGTGTACATCACCTCTACTCATGAGATCAAGGAGATTAATCCATTCATACCTAATTTTTCTATGTAAGAGGGTTTTTAGTGTGTCGGATCCTAAATGATGTATTTTTTCCCTCTTAACGTTATACATGAACCTCTCTATTAGATCCTCTAGACTCTCATCTTCTTTTTGATTCATTCTAAAGATTTATTATTTAAGAACATGATCTTTATATTTTTCTAGAAATATCTTTTGCATATCATTCCATGATCTTATTGAATTAGTCCCTAAACTCATGAACCATTTAAGAGCTCTATCCTTCAATGTTGCCAAAAAAAATCTTACTTTTTGAGTTTTTAATAAGTAACCATAAGATCTACAAACAATTTCAAATTCAAAGAGAAAGGTTTCCGGATCCTTTGACCTTAGAGCATGAAATTTTGGAAGAAAGGATGAAAGAATGTTCTTCATGTGCACACTACCATCAGTATCTTGAATGAGAAATCTAAGAGGATTTTTCTCATCATCATCATCTCCATCCATTTCTTCTACATTCTTTGCTATCTTCTTCACCACGTGATCAAATTGTGGGGGGGGGGGGGTGTTGGTGTTGGAGATTTTTTTTGTTTTTATGATTGAATGAAAACACTAATGCAATTCACTTTTCTATTTTTGAAATGAAATATGCCTAATGAAATTTTCCTATTTTTGCAAAAAGTGAAAATAAATGAATCAACTAGGGAAGAAAACAATGCATACTTTGACACCTCCCCGGAAAATGCGCCAAAAAGTGATGAGCCTCGATATTGCAACAAGAATGTTGCAACTCCCAAGGCTACCAACTTTAATTATCAACCTAGGGTTCGTACAAACTTAAGAGGTATCGACACTATATGTGCAACATACAATGTGTCATTCATTTGCTCATGATGTAATGGAGTGCATGTACTGAAACCAAATCCTAAACTAATTGCAGAAAATGAAATGCTCGAAATGGAAACCTTAACTTGTTGCAAGAAATAAAGTACAAGGATAGAAACATATCATAATTGCATAAAGATCATGAACTAAATGTAAAAGAAACTTAACTTAACCCTATTTATCACATGTGATGATTTAAAATAACTAGGCATGGAGTCTGATCTAGGGAGTATTAACTGTTATGTGCATGTGTAAATATAAAAGAACTCTTTTGCTTTATCTTTTTGTTTTATAAATGCAAATGTTAATCCTCACTTGTTCTTTGGCAGGGGAGACATGTATGGAGGAAGAGGATTAAAATGGTCTTGATGGCATGGAGGTCAAGTAGAGGCCTAATCCCAGGGTTCAAAACAGGCTGCTAGAAGTTTTCCTATAGGATGTACTAGTTCTCCTACAGGATCCCCTGATTTACTACAATATGTTACAGATTTAATATACGAAATTATAATTCATCGAATGAAAAACCAAATCAAATACAAATTGGATGGGACAATTCTTTTATTAACTAGGATGTCTTAGGTCCCCATTCCAAGTGGAATCACTCAAAAATACCTCTGTTAACCCATGCTAAAAAATAGCAGAAAATTACTAGTCGAAAAACCTAGAAATTTGAGAACTAGTGAGCTAGTAAATCTATAAAATTCTTAACCTAATCAAGTGAAAATGAAATAGGGTAATTTTTGTTATGAACTAGAATGTTTTTATGATCTAATGCAAGTGGAACCAACTCGATTGAAGCTCGTTAGCATGCTCTAAAAAATAGCAGAAATTTATTGTTCTTTGCCACAAAGGAGTTCCAGAAATCTAGATTTGGGAATAGGAAAGCTAATCCAAGTAGCTCAATGATTAATATGACCTTCCAAAGATTTTACAAGGATTAAATAATTCTTGTGATCCTGTAAACAAACTTACATCAATAATTTAACCCAATCTTACAACAAGAAATCATTAATACTAATGCAGAAATAGAAAGAAATAAAAACAAGAGATGCATGTGAATAAGAAGCGACAAGAAGAAAAGGAAATGATACAAAAGGGCTCTAAGGCTCCTGGGATGGCAAAGCCAAAGGAAACTCAGAGACCTATGGAGGAGAAAAAGATTTTGAAGCTGAACATGACACCAATCTTCATTATTTTCATCAATACAATTACATCATTGCGAGAAAATACAATGGAGCTGCAAAAATACGAGTTCTCTCCACAATAACACTAATGAAAATCTATCTCTAGAGGAAAATTCGACTTAGTACTTATACAAAATGATTAGGAATCATTCCCCATGAATGGAGGAAGCTTTCCCCACCAAAATCCCTTGATTAGTGGATCTGGTTCCCAATACTAGGAATCTGCATTAAATGGCAAGGAACACATTCCTAGATTTTCTCAATCATTGGAGTTCCACAATATGTGCCATAATTCCATAATATCTTGTTGATTTATTATTTAATAGTGATCCTCCTATAGTAGGGAGCAAATCCCTAAATTATCTCCTCCTCCAAATCTTCATAATTTGCCCAATATTCTCATAATATTCCACAAAAATAAATAATATTAGGCACAAATATGCAATTATTCATAAACCTTCCTAATGAATATATTAAAGTTAAAAATACATTATCTAATGCAAAAATAGAGGTTTAATGTGCTAAAGTATCCTCCTATAGTAGGGAGCAAATCCCTAAATTATCTCCTCCTCCAAATCTTCATAATTTGCCCAATATTCTCATAATATTCCACAAAAATAAATAATATTAGGCACAAATATGCAATTATTCATAAACCTTCCTAATGAATATATTAAAGTTAAAAATACATTATCTAATGCAAAAATAGAGGTTTAATGTGCTAAATTATGGTCATAGGCCTTAATTTATGTTTAATTTAGAGGCATGGGCCTTAATTTATGTCTAATTTAGAGGCCCATCAGTTATGTTTTGGGTATATGTTGTTTTATTTACATACTAAGTTAATGAACTAATTTGTTGTTTAGATATGGTTGTTATTGAATGAATGGTGTTATGCTTTAAAGATTGTTGTTTATTATGTGGACTAATCTACAAGTACTCAACAAGTATTTCTCTTTATCCCTGGGTCCCCCACTAGGATAGTACTATTATTTTTCCAACTAGTGGCTTGTTTCCCTCATCAGCCTTCAAAGTCTCTCCCATAGACCTTACATTGTATGTCTCACAAAGATCACATTATTGCTACCCAAAAGAGGCGTTGCATTCTCTAATTTTTTATCATAACCAAGGCATACCCTGGGAAACCATTCCAATGGTTGCTGAACCGTATGATTGGATGGGACTCCTACACGAAACAGTGTGAGGTCTAATTGGGAATTCACATCAAGGAGATCCCCTTACAATGTTGGTGGCATCTGACATTGTCAACACTTGCATCATTTCATGTTATCATGTTAGATTATGCACGTTTAAATTAAATTTGAATTATATATTAGATTTCATTTCCTCGTGATTTTTAAGGACTAACAAAGGCATGGGCGATCAAAGGACATCGTAAAAAGCATGCTACCCCATTCGCTTCGTCTTTGATGTGCACGTGATAGGTTTCTGGTCCTAGGAGATTTCCGGTGTTCTCATGACCTTCCCGTTCAAGTACATGGTTCGTGCACTTTATTGAGAACTCATGTCCTAGTTGGAGCCAAATGTTACCCAACACTAGTGAGTGACCCCTATAGGAGATTTTTTCTCTTAAGTTTTTCTTTAGCCGACAACCAACAACCCCTTGCAGTCATCATATAGCTAACTGTGCCACCATTCTCTACCATTTAAGCTAGCTACTATGTGCCATCGCACATCTGTTATGATAGTATATTTGAAAGTGGGCTTGTCAAGCCCGAAGGTATGGCTTTTCATTATGTGATTGGGTGTTAATATTTCTTTCCTTGGATACATTTGGACATCAATTAGTGGGGGGATTCGATTCAAATAATGGGATTAGATATCCTCTATTGGATACTAGCTTTAGGAGTGGCATTACATGGTAAACCTTAATTTTGGCTATGTGGTCTCGCTCTCCAATATCAATTTTCTCACTCCCCTCAGGTCATTATAACCCCTTTTCATACTTTTCCCATATGGGTTGACATTTGTCCATTAGGTCCACAAGGAGTTAGCCTTTCCCTCCCCTTGTCCACACTTTTTTAGGGCCTGGAATGATGCCTCAGAGGTTGATGCAGCTAAAAATAAAGTTAAAAGAATAATTTGGCCACTTACAACAGGAAATGCACCATAAAATGCAAAAAATGGTCGGGACATAAAAATTTAGCATTGGGGAAAAAGCCAAACATAGGCTCCACCCCCTATCACTATGGCCATCACCCGAGTTCCTAAGGATCCTATGTATTCCCCTTGCATCATTTAGGAACCCATGAATGTCTCAACCCCTAGTGGACAGTGAACTACCCAACCTTAAGGGGGTATTCACTGCTTTATCATACACATCATGCTCTCATTCCCTGGAGCCCTGAGTAGTTAAAGAAAGAAAAATCAATAAAAGGAAAAAGGAATATGAAGAAGGGTGGAAAAAAAAGGTCAGGGTAACTCATGTACCACAATTTATCCCTCCTACATATATATACCTAATGTGTGGGATTCCCTCACTATAACTACCCTTGTACCATGACATGTGGCTTGGATCCATCCCTGTTGCCCCACTTTGTTCCACCATCATTTTACATGACACATACCATTTGATAAATGTACCATGGATCTGTTACTCCTTTGAAGACTGAAACCACCTAATAGGGTCCTTTATTAGCCTCTCCCGTTGAGTAAGGAAACACATGTACCTTCTAAAGCTCATTTGGAAGGGCATGCCACTATGAAGTGCCCACTTTTCCCCCTGGTATGTAAGTTTAATTACTTAATTACACTACTGAATTGTTGTACTAGAAGGTGAGGAGATGAATTGCATCTTATACATGATTGCAGGTGGGTCTCCATTTGAACTTGGTCTCCCTATGACCGGTCCAAGATTTCTAGAGGGTCTTAATGACACTTGTAGGGTGAGTGTTGAGAGCCATGGGCCTCCATAAAAGAGCATTGATTGCAAGACACCACAGGCTTCTTCAACACCACATATTTATTTCTCATGCCCCACTTGTACAGAGTTGATGATGCACTTGGATCATGTTCCCCAACTAGGCACATACTTGCACATGACACTTGGCAGCTGATCTAGGGGCCAAATAGGGTTTTGTCCCATCCGAAAATACATGGAAGGGCACGTGTCATAATTCTCGCCCTTATTGATGGAGCATCAACATGATTGACCTAGTTGGAGACCCATAAGACCATTGATTGTGCCCCACTTCCACTTTGGAGCACCAAAAATGTTTCACTTGAAAACCAAGGGGCCACCCCCTTGGTCATCAGTTTGAGATCCCTCCTCTTCATCTTGACACATGGAGGAATTAACTTGGCCTTCCAACGACCCTTGTATGCCATTATTTTATCATTTTGGCCTCATTAGGAAGGCTTATTTCACACTTTTGAGCTATTTGTGGGCTTGCCACCAATAAGGTTGTTATTTTTCACATTAAATTTATTTTTAGGGGCTTATTAGTCTAATTAGACCAAATCGAACCTCTAAAGGCTCATATAAATTGAAGAAGAGCCTCATTTGTAAATCATCATTATTGGGATTGAGATTTTATCTTGTAAAAGAATTCAAACCTGCAATCGATGGACAAAATTGGATGTGATTTATGCATTTTGTTGTTTGGGATTTTTGTTATCTTGTCTTGGAGCTTCTAATTGCAATTGTGATGGATGGATATACTCACGTTACCTTGTAAGTGTGTTTTTGATGCTATATATTCATGTCATTGCATTTCTAATGTATGGAAAGTCTTATCATAATCTTTTTTATGCCCTAATTTGATGCAAATTATTGAAAGCACTTGGTTATTGAAGCATTTCATGAATTACTCATTAGGGAATGTGAGTGAATCTTTCAAGAGGCTTGTCTTATCTTGCATCCTCGAAACTCCATAATCTCTTACCAAACAAAGTATAAATTCCCCTTGTATTCGAGTTTCTACGTGTGAAGGATACACAAGACTCCTTAATAGAGCTAAGTGCTTTCATTAAAGGAAATATAGACTCCATTTCTCCATATTTTCAAGGCACTGGGTCTCATTCCTAGGTTATCAACCCTCAAACTTTTTTCATCACCTTTTCCAAATTTCTACCTTAACCCTAGACAACTAGCTAGGGCCTTGTGTAAAATTCATTAGAGGGATGTCATTGATAAACTAAGTGGATATGCTACTACACTATTGTATTCTCTAGTGTTCCTCAAATTTTGAGGCAATTTCCACGGCTAGTTTGAGAAAAAACTCAAACCCTAGCTCAAGTTTCAAAGTTAATCTTTCATGTCTATGGTTAGTGGCCTTTGAAGGTCGTTTTACCATTGAAGTTGATCACTTTTGGCCTTCTTCTTTTCCCTACCTTGACCTAGTGTCCTCTTACGGGGTCTCTTACTTGTGATCAATCCTTAAACCCTAGGTCATGTGTGGACCCAACCTAGTCCTCTCAACTTTAGCATCATCCACCTTGAAAGAAATTACATATTTCAAAGAGCTAGTTGAGTGGTCCTTCACCATCTCGGAAATATTGATTATAGGACACCTAATCTAATTGTATCATCCTAAAAGCTTAGATCCTCATTTCCCTCTTTAGGTCTTTCTTGGAGAGCCATTAAGCTTCATTGAAGCGAGCCTCACACTGAACCTCTCTTCTGAATGGGCCTTGGAAATCATTATAAACCTAATCATTGACCCTCTTATCCTAAGTGATTTTTGTCGTAATGTGACTCCTCCCATCGGTGAAAGGCCGTAAAGAGCAGGGGACATTGACTGAGGTGATAGTGGGTTTTTGTCTCATTGTTATGATTTGGTCTAGTAGTTGTCCCTTAGGTACCCCTCCTTGGACCCTTGCTAGATTGTGTGGCAACACATACTATTAAAAACATTCTAATATACTACATAAAGGTTAAATATCTACCACCCACTTAATAATTATTTATAGTTAAAGTAAAATTATGAAAACTCTATTCTAAAATAAATATGCCTATTAACATAATAATAAAATATTTTTTATGAAAAAATTATATATATATATATATATAGATATATAATTAATATGTGGAGACTAAAATACAATTTAAAAAATTATGCACAATATATATGGGAAGGAAATGTCATTAAAATTTTAATAGTTATATGAATTTTTAAAATAATTTTAATAGTTATATGATTTTTTTGGGTAAATATTAAATATATGCATTGTAAAATAGTGTAATTTAAGATTTTAATAGTTACATGATTTTTGTTGTGGTAAATATGTAATATGCATAAATACTTATGTGTTGTGGAATGAAGTGGATTTTTCTTAAAGGGCCGGGGTAAGACATTAAATTTCATTTATATTAAAGTTGAAAAATATTCGTATTAAAATTTTTTATTTAATTGAAAAAAGTTAAATTAAAATAAATAAAAATTACACTTTGTATATTGAAAAATATACGAAATTTATCACTTAAAATTAATATTTTATAGTAAAAATGTATATAAACGAAATATTTTAAAAATGGTATAAGTATGTAAATATTTATTATTTATATATATATATTTGTTGTAATAATCAATAAAGATTTATTCAACATATACTTATTTTTTTAATAAAATTAACCATAAGGGTGGATTGAGTTTGATTTTGATGCAACATCTAACTATAAATTTAAAGTAGTAAATGTGTGTTGGATAAAGTTTTCATTGATGTCAATAAGTGTTAGAAAATTATATATTATAGAGCAATGGAACACATAAAATATTGCAGTAATATAAACACAGAAAATGCATAAAACAAGAGAGACACAGATATATGTGGTTCACCCAGTTTGGGCTACGTCCACGGAGAAACAGCCAATCCTTCCTTTTATATTATCCATCAAACTGAAGAGATACAACCTACAACAGATCCGCTATAACACCCTCTTCGCTCTCAATCTCCTCTCTCTTCCTCACTCAGAATACAGATCTACATAGACGCTATACAATTCCCTCATATATATAGTGAAGGGTTGCCTTCTAGGGAAAAAACCCTAAATTAAACATAACTTCTACCATCAAATCATCTGCCTAAAGAACGACCCAGATTGATTAGAAATTACTAGACTTTTACAAGGTAATTTTACATCTATTTTTAGCTTCGAGGGTGCTGCCCCCGAACTCCTGCTGGGGGATCGTTGGCCCTCGAACCCCCCAGCCAAGGGGGGTTAGCTCCCTCAGATCCCTGCGGGGGGGGGGGAAATTCCCCCCCGACCCGCACGTGGAGGGGTGTACAATCTTCCTGGGGTATACATCCGGCTGAAACCTTTGAATACAAAAGATAATTAGGCTCCACACCCAACAATCTCCCACTTGGAGACTGATTATAGCAACTCCACTGTTGCTTCATTTGCTAGACAATGACTCCAATTTGGACCTGGCTATTTCTCATCTTCTTCATCATACCTGAAGACCAATTGAAACTGAGCAGATTCTCAGTTTCTCCCTGGTTACAACTTTTGTTAACATATCTGCAGGATTCTGGCTAGTGTGTATCTTTTCCAGCTTCAACTGTTCATCTTCCAATGCTAACCATATGAAATTGTACTTGAGTTGTATATGCTTAGTCTTGGAATGAAATGTAGAGTTCTTTGCAAATGTATGGCACTCTGGTTGTCACTATATAACTTGCCCGACTCTTGCTTCTTACCCAATTCATCCAGAAACCTTTGTAACCAAATCATTTCTTTATTAGCCTCTGTAGTAGCAACATACTCTGCTTCTGTTGTTGAGAGTGTAACAACACTTTGCAGTTTTGAGATCCAATTGACAGCTATTCCACCTACAGTAAACACATACCCTGTTGTTCTCCTCCTGTTATCTCTATCACCCGCCATATCTGCATCAACATATCCCTGTAGAGCAATGTTTGAACCACCAAAGCATAATGGTTGATTTGTAGTACCTCTCAAATACCTGAGAATCCACTTCACTGCCATCCAATGTTCTTTTCCTGGATTGTTCATGTACCTGCTTACAACTCCCACTGCATGTGCAATATCAGGCCTTGTGCAGACCATTGCATACATTAAGCTTCCAACTGCTGATGCATATGGAACTTTAGACATATGAGCCATTTCTTCATGAGTCTTGGGACACTCCTCCTTAATTTGAAATGGCTAGCCAAAGGTATACTAACTGGTTTTGCATTCTGCATATTATTTCAACACCTTTTCTATGTACTCACTTTGAGACAATGTTAATTTGCGATTCTTCCTGTCTCTAGTTATTCTCATAACAAGGATTTGTTTTGTAGCACCCAAATCCTTCATTGCAAATGAGTTTGCCAGTTTTATTTTGAGCACATTTGTTTCCTGCATGTTAGAACCTGCAACAAGCATGTCATCTACATACAATAACAATATAATATAGCTGCCATCATTTTTCCTTTTGAGATAAACACAATGATCAGAGTGACATCTAGTATAACCTTGTTTAGACATAAACCTGCCAAATTTTAGATACCACTGCCTTGGAGCCTGTTTTAAGCCATACAAGCTCTTATTCAACCTACACACTAGTTTATCCTTCCCTTTTACCTCATATCCTTGTGGTTGCTGCATATATATCTCTTCCTCCAAATCCCCATGGAGAAAGGCTGTCTTTACATCTAACTGCTCAAGATGCAAACCTTCAATTGCTACTAGACTTAAAATAGTTCTGATTGAATTCATTTTAACAACAGGAGAAAATATTTCATCAAAATCAATACCTTTCTTCTATGCAAACCCCTTCACCACAAGTCTAGCTTTGTACCTCTGTTTTCTTCCATCTTCTTCCTTCAACTTGTAAACCCATTTATTCTGTAATGGTGTTTTATCTGCAGGCGACTTGACTAAGTCCCAAGTCTGGTTATGTGTTAAGGCGTCCACCTCTTCTTTCATGGATTTCTCCCACTTCTTCCTGGTTTCTACCTGCATTGCTTCTTCATAACATTCTGGTTCACCAGAATCAGTCAACAATACATAATATAATGAAGGAGAGTATCATTGAGGGGGTCTACTCATCCTGGTGGATCTTCTAACACCACTTTCAGGTGTTTGAAGTGCTTTTTGTTGTTGTGGTTGTTGATCATTATGATTTTCAGGCACCATCACTTTTTCTGTGATCTCGTCAAGCACTGTGCATTCTCTGTTTTATTTTTCCTATTTCTTTTCTTGTAGCTGATCCTTATACAAAACCTTTTCATTGAATATGACATCTCTGCTCCTAATGATTTTGTGTTTTTCATAATCATAAAAGCGATAGCCAAAATCATTAACACCATATCCAATAAAGGTATATTTCTTTGATTTTGCCTCAAGCTTTGTTCTATTTTCTTTATTAATGTGGACAAAGGCTTCAAAACCAAAAGTCTTTAAAAAAGAGTAGTTTACCTTTTTACCTGTCCATGCCTCCTCTGGAATACCACCATCCAAAGAGCTTGAAGGCCCTCTGTTAATTAGATAAACAACAATATCTACAACATCTGTCCAAAATTGTAAAGGCAATCCTGCATGCAATCTGATGCACCTTGCACGCTCCATGATTGTCCCGTTCATCCTTTCTGACACTCCATTTTCTTGTGGTGTTCCTGGAACTATCTTCTCTCTACGAATTCCATTCTCTGAACAATACCTATCAAACTCTTTGCTGCAATATTCACCTCCATTGTCTGATCTGAGACACTTCAACCTTTTTCTTGTCTCATTTTCAACCAAATCTTTCCATTTCTTGAAAATATCAACTACATCAAATTTATTTCGAATACAATAAATCCAGGTTTTACTGGTTGCATCATCAATAAAAGTAACATAATAATGAGAACCACCGAGAGATGATACCTGAGCAGGTCCCCATACATCTGTATGCACAAGCTCTAATTTTTCACTCTTTTTTTTCTTTCCCAACTCTAAGGAATCTAATTATCTTCTGTTTTCCATAAGCACAATTCTCACAAAATTTTAAATCAACATGCTTCAAACCTGGCAACAAATTTCTTGAGTGAAGAATCCGCATCCCCTTCTCACTCATGTGCCTGAGCCTATGATGCCACAATGCTGTATCTTCTACTATAGAGGTTAAAGTATTAACAGAATTAGAAATACCATTTCATAAATACAATGTACCAACCTTTTCTCCTTTTGCCATTACCAGGGATTCTTTAGTGACCTTCCAGGTTTTATCTGTGAAAGTAGTTACACAACCTTCACCTCCCAACTGCCCTGTTGAAATCAGATTTTTCTTCAGATCTGGAACATGCCTTACCTCCTTCAATAGCCATTGATTTACATTCTTCTGTTTTATAAAAATTGTACCCATTCCAACGATTTTACAGGGTTTATCATCACCCAATTGAACCTATCCAAAATCTCCTCGAACATAGTCATGAAAATGTTTCTTATCAGGTGTGGCATGGAATGAGGCCCCTGAATCTACCACCCAGGCATCAATAATATTTTCTAATGAAAGAATCAAAGCATCTTCCAACACATCACCTGTTACATTCGCTTCATGATTAGTTTCTTGCTGCGTGTCTCCTTCTTTTCCCTTTTGAGACTTGCAGTCTTTCTTCAAGTGTCCTTTCTTCCCGCATTTCCAGCACACTATCCCCAATCTAGATTTGGATCTTCCTTTTCTTGACTTACTGCGATATCCTGGGCTCTTTCCTCTTTCCATTTTTCTTCCCCTAGCCTCTGCAGTCAAAGCACTACCTAATGTCTCACCAGAGCTTTTCCGTTGCATTTCCTCGCTAAGGATTGCACCGACAACATCATCAAAATTTAAAGTACTAGATCCAGAGACAGAGTTACTAATGGCCATAACTAAAGCATTCCAAATTTCTGGCAATGAGCATAGAAATAACAGACCCCTAACTTCATCATCAAAATTTACCCCTACAAAACTTAATTGACTTGTAACTGTATTAAAATCATTTAAATGATCAGCAACAGATCCACCTTTTGACATCTTCATATTAAATAAATGCTTCATAAGAAATACCTTATTTGAGGCCAAGGGTTTTTCATATAGTTTGGCCAATGTCGACATTAAACCCTCTGTTTTCATTTCCTTTGAAATATTAAACGCTACCGATGCCGCTAGGCATAGCCGTATTGTTCCAGTGCCTTTATGTCAAGAATGTTCCATTCTGTGTCTGTCATATTCGTCGGATTCTTTGTCTTTCCGCTCAATGGTAGGTACAGATCTCTTTGATACAGATAATCTTCCATCTGCATCTTCCACAACTGGTAGTTTTGGCTGTTGAATTTTTCGACCCTAAACCTACCATCTTCCGCCATTGCTCCCACTCGAACTAGGAACCCTTCTCTCCTGCGAGTTTATCAGCCAAATAGACCTTCGGCTTTGATACCGGTTGTTAGAAAATTATATATTATAGAGCAATGGAACACATAAAATATTGCAGAAATATAAACACAGAAAACTCTTAAAACAAGAGAGACACAGATATATGTGGTTCACCCAGTTTGGGCTACGTCCACGGAGAAACAACCAATCCTTCTTTTTATATTATCCAGCAAACTAAAGAGATACAACCTACATCAGATCCGATGTAACACCCTCTTCACTCTCAATCTCCTCTCTCTTCCTCACTCAGAATATAGATCTACATAGACGCTATACAATTCCCTCATATATATAGTGAGGGGTTGCCTTCTAGGGCAAAAAACCCTAAACTAAACATAACTTCTACCGTCAAATCATCAGCCTAATGAACGGCCCAAATTGACTAGAAATTACTAGACTTTTACAAGGCAATTTTACATCTATTTTTAGCTTGGGGGGCACTGCCCCCAAACCCCCGCCGGGGGACCACTAGCCCCGGACCCCCCAGCCAAGGGGGATTAGCCCCCCCGGACCCCCACGGGGGGAACAAGTCCCCCCCGCACCCTCCCACGTGGAGGGGTGTACAATCTTCCTGGGGTATACATCCGACTGAAACCTTTGAATACAGAAGATAATCAGGCTCCATACCCAACAATAAGATGGCAACCTAAGTGCATTGTTGAAGCATTTCCTAGATGAAACCCTAGATGCAAACCCTAGGATCCTAAGTGCTAACCCAGGGTGTTGATAGCAAACCCTAACTGTAAGTGTATAGATGAAACCCTTGCATTGGTGTCCTAAGAATAACCTAGGTACATGACAAACCCTAGTTGTGTTAAAGAACCCTAGATGAAAAACATATGTGAAGGAGCCCTTATCTTATAAGCCTTAGCTTGGAAGAATCCCTAACATGAAATATGCCCTAGAACATATGATGAAACCCTAGGTGTGCCTAATATGCTTATAATTGTTTTTGGAATATTCATGAAATGCCCTAAATGAAGAATTTAAAAAAATCCCGAGCCCTAGATGTTTATGCATGAGATGCTTTTTCATTGTTCAATTCACATAATGAAACCCTAGTTGCATAGAAATCCTTAAACAAGGCTTCCATGGAAGAAACTCTTATGAAAAGAAAAATTAATATCATTAATTATAAAGACGATTTCTTGGGGAGATTATTACACTCTCTTATAGAGGGTTCCAAGGCCTTTCTAATGAGTACTTATCTGCCCTCTAACTCCTTGTCATTGAGGAGAATTTTATTTTTGAAGTAAAAAATACATCATTTGGCAAGCCTACTTGAGCCTACACAAGTTAGCCTATATAAACACCCCAAAGTACGCGTCCCTTTAAAATTACATCACAACGTGTATAAATAAGAAGTTAGACTCCTAATTTCTTCCACCATCATGGATCTAAGATAGAAAACCAACAAAACAAACTAAAGAGGACGAAGATTGAAGATTTTTTTGAGCACTGCTAGACTAATTTTTTGTGGCTTAGGTTTCTCTTTGTTTTGGACAAGGGTCATTCATTATATTTGCATATTGATTCTCACTCTTGTAACATACCTCATTGATCATCCTTTTGGATACCTCGACCTTGCTACAGATTACATATATCTTCTTTTATAACAGATCTTGACCTCACAGTGGAATAGACCTCGACCCCTCCGTTGTAATATAATTTGACCTACAATTTTGGCCTATTTCAGGGCTATAATTTCAACCCCTATGACATATAAAATTCAGCCTATTTCAAGACTATAATTTGGCCCTCCCATGGCTTATTCCACCCTTGTTGACACACTTATATATTGCTTTTTTTTATCCCTACTCGATCCTTCTAGAGGACCACTTCAATGGAAATCCAAGGAGAAACCTGAAGAGAGTTTTTGAGTATTGCTTTAGTTCTGGTTTAAGGGTTCTTGGTAAAAAAAATTGTATAGGAGCTGAGCTATTTTGGAGAAAACTTGTTGTTCATAATTCAATCCTATATGAGGCATATAGTTCAACATTTATGTGTCGAAAAAATATTTATTAGTAAGAAGGGTAACTTGTAGCCTTGGAAAACCTTGAAGCAAACTTTTGAAAAGGATTAAGGTCAACAATTTTGAAGGAGTTCTTTGAAGAGTTTCTAAGCATTGTTTTACATTGTGTTGAGAAATTTATTAAAGACTTGTGAAGGCATATTGAAAACCTCCTTGAAGATTGTTGAAGCAATATTAGAGAAGTTCTTGGATTATTTATTAAAGACATTCTTGGAAGCATCATTGGAGCAATTTGTAAAAGACCTATTATGCAGGAATTGTGCAGACTTGAACTGATCTTGGACCAGACCTTGAAGTAGTCTTTTGAAGCATATTGCAGCAAACTACCTGGTGAAATTTTGGGAAACATCTTGAAGTCAATTTAGAGCAGCCTTTGAAGACCTTCTTGATTAGTCTTGAGCATACCTTGGAGAGCCATATTGAAGCATCCTTGGAGAATTGGTTTGAAGAAATCATTATTGAAGATTTGTTGAAGCAACTTGATGAAGCAATATTGTGAAGAATTTGCAAATATTGATGGGTCTTGGTATGGAATTGAAACACCGACTCGAAATTCAAACTGTGGAGCATACTCCATACTTTTCTTCTTTAAATCTACTCATAAAAATATAAAAACAAGAACTTTGCAGATCTTGTAGAGTGTCTTGGAGCAACTTATTGAAGACATCTTGTTGGGAATCATTGTTGAAGAGGTTTGTAGTGTAGGAATTTATTAGGTAAGTTCCTCAGACAGAACACCAAAGGACACTGATCACAAATAGATCACAGATCAATACACCAGTATTCTTAATGTGGTTAAAACCCTCATAGAGGGAAATCGTCCACGTCAAGAATATTGGTGTATTGATATGTGATCTGTTTGTGAGCGATGTCCTTTGGTGCTATGTCTGAGGAAATTACCTTGTAAATTCCTACATGGTATCAGAGCTATTTGAGGCCCGCATCCATTGGTGATCTAAATCGGAAGCTGGTATAGCTGCATCCAACTGTCGTTTCCTAAATCTACTGTTTCTAACTTCTTTCGGGCCATGAGTATTTCTCTATTGTGTTAGGATAATATGTTATAGTGAGGAACCCCTTTCGTTTCATGCGAAAAGGTTTCCGGTAGGCCTAGCTACGTCATTTTTAAGATTTGGAGGTATACCGTTTTTATTTGCAGTTTTATTTATTTATTTCTCTGTTTATTTCAGTTTATTTATCTATCTGTTTTTTTTATTACCAGACCTATAGTTTTCATTTCTATGTATGCTCTTTGCCCCGCGACTTTGAGTGATTTGGGCAAATCAGAAACAGAGAGGAAGGATTTTTCTCATGCGTATGCTCTTTTTTGCTGCGCCTTAGTGTGATCTCGGAAAATCAGAAACATTGAGGAAAATATTTAGTTTCTTCCTAAAGCTAATTTCAAGCCATAAGGTTTGGTTTTTTGTGTATGTCCATGTTAGGTTGTGTGGTTTTTTGTTTTGTAGGAAAAAAGATTTTTTCCAAGTAAGCACACACTTCCTCTTTGCCAAAAATTACTAACCTTTTAAATTAGCTCACTTGGTCCAAAGTTACTTTATGAGAATAGAGGTCTTGAGTTCAAGTATTTCTTTTTGTTGAATTACGTTTTCAAAAAACACATGTAATTTACGTTTTAAAGTTACTTTATGTAAAAGTGTTCTTACCCATTATAAAAAGTGAGTCACTTATAATTCTAAAGTCTCTTTATCTTTTATTTAAGTTACAATTTAGTGGGTAGCTCATAAAGTACCATTGTAAAAGTGACTTTCACTTATTTATAAAAGTGGGTTACATATTTTTTTTTAAAGTGAGCTAATCCGATTAAGTTTGGAAAGGGGAGGATTTAAAAACATATATAACATTATTATTCATTTCCGCACATTCACGCACTTCGTCAGCATCTTCAACAACTTTTCTTCAAAAAGCCATAACTTCTTCGTCCGGAAGCTGTTTTTAGAGCCGTTTTTTTTTAATAAGCCTAATTTTTAAAGATCGTTCCATTGAAACACTTAGTTTCAGCATTTATAGCTTCAGTTTCTATTAAAATTGAAAGTCCATGCCAAGTTATTCTTGACAGAACCAACTACTTCCAATGGTGGTCCTACATTGTGGATTTACTTAGAAGTAAAGGTCTTTACAGAATAGGCTCAAGCCAAGAAACTAAACCTAAATATGAAGATAAGGTAGCCAAATGGGAAAATAGGCAAGATCAAGCATGTGGGTTGATAGGGATTTCTATTTCTCCAGACCTTAGATTACATATCGTTGAACTTGATACCCCTAATGCAGCAATGGAATAACTCACGAAAGCTTTTGGAATTAAAAATGAAATTAGATCACATCAACTCGAAAATGAGTTGCTTACATTGGATCCCAATAATTTTTCTTCCATTGAAATTTTTTTGTCCAATTTCAAGACCCTTAGAATTCTCTTGGAAGGTGTTAAGGTTAAGAAAGAAGATGGTAGCCTTATCTATTCCATTCTTACTAAGTTGGGACCAACCTACTCTGTGTTTGTTTCCACCTTCCATTCTACTAGAGAAGCCTTTATTTCTCAAGGGCAAGACTACAAGTCCCCCTCTTTTGATGCCTTTTGTGATTCTTTAATAAGAGAACAAGAAAAACTCTTACATCTTGGTCTTCTTAATCTTGGAAACTCTTCTAAGAAAGCCTTAGCCACCCAACAACAACCAAATTCAAAGAATCCTAAGAAGTAGTATGTTAAAAATAATGGTCCTAAACCAAACAAGGGTCCTAAGCAATTTCAGTCTCAAAATGAAAAATAAACTCAAAAAAATGATAAGGCAAATAAAAACAAAGGGAATAAGACTGATAGACATTACAACTTTTGTAATCGAGATGGACACTTAGAATCTAAATGCTTTAAGAAGATGGAATCCTTGGAAGCAACAATGAAGAAGCATAACATCCATTTGGAGAACTCTTCAACTTTAACTTCATCTTCAGGAATAGCACTTTCTGCATGTGGTTGTCAAGCATCTCGGTCTAGTTATGAACTAAATGTATCTTATTCTTCTCATTCTCATGAGTGGCTCATTGATTCTGGAGCTTCTTATCACATGGACAAAAATAAATTCATGTTTTATTCTTTAAATGACTATAACACCAAAAATATATATGTTGGTGATGATAGATCTCTTAGTGTTGTAGGGACTGGAACTATTCATCTAGACAATAGTCAATTTAATGATGTATTATGTGTTCCAACCTTATCCTGCATCCTTCTATCTATATATTAGATAACTCATTCAGGTGAAGGTAAAATCGTTGAATTTTCACCTCATGATGTTGAAATTAAGGACCTAAGAGATCCTAGACATATTTTAGCTACTGGAATTGCTGATGATTCTACAAGGTTGTACAAGTTTAACAACTTTAGGTCATCAACTCTTCCCTCGGTATTTGTTGCTCATAATGATGAAGTGAGAAAACTTTGGCATGAGTGATTTGATCACTTAAACTATCGCTCCCTTCAAAATCTATGTAAAGAAAATATGGTGACAGGTCTTCCTATTGTATCTTGCAGAGATGGTGTTTGTTTCAGATGTGTACTTAGAAAACATCATCGAGATAGTTTTGAAAAACGTGCCTCTTGGCACGTCTCAGCCCCTTTACAACTGGTGCATAGTGATTTATGTGGTCCACTTCCAGTTGTTTCATTCTCTGGCTACACATATTTATTAACTTTCATTGATGATTTCTCCAGATGCACTTGGATATACTTCATAAAACTCAAATGTGAAGTATTTAACATGTTCTTGGCCTTTAAGGCCTTTGTTTAAAAACAATCTTGACATCAAATTCTTAAGCTAAGATATGATAATGGCGGAGAATATGTTAACAAAAAATTCATCAACTTTTGCACTGAGCATGGAATTCAAATGCAACATACTGTTCCATATACTCCACAACAAAATGGCGTAGATGAAAGGAAGAATCACACCTTAAAGGAAATGGCTATTTGTATGCTTCAATCTAAAGGACTTAGTCTTAATTTTTGGGCAGAAGAAATTAACTGTGCAGATTACATAGTAAATAACACTCCTACTAAGGTTTTAAAGAATATCACTCCAGAAGAAGCATGGAGCTCAATTAAACTAGATGCAAGTCACTTTTGTGTTTTTGGAAGTGAAGCATGTGCCCATATTCCAAATGAGAAACATAAAGCCTTAGAACCTAATATTGAAAAATGTAAATTTGTTGGATATTCTGAAGATATCAAAGGATATATACTTCTTTCACCTATGTCCAAAAATGGTATCATTAGAAGAGATGTAAAGTTTGGTGAAAATATATCGGCTTATGAGCATAGTTCGGCGGATGTGCCACCTCTCTCTATCCCTTCTGTTAGTTTCAGTCTTTGAAACCTTCCTCCAGTGATAAAAAATGCTCTTACAAAATGATTTTAAGGTGTCAAAGTCAAATTTTGTCATTTCAGTGATTCTTCAAGTAAAATTTGGTCATTAGGTATTAGGTTTAGGATTTGTTTTCACTTCTTTCAAAGTTGTCCAAATGTCGGTCCATGTCACCATTCAGATGAGTGTACCATCATTCAGAGAGTTGTCATCATCATTTCAGGTTCCAATGGGTCATTTTACACCTTGTTCATGTTTCAGTTGTGCTTGGGTAAGATTCATTTCCCTCTCCTAGGGTTTTGAAGGTAATTTCTCTTGTATGGTCAAATCATCAACAAAGCTTGCATCCTGATGCTCATACACCTTCCCCTATCCTTAATGTACCTTATTAAACACTTCCCATCACTGATATCCCTCAAATTCCTCATTTTTCCACACACCCTACTTTCTTGCTACAATTTGATAATTTTCTAGGCTAGGCATGTGTTCTTCCCTTTTGGACCCCTTCCCCTCACTCAATATTTGAAATTCCACTTTCCCTTATTTCCTAACATCCCTCCCTACTTCCCAAAAATTTCTCAAGAATTTAGAAGCCCCTTATCCCCTTCATTTCACTTCATTTCGACAAATCCCTTGTTCCACACATTGGGATAGGTTTTACTCAAATGATGTTTCTGAGCAAGAAAAAATGAATTTGGAAAATGTGAGAGACTGTTTTATCCATAATAGGCCAAGGAAGAAAAACCTCCTTCACTTTTTACACAAGTTTCATGGTTTTAGAGAAATATCAAAAATAAAGTTGCCTCAGGAGGGTTGCTGCACCTCTGGAGTGACCTTGGGAAATCAATATTTCTCCTAGCTTGGTTGGCCAAATTACTTGTTTGATGATTCAAATGATAGCTAGACTCAATAAGCTTTCCAACGAGCTATCCTGCGCCAAATTTGGACATTGTGAAGGCTTCCAAAAGTGGTCTACAAAAAGGCGCTGCGCATAGAACGGGCGTTGCGCACCTGGGAGCTTCTTGCAGTGTAAAATTACACTGGTGCTACGCATACAAAAGGCGCCACGCACCTGTACGAGGGCACTGCGCACCTGTAAAACTATTCCAAATCACTCCAATTTTCCTCAATTCTCCAAATTTTCCTCTTGACAAGTAAGTAACACAATTATTCTTGTTGAAAAAGGGTTTTTTTCATCCGTCTATGGTAATTGTGTTTATCAAAAACCAAACCCTAGTTTTCACCAAAATCTCTCATATACTTTAAAGCTCATTCATAGATTGTTGTCATATATCATCCATTGGTTATCCCCTTCATACCCTATTCCCTCAAACCCTACATCACATCAAATCTCAATCGTATCCCTGTCTCATCCCACTCGTTCCCTTGCTTTTGAAAATCCCTTCATACTCATCATTCACCCACACTACCTTTCTTTCCTCACTAGCATTTACAGTCAATCAAGCCAATGGACATTGATTATGGAGATTTTGTCCTTGTGGACCATGAGTTGGCATAAGAGGTGAGTGTCATGGACTTGGATGATCAAAATCCAAGGAGTGTCAAAGATTTGATCATCAAGGAAAAAGAGGCTAAAGGCCAAGCTAAGAAGAGTTTTGAGGAACAAGAAAGAGTAAGACAAACTCAAGATTTTGGTTGAAGCATCATTGGCCCAGCAATGCACCTAACAAGGATCACTCATGCCAAATTTCAAGAAATTTGGAGCAATTTTTATCATTTTTGAAATTTTTAATGCAAAAAGGAGCCTTTTCCAATAGGTGTGGCACTGTGCTTTTGTTGGAGACACTTTCTTGCAAAAAAGTTTATATTTTTGGAATTAGCATGGAAAAATATGCAAGCTCAGAAGTGGCTGAGAATTTTGGACAAGTTCTAGGTCTCCAAAAGGGAAAAAAACACTCAAAAAGTGCCCTCTCTGCCACTTTTTTGCCACACAGGAAGTAGTCTTGGGAGAATCAATTTTTGGAGGGGCATATGGACTCCAAATTCAAAAATTCAAGTTGTTCCAGAAAGTAGACTCATCAAGATTTCCAATAAGCTATCCTACACCTTATTGGGACTCCGGGAAGCCTTCAAAAATTGGCCTAGAAAAAGTGCTATGCATAGGATCAGTGGCATTGCGCATAGGATGAATTTTGCCAGTTTTGCCCGATTTTCCAGATTTCACCTAGTTTTCTCTACAGTTTACTTTTTCTTGCTCTATTGGTGAAATTAGCATGGTAAATGATGTAACTTGATGTAATTATGGATGTAAAACACTTAATAGGGTAGATACATCAAGTCAAAGGTGGTTTTGAACTGAATGAATTGGTTTCCTTGGTTATAGAGGCAAGCTGTTCCACTGCCTATATTCCTGTTCTTAATTTAGATATGGTTGAAACCACCCCTTTTCTCATGGATTCAACCTTGATAGATAGGTTGAGTAGTTTCCTTGCCTATATCATGTACTTTTTTATTCATTTGTAAAGGTTGGACTTTGGAAAAAGTGTTGGACTCACTGAACATTTGTATAAGCAGTTTGGCAAGGAATAAAACCAGGTTTCATAGCTATTTTTATGGGATTCTTGTGACAGTGAGTTTATGTTTTGTTTCTTCTTTGTAATGAGGTTTTCTGATGTTTTATATGTATCCACATCTCTCTCTCTCTTCTAAACTAAATGAATCAAGGTGAATAGACAAAATACACTAAATTTATAGTGCTTTGTCTTGGGAATGCATTTGGTTTTCAATGTTTTCACTATTTGAAGAGGATTCATAGTTTCTTATGCCCTCCTCAACTCCTCAGCCGTCTTACTCTACCATCTCAATCCATTGCTAGTACATAAACTCTTGTATACCTTACCCCACAGGACATGACTGTATCCCTAAGTTGATTTCCCGACCCAATTTGCCTTCTCCAATTGATCCAGCAACCAAAACCTAAAATCAAACAAAATTCTCTGATCTACTATACCTAGCCTAAAATCAACATTCATTTCAGTCATCTCAAGCCCTAGTTGCCAATATTCTAATTGATATTAACAAGGAGAGAGCCCTCTCCCAACCTGGTAGGGCTAGCTACCAGGTTAAGCGTGGTTTGATGTTACCCTAGACCTGCATTCCTTCAGCCTGAGGTAGATTTAGGCACTAACATAGTGGTGACCATACTGGGGAATGAAGTTTTATTTTCCTCAGCAAAATGTAATCAAGTTCAGATCTGATTGTTGATGGTGAACAACAATCAGACACAAGAAGGCTGAAATCATTCACCTGGCGACTGCAAATCAGTTTTGACAATAGATCCAAGGACTCCACTGGAGGATGAACCTGACCAACAGAAACATGAAAGGACAATATGGAAAGATCAGGTATTCAAGTTGGAATTTCATCCAAGACATTTTTTTCTTTGTTATAAATTATTTCTTCTCTTTTACTGAGAATGTTAAGAAGGCTTTGCAAAGTATACTTTATTTGAGAAAAGATCATCGGCCTGCATTTGATTCTTTCCTTTTGAAAATTGCGAAATATTTGCATGCCTTTGAGCTTGATAAAGACCTTTTTTCTGAAGCTTGTGATGATTGTCTTCAAATTGATGAGCCTCAAGAGACCAAGACTGATTCTACACCTTCTGTACATACCCCTATACCTTGTAAAGTTCCATATCGACATAAGCCTCTGATTTTACCTCCTATATCCAATGCTTTCCCTAAAAAACATGACCTATATCTACCAAGATTTGATGGTGAACGAGACAACATCACTGCTGAGAGAAATGTATTGAATTTTGAGTCCTTTCTTGACCTTTTTGAAGTTAATGAAGAAGATGTTAGTATTAGGGTTTTTGCTCTTTCTTTGCGAGGCAAAGTCAAGAGTTGGTTCAAAACCCTACCTGATGCAAGTATCTCAGATTTCCAGCAGTTCGTCAAAGTTTTCCTCGACAGGTGGGTGGTCAGATAGAACCCTTTCTTGATTATAGAAGAGTATAACCAGCTAAAAATATTGCCAGGGGAGACAGTACAACAGTTTTCTGCCAGGTTTAACCAAGTCTATTTTTCGATGCCGGTTAATATAAGACCTCCTCTTGGATCCGCTCTCTTGCACTACCTGGAAGCCTTTGATCTGGAAATGGAATTTCAGCTGAGGGAAAGGAATCTTGCAACACTTGAAGAGATGCAGAATAGTGCAGTAGATGTAGAGGCTAATTTGCTGATCAGAAGGGAAAAGTTGAAGGAAGAAGAGATGAAGAACATAGACCCAGAGGAATCGACATCTTTAGAGGTAAAGCTTGACATTTTGGTAAGTGCAGTGGAAGAGATGATGCAAAAGATCACTACAAGGAATGAGTATTATGTTCAAGACCATGGCTCGCTAATTGAAGAAGAAATGATGGCTGCTCCAAAACATTTTCTTTCTTATCCCAGTTGCCATAGATCAAATAATGATAGTTTTATAGATCATCTTGGAGAAGAGAGATCTGTCGATATGACATGTATGCTTGATGATGTGTTTTATATTGATGATTTGCCTCAGTTTGATCAGTACGATGATGATTATGTTCTCCAAACAGAAGCTAGTCTTGCAAACAAATTAGAAGCTAGTTTGTGGAAGGAGGAAGTTCATTTTCAGCAACTCGAATACAGTGTTCAACCATCACATATCAGCTATGGAAGTGAGGAGGAAAGTGCAACAAATTTTGAAGTAAGTGAAGGATCTTTGCCTTTTTGTTTTGCTTCGTTTCAGTTCATCAGAGACAATATTCATGCAATCATAAATCAACTGTCGATAAGTCTTGATCTGGACCATCTTGACGGCAATGAAAACCTTGTTCAAGACTTTTCATATCTAGAGTTGCAGCCCCTGAATGCCTTTGATTATCAAGTTGCAAATGAAGACTTGGAAGCTGGACCATATGATCAAATGATGCAAGATGATTCCATACCTTCTGTTTTGAATCATTTCAATTTTTGAAGGGAAATTTTCATAGTATATATTCAAATGAGTAGCCTGTAGAAAATCATGCAATCTCATCGGAGCCAATAGAAAATGGGTTGCAGCAATCTTTTCAAATTTTTCACAATCCAATAGCTAATGTGTTGGATGATGTCTGTAGTCAAAGTCCTTCCCCATTAGCTACATGTGAGCTTGAAACGTGTACTGATACAAACTTGATCTGGCAGCCAGTTTCTTTGTCATTTTCAACAGGAGTATCATCACAAAGCTCAAATCAAAGTTTGCATTCATGGTAGGAGGAGAAGAAAAGTAATCCATTGGATGAGCTAAGTCCTAGTGTGCATGAATTTCAAGATCCTTATGCAGTGTTTTTGGAGTCAAATAGAGAATCCATATTATTCAACGGATCTGTTTACAAGTTTTCATGGGAGTTGCCTTTCAATAGTCCTCTCTTATGGTTCATAAGAAAGCACTTGTGGAGAATGCAAACAACAACCAGAATGCTTACTTGGTTGCATTGGTTATTTCACTTCACTTGATCAGGTGATGAATGGAACAGTTAGAGTAGGTTTTATTGAATAAGCTCCACTTCGAGTGTATTTTCCAGTTTGCAGTTGTGTTTTAGTATCGAGTCAGTTTTTAGTGTCAGTTTCAAGTCAGTTTGTGTCTTTGAGTCATCAGTATCTAGTCATGAACTTTTAGCTTGAGTTTTTGATTCCATGCCCAATGGATAAGGCACTGGTATGCTCTCCCAAAGATCTGCAGTTCTTGGCACCTCCAAGGAGCTACCATCCCCATTGGAGCCAATGTTAGTGTCAGTATTTGAAACCTTCCTCCAGTGATCAAACATGCTCTTACAAAATGATTTTAAGGTGTCAAAGTCAAATTTTGTCATTTCAGTGATTCTTCAAGTAAAATTTGATCATTAGGTATTAGGTTTAGGATTTGTTTTTACTTCTTTCAAAGTTGTCCAAATTTCAGTCCATGTAACCATTCAGATGAGTGTACCATCATTTAGAGAGTTGTCATCATCATTTTAGGTTCCAATGGGTCATTTTATACCTTGTTCTTGTTTCAGTTGTGCTTGGGTAAGATTCATTTCCCTCTCTTAGGGTTTTGAAGGTAATTTCTCTTGTATGGTCAAATCATCAACAAAGCTTGCATCCTGATGCTTATACACCTTCCCCTATCCTTAATGTACCTTATTAAACACTTCCAATCACTAATATCCCTCAAATTCCTCATTTTTCCACAAACCCTAGTTTCTTGCTACAATTTGATAATTTTCTAGGCTAGGCCTGTGTTATTCCCTTTTTGACCCCTTCCCCTCACTCAATATTTGAAATTACACTTTCCCTTATTTTCTAACATCCCTCCCTACTTCCCAAAATTTTCTCAAGAATTTAGAAGCCCCTTATCCCCTTCATTTCACTTCATTTCGACAAATCCCCTGTTCCACAAATTAGGATAGGTTTTACTCAAATGATGTTTATGAGCAAGAAAAAATGAATTTGGAAAAAGTGAGAGAGGTTTTTCTCCATAATAGGCCAAAGAAGAAAAACCTCCTTCAATTTTTATACAGGTGTCATTTTTTTAGAGAAATGTCAAAAATAAATTTGCCTCAAGAGGGTTGCTGCACCTCTGGAGTGGCCTTGGGAAAATCAAGGTTTCTCCTAGCTTGGTTTGCCAAATGACTTGCTTGATGAGTCCAATGATAGATAGACTCAATAATATTTCCAACGAGCTATCTTGTGCCCAATTTGGACACCAGGAAGGTCTCCAAAAGTGGTCTGCAAAAAGGTGTTGCGCATAGAAAGGGCGTTGCGCACCTGGGAGCTTCTTGCAGTGTAAAATTACACTGGCGCCGCGCATACAAAAGGCATTGCGCACCTGTGTGAGGGCGCTTTGCACCTCTCAAACTCTTCCAAATCACTCCAATTTGCCTCAATTATCCAAATTTTCCTCTTGACAAGTAAGTAACACAATTATTCTTGTTGAAAAAGGGTTTTTGCATCCGTCTATGCTAATTGTGTTTATCAAAAACCAAACCCTAATTTTCACCAAACCCTCTCATATACCTTAAAGCTCATTCATAGATTTTTGTCATCTCTCATCCATTGGTTATCCCTTTCATACCCTATTCCCTCAAACCCTACATCACATCAATTCTCACTCATATCCCTGTCTCATCCCACTCATTCCCTTTCTTTTGAAAATCTCTTCATACTCATCATTCATCCACACTACCTTTCTTTCCTCACTAGCATTTATAGTCAACTAAGCCAATGGATAGTGATTATGGAGATTTTGTCCTTGTGGACCATGAGGTGGCACAAGAGGTGAGTGTCATGGACTTGGATGCTCAAAATCCAAGGAGTGTCAAAGATTTGATCATCAAGGAAAAAGATTTGTAATGCAAGGACAAAGAGGTTAAAGGCCAAGCTAAGAAGTGTTTTGAGGAACAAGAAAGAGCAAGAAAATATCAATATCTTGGCTGAAGAATCATTGGCCCAGCAAAGCACCTAACAAGGATCACTCATGCCAAATTTCAAGAAATATGGAGCAATTTTTCTCATCTTTGAAAATTTTAATATAAAAAGCAGGCTTTTCCAATAGGTGTGGCGCTGCGATTTTGTTGGAGACTCTTTCTTGCAAAAAAGTTTATATTTCTGGAATCAGCATGGAAAAATATGAAAGCTCAAAAATGGCTGAGAATTTTGGACAAGTTCTAGGTCTCCAAAAGGGCAAAAAACACCCAAAAAGTGCCCTCTCTGCCACTTTTTTGCCACACAGGAAGCAGTCTTGGGAGAATCAATTTTTGGAGGGGCAAATGGACTCCAAATTCAGAAATTCAAGTTGTTCCAGAAAGTAGACTCATCAATCTTTCCAATGAGCTATCCTGTACCTGATTTGGACTCTAGGAAGCTTTCCAAAATTGTCCTAGCAAAAGCATTGCGCATAGGATCAGTGGCGCTGCACATAGGATGAAGGCATTGACTATACTGAAACCTTATCCCTTGTTGCCAAAATGAACTTTATCTACCTTTTTCTTTCCCTTGCTGTCTCTTTCAAATGGGAAGTCCATCAAATGGACGTTAAATCTGCCTTCTTGCATGGGGACTTGCATGAAGAAATATATATGGAACAAACTCCTCGCTTTATACAAACAGACTCCAGCAAGCCTCTCGAGCTTAAGAAATCCCCTTATGGTCTCAAGAAAGCCCCTCAGGCTTGGCATGCCAAAATGGATAGCTTTCTTTTATATACTGGCTTTTCTAGGTGTCATTCTAACAATACTGTCTACACCAAGAAAGTGGGTAAGTCTCTTATCATTATTGTTCTTTATGTTGATGATCTTATCCTTACTGATAGTGATCCCAACCTTATAAACCATGTGAAGTCCAGCCTTAAAAAGAAGTTTGAAATGACAGACTTAGGACACTTGCATTATTTTCTTGGTCTTCAAGTCTTGCATTCCAAGGAAAGTATTTCCCTTTCCCAGTCCAGGTATGCCTGTGATCTTCTACACTACTTTCACATGGAAGACTGTAAGCCAACTCCTTCTCCCTTTCAGTCTGGAGCCAAACTTTTAGTCACTTGTAATTCCCCTGAAGTTGATGCTACCTTATACCGTCAGCTTGAAGGAGAACTTTTGTATCTGATCCATACTCGTCTTGATATTTCCTTTTCTATTGTCCTTATTTCTCGGTTTATGCAAAACCCACATGAAAGTCATTGGAAAGAAAATAAAAGAATACTTTGTTATGTTCGAGGTACAGTTCAGTTTGGGATTAATTACAGTGTAGAAGCATATCCTCTATTGGTTGGTTTCATTGATTTCGATTGGGCTGGTGACCCTGATGATCGAAAGTCTACTGCAGGTTATGTGTTCACTCTTGGTTCTAGACCTATTACATGTGTTTGCAAGAAACAAAGTTCCATTTCTATGTCTTCAGTAGAAATAGAGTATCGTGGCACCGTAGAAGCTAGTAAGGAAGCCTTGTGGCTTTGTCAGATCCTGTCAGAGTTTGGCTTTTAGTAGCAGCATACGACTACAATCTGGTGTGATAATCAAAGTTCCATTCAACTATGCAAAGATCCAATCCAACATCAGCACAAAAAACACATTGAACTACACATGCACTTCATCAGAAAGCTCATTCATAACCATTTTCTTGAAGTAAAATATTGTTCAACTGATGATCAAGTTGCAGACATCTTTACAAAGGCTCTCACAGAGGTGAAGTTTACTAAACTTTGATTTATGGTTGGAGTTCAGGAAGTTGTCACTAAGGGGGGATAGGCTCTAATGCCTCCTTCCTTCTTCTATTGTGTCATATTTGTACATCCTTCAATCCTATCCCAAGTTGTTCTTAAGGGGGGATGTTAGGATATTCCGAAACATAGGAAATAGTTAAGTATAACTTGATCTAGTGTGGAGTTAGGTAAAGTGTGTTTCTTTACTATGTACTTTTGTAACTTACAATTCGACAATCACGATATGTTCTAGAAATGGAGTGATCTGACAGTTCATTCTCTCCTCGGTATTACGTCACTTGGTCTGTGGCTTAACACCCGATTGGTCCATGATCTCTATTTAAAGAGCATGGAAGGTCATTTGTAGGGTGACCATTCATGAGAGAAGCTTATGTAAATTTTATTTCTTTTAGCCGCGTTGTCTCAGGTCGTGGACTGTTTCCCCCTTTGAGGGTTTTAACCACATCAAGAATACTAGTGTATTGATTTGTGATCTGTTTGTAAGCGGTGTCCTTTGGTGTTCTGTCTGAGGAACTTACCCTGTAAATTCCTACATGTAGAAGCAGAACTTGGAGTCATTCTTGGAGACATTGTTGACCTCGTGATGCATGGTATTTTTAAGTGATGTTAGCTAGTATAGAATAATAATTGTGAAAGGAAATATTGATTCAACCCCCCTCTCGGTATTTCCAATAACATGGGTATATTTTTAGAGATTATAACATATCTTTAATGGAATTCAATATAATTTATTTGGAGAAAGAAGAAATAATAAAGTTAAATATGATGTTGCAATAATGTATATAATGAGGGCTTTAATACTTGCATTAAAGTTCATATTTCAGCAAAATTCCAAGGTAGTATAAATTTTCTCAATGGTTTGTTTTTATATCTTTTATGAGATATTTCTAGCGAAATGAAGTGGATCAACCGAAATTGGAAGGATATTGCTTTCTACATGTTCAATTAACTGTTAATAAGGTAATTTCCTCAAGGAACTATAACTTCAAAGTGTTATGACATACCGCATGGAAGAAAAGGGGTATTGAAAGGCCTCCTTCCATGAATTTTTTAAGTAAAGTGTGTGTGATTACACAAAGTAAGGTATAATGAATCAAAATAATTCATTGATTGAGCATCCATCTTGAAGAGGGACAAGATCACTTATGATCCATAAGGTACATATAGACCGTACATTCATGTGCATGTGTTTTGGTTGGGGGAGTGGGGTGGGAGTTGTGGTAAAAACTTGCATATGTTGCACAATTACTTTGGGGGCTTAATGATTTCAAGAAGATGCACTAGACTCTAGCCAGACTATCATACAAAGATTGAAACTACTTCCATGGGAGGGGAAGACAAAAATTTAGATCATTCTAGGCAAAGCTTAATCATTGCAAGGATTGGATAACTACTTCCAAGTATTTTGCATCAATTAAATAATCATGGAAATTATGAGAAATTATTTAATTTAAAGTAAAGGTATTTATGAAGAGGAAAAAAGGAAATAAGATAAGTATCAAATTAAGAATACAAATTTTGGTGCATGTTAAATAATTTTACCTACATAAAACACATAAAAAGCAAATGAGGCAGTGGTCAACGTGATCAAAATTCCAGGTGAGGAAGTGAAGGCTTGAAAATAAGAAGGGAAAAGTAAAGGTAAGTAAACAAATCTCCACATCATAGGACCATTTGGTGTGAAATAACTTGAAAGAAGAGGGAAACTGAGAAAGGAAGTGGACCTTGGAATATTGAATTCCTCATTTGCGAGCAACAAAATGGGGTAGGAGGGCCCATGAAGAAAAGCGTCATATAAGGTCATCAAGTCAAGTGATAGAAAAGGAAAGGGAGTATATGAGAGCTAAGTGTGTAAATTTGTGAAAGGAGAGGATGAAAGTTTCATATAAACTCATAAAAAACAAATCAAAGGACTATTTTCTTCTAAAAAATGACTCCAATAGGATTGCTCCACCACATGTCATTTGGAGAAAGAACCATGCAACAATAGCTTAGAAAGTCTTGGAGGGGGTAGCTAGGATAGTCATCGTCCTTCCACATCATGGCTTGAGGATTCATTTTATTTCTAGTTTGCATCTAAAGAAGATAAATACTTTACAATAGGTGGATCATGGTTTTGGGATAACTCAACCTTAACCTTCAACAACTAGGAACCAATGTTTAATTTGTTGAGGGAAAAATTAAACAAACAAGCAATTTGGGTTAGCTTCTTATCCTACCATTGGAGTTGCAACATGAAATTCATTGTTGGCAACATAATTGGTTAGTATATTGATTTAAATAATAAGAATATTGGGATGGAGATGCCATGTTGTCCAAATTTTGAGTGGAGTTCGACACAAGGGAAGGTATAACTGATGAAAATGATGTGGAAGAATGGAGAAAAAGTCATAGACATATCGTAAATTACATAAATTCACCTTTTAGGGTGGTGACTGTAAAAACTATGGATATTTAAAGCAAAACAGGAGCTTTAGGATTAAAGGTACTTGATGCTAAGCAAGTGTAGGCTTAGAAGGATGTGTCTTTGAATAAGCAGGATTTAACTACTCCTAAGAATATGGGATCAAAGTGCAAGACAACTATGAAAAATCAAAGATCAAGGTTGGTGGAGGATCTAAGTGAAAAATAATATTTGAATCTAACATTGGAACAAAAAAACAATTCCCTTAAAGTTATTGGGACACTAGTAGCTTTGGTAAGGATCAAAGGCTCAACCATTAAAGAGAAAAATTAGAAACTACAATAAAAATTAGATAAGGCCATGGAAATGGAATAAAGTATTGTATGGAAAGGAAAGAAAATTTTGATAGAATAATTTCCTTCTCCTTGAGATGCCTTGATCTGAAACCTACCATGGATATTCTGTTGGATAATTCGTCACAACAAATATTTAAAATATGAAAACTCACAATGTTACAACTATATTAGATTTATGGATTTTTAGATTTATTATTAATAGTGCATGCATGCAAATTAAAATTATGCAGAATATAGAGAACGAAAAAATAAACTCTCTCTCTCACACACACACACATTTGATACAAGATATGTTGTGGGAAACCCTTTCAAGAGAAAAACCTAGTTGGAAGGTGAGGTTGCTCCACTCTCTTTCTATGAATGGAAATATGCTCGCGAGTACAAAAGAAGTATGGATTCTAGCTCGTGGGCTAATACAATGTAAAAACCCTCTCAGTTTGCTCTAACTCCTATCTCTACTGGCTATTTTTTCTCCACTATGAAACAAATGCACTTGAAATAATGGAACCCCTTTTCCTCCTAGTGGCTCGGTTATTACACAACCAGATATCCTACTAGTGGTTAGGTTTGACTAACTCAACTCTTAACCAAAGTTACAATATAGAGTCTTCTACATCATAATCACGTGGCTAGCCCCCTTTTCATGAATAATTGGGGCTAACATGGCATCCTCTCGAAATTTGGTGGTGAAAAAAAGAAAGTCAACTTCTAAGTGGAATAAATTTCACATATGGACTCTAATTGACACGATTCTGGCACCATTGGAAAGGTCTTTGTATGTAGATTAGGAGGAAAAGGCCTACTTCTAAAGTGACGAAGTTTTTCCCCCAAAAAATGTCGTTTGTTGCCTCAAAAAGATATTAGAAGGTTTCATACCATGTTTTTCCAAACTGGGTCCCACTGATAAAAACAATTTCGTGAGCTAATGCCTCCACTTTTTCCACTATGAAAGCATTGGTATAGATGAAAAACAATATAATGGTCCAATATGGATTACACCTCCCCATTTTGGGAGGCTTTTTGTCACCAAAAGATTCTCAAAAGAGGTGAGGACATTTTTCCTCCACCTTCTCTCTCTTGTACCATTTAGTTTTGCATGGAAGTTGTCCTTTCAATCCAATCTGCCAAAGGTCATGCTACCCCTGTCTTGTAGTTTTGTACCTCTTCTGTAAACTGTATCTTATATCAAATGTGCCTGATCATCTAGTGCCAAATCCTCCACATAAGGTAGGACTCGTTCCTCTCCCTGATCTAGCATGGAAGTGTGGTGCAGGTAAATTCTCAGTTTGGACACAAACAATTCCTCTATCCCGAGAGAGTGGGTCTAACCACAAACAAATAATCTATCAAAAATATCCTCAAGCTAGAATCAAATAAGAGGGTCTACCTCTTAGAATTCTATTTCGCTTGGTGATGATCTTGATTCCTCACTCTAGCTACCTTTCATTTCCTTCCTTCGAATACCTGAAATAAGCAAACAAACAACAAACAACAAACGAGATAGCATACAAATTGTATTCAGCCTACTTAACAGGTCAAGGAACATTAAGCCATAAAGATGTAAGATAACACTTCATGTAGGAAATCAATCAATAGTTGTATTCATATAAATTCAAAAAGAGATTACAACTAATGCCTTGACATTGTTGGTCTCCTCCGACGTATCCGGGTACCCACACTTCTGCTAACATCTCATGGATAACCCCAATAATGGAATTTTTAAGCCCTCTTCCCTTTAGTCTCAAACCAAACCAAACACACTATTCTCCCTCAAACATACACTAGAAAGCTACAAGATATAAATGTCTTGCTGATCATTCAAACTCACTCCAAAACTAGTTTAGCTTGGGAAAAGAGAGGTTTATATAGCTTGGATGGAGGGGAGATGGTTCCTCTCATCATGGGAGAAGGTCTTATCTCTTGGGTTTGTTCCATCCTAATAGGGGAAAGGAGCCCAAACTAACTTCCTCGGCTCCATCTAGCCCAACCATCTACCAAACTTCTGTTACGAAGCTTCTAGACCTGGAAGCTTCGACTCCATATTTAAAAAACTTGCCAAAAGAGGATCGACGCAACTGGAAAAGGGCTCAGTCGCTCCGTACAGTGCTAGTGCTAGTTTTAATCTCTGCAAATCAGCGTGAGGAGGAAACTGGTCAGTAGTGCTGGTCTTGTAAATTGGGGTAAAAGGAATATTCTTGGGAAATTATGCAAAGGGGAATTATTCTGCTCATGAAGAGGGACATATTGGGAGGTTCTTCATGATGGGAAAGCATGTAGGGTTCACTGTAGAGGTCCTCCAAGATCGTGGACGGGGGTATAGGGACAGTGACAAAATGTTGTGTAACAAATTCCCCCTAAAGCATGAAGTTTGAACTAGAGTGAGGGGTGAAATGCTTTACAAGTGGATGCGGGGAACCAGAGTTCGTCATTGGAAAACCTGCAAGAAAGCATAGAGAAAATATACATCATTGAAAAATATGAAAAATGATATATGAATCGTGGTATGGATGCAGCCATCCAGAGGATGATCATGTAAATGGATCCAAGGCATGGGCACAACCATCCAATAGAGAGGATCATAATGAAACCAAGGTATGGTTTCAACCATCCAATAATGAGAAGGATCACATATAACAACTCATGGTATGGTTGTAGCCATCCATCTGAAAGAGACATGTATATCAACATGATCATGTCACATCACCTCGTAACCTGGACTTGTGTAATCTGAGCCCAGGGTCTTGCACTCCAAACGACCCGATCAAAGGACAAATACTAACATGTGAATGAACGTGTTGAATTCGAACATGAGAGAAAGTCTCTTGATTACCTGTCAATGATGTTAACTATTAAGAAGGACGAGAGAAACCGCCAATAATGACAATGGCTCTCAAGGTACCAACAACACAGTTTATGGAATGTGAATAAAGGAACTGAAGTCAGACACCCGTGAAATCACCTGATCAAAATTCAATGATGTGAACTTGTCTTTGAGTGCAAAGAACTTGCCATTAGGGCATGCAAGCTCTAAGGTAATGGAAGGGAGTCTCTCGACCAACTTCCTGGATAATGAGCTAAAGTCGACAAGAAGTGACCGTGTCAAAGGAGGGCCATGATGTACCCCACATCATCGACACGAGACAAAGGGATGCAAATGATTTCAGATGATACAGAGAATCAGGAGTAAGTGTGACTACAGAAGAATTAACTCTTGAACATATCGGAGACACGACTCCAGAGTTTGGCAACTTTTGGATCCATAGGATCAGTGGTCATGATGATGTGGCAGAGATAAAATGGAAGGAAAATTGAATGGCCCAACCCAGGAAGGTCAATGATGAAAATGAGGATATCCCAACCTGACATGAAGAAGAAAGTGTCATGTTCAAGAGTGAGCTTCCGACATGACTGATAGAATTTCCCATTTTCCCCCACCATTTTTGGCAATTATTTTTGATCGCAAGCTTGAAGGGGATAGCATGTGCTTACACTATAAGTTCATCCTTTAGACGAATCCGACCTAGTAAGTTTAATGAGCCCTAGGAAGGAGAAGCTCATGTTTGTCATGGCGACGAATCCAATGTTGTTTAATTTTTTAACAAGTCCGACAAAGGTGTAACTTAGTATCTTTCTCATGTTTAGAGAGTTTGAAAAAGACATGGAAAATAAAACTCCACATGGTCCCTTTTCGTACATTTGTGTCTCTCGAGCTCGAAAAGGTAGAAAATGATACTTGAGAGAGCCACTTGACCATTTCAGTCAAGGAGTACCTTTTTCGTAAATAGTTTATCCCAGCCCGAAAAAAGGGTAAATGTATACTGGGTAAACGACATTTCGTAGCCTTTAACGAGTTCAAAATGACAAAAGATTAGAAATCTTTTCATGTTTAAAGAGTTGGAAGAGTCGGAAAAGAGCTTGAAAGTGGACCCCCCATTTTTATTCTCTTTTACGAGTTAAAAAGGGAAAAATACTCGGCGATATTTTCATTTGAGTTTTACGAGTCGAGAAAAGAGCTTAAACGTGACTCTAGTACCATCATCAGTAATTTGTCACCTATTTCTGTACAAAAGGTAAATGCATTATCCAATTTCTGAGGAAAAATAGGTTAAAAATACTTTTAAAACCCTAATATTTCATGAAAAATGAATAAAAGGAGGAAAAAGTAATTAATTTTTTACCATTTTACCTTGTGTGAAGAACTTTTCACCCATTTGTGCCCTAGTTTTTCAAGAGTAGATTACAGGAGATCCAGGAGGCCATTCGACGATTCGTCAGTTGCAGGTAAGAGCCAAGACCTTTAGCTCCATTTTCATGCTTGTTTTGCCTATTTTTAACTGTCTTTTGGATTTTTGAGGAGGTTTTAGCAAAAATTTTCATCCTTGGTTGGCGAAATTTCTGGGCACGGAATCACACCGATCGGGGGTTATGAACACTGTCAAATGCGTCGGTGCCGCTAACATAAAGTTTCCAAGTTTTTGCCTAATTTCTCTGATTTAATTCAAATTTCTTGAGCCAAGGATGATTATTGACTTGATTGTATGGTTTTTGTAGGGAAAATATCGCAGAAAATGGCTGATTGGAAGGAACACGAGCATGAGGACATTGACACACAAGAAATGGAAGACCCAAATTGCTTGAATGCTTTGAGGAACTATGGGCTCCTCAAATTCTTCCTCACACCAGGTCTGCGGGCTCAACCTAAATTACTACAATATTTGATCAGTCTCTGGGATGTCAATCCAGAATTTTTTATGATCTGTGATCAAGAACTGGAGTTGGAAACTTCCGAAATTTATTTCATCACAGGACTGTCCCGAAGAGGGGAGTCGGTCAATTTGTATGGGTCAATTCCTATTGGGGCAAGTGTGACCATGTTACTTGCAGAACACTTCTTGGAAGCAATAAAATCAAAGAGCGGCAAGATAGAGATCATGACTGTTCAGGATCTTGTGCTGAGAGTGCTATTGTTGACCATAAATAGAGTGGCCGGGTCTCAAGCACAGTATGAAACCAACAAGTTGAAGTTTCAGTATGCTATCGACTATACGACACCGACTATCTTCATCTGGGCAAAAGCCATGAAGGTAAACATGAAGCACCAACTATCAAAAACCAAGGGGGGAAACCTGAAGCATTTCCGCTACGGTTCCATTCTAGTGACCTTCTTTCTGGAGCGGGTTCTGCTATTTCACTACTAGCTTGCTGAGGTGGAACCCCCATTGCCACGAGACCCACAGATGGTCCGTTTGAGTGCATTGATTCCTAGGATTATCGGGGGCCAACAGATGTCCCATAAGCCTACCTTCTTCTTGTGGATACTGCGACAACTAATCGTAGTAGAGGATTGGCCTTATAATGGTACCGACTTTCTCGTTGATCTAGATATGCCGCTCCCAGAGGGGGAGGATTATGATGATGGAGGTAAAAACACACAATTTTAATTTTTAATTTTTTATTGTTTTTTAAATATATGCAGTCATGACATTTCAATTTTATAAATGCATATGTTGGACCACAATGTCCTACTGGGATGTCCCCCATTTCCAGGCACGTTTCTTTGCAGTTCGATGTCGCTTCTTATCATGAAGGAAGTGATAATGAGGAGGAGATCGCGCAGAACCTCGAGGGATTAAACCACGATATCCTAGAGTATGCCTAAGTGGGTGACATCCCACGCCAGTATTAGAGGCACACAATGGGGGTATCCGATCGGATTCACCGATTGTTGACTCGTGTAGTGTGAGCAATTATGTGCTACCATGAGCATCATGCTGAGTAGTGCATAAGTCTAGCATTCCACATTTTTGAGGTGTGCGAGCCACGAATGTATAAAGGCTTGCGAGTCATGGATGTATTTGAACACACATATTATTTTTTTGGGTTTTGATGTATGACAAACATTATCCACACACACGCACACACACACACATATGCTATATTTCCTTGCTTACTATGGTACAAATGTTTAGTCTTTGATTTTTTTACATGTTTCGCAAATGTCTATCCAACAAATAATTAGCTAATGCATCTGTCAATGTATTCATATACCTAGGAATATAATGATATGTAATGTAATCAAAATTTCTCTCCAATAGACAAATACGTAGATACATTATCCACATTTGAGGGTTTCTGACGGAATATTTCTCGTTGAATTGAAGAACAAAAAGTTGTGAATCAAGGTTGACAACCGATTCTCGGATGCCAAGAGCAATAGATTCTGAAAAAAAAAATCAATAAATGTGCTATACTCAGCGATGTTACTAGTTTTTCGACCTAGAAAAATACCTTGAATATCATTCAACTCACCATGGCGGTCATAAATGGCCCATTCCATGAATGATAGATTCCGAGTACTACGGCAAGCACCATCAGCAAAACCGATGTGAGGAGACACCGACATCTGCAAAGCAGGTAGAAACATAATAAGAAGGAAAGATGCTTGCAAAACAACACACCAAACCATATTGCACAAAAATGAATCACACACTATTGTACACAAGTAGCCATGCAAGATGACCTAAGAATAGTACTTTTTGAGATAAAGCCCATTATGGGGCTTGTATAAGGGATTTCCCTCATAGTCAATAAGCTCATAGGCCCCTTTCTATAACACACGTTTAACAATGTAGGGCCCATGCCACATGGGTTCGAACTTTCCTTCCCCCATCTTATCATTAGCCTAATCATACAGAAGAACCAAATCGCCCTCAAAAAAAGCTTGAGGAGAGACAGACTGATCAAAATGGGACTTGACCCACTTTTTCTGTGCTTCGATGACCAAAGCAGCAAGACAGCGAGTCTCATCCAGTCATTCTAAATACAAGAGGCATTCTTCCTGAGGTGAGGTCTTGGTGAGAAGTTTGATAGCCAGCTTGAGGGATGGAATTTTGCACTCAATCAGTAAAGTTGCTTCCAGACCATAGACTAGTTGGAATGGTGTGAATCCAGTTGCGTCCTTGGTCGAGGTTTGGTAAGCCCATATAGCTGAAAAGAGCATGAGATGCCAATTTGACTTGTGCATCCCAATCATGCGATGAAGCATTGTAACCAAGACTTTGTTCACAGCTTCAACTTGGCCATTGGCCTGAGGGTAATACGGGGTTGAGCCATTGTGGTGAAAACCCAACATAGAAGTCAGCTCAACCATCATGTAATCTCAAAAATGGGAGCCGTGGTCAGTGAAAATGGCTTGAGGCACTCCAAACCTGGAAATAATGTGATTGAATAGAAATTGAGCCACCTTTTTATTGTCCATAGAGTATGTACCCATGCCCCCTAGTCAAATGAGGGTTACAGGTCATATAGTCGATGCCCCATTTGGAAAAAGGACCAATAGTAATAATGAGGTGTAGGTGAGTGGGTGGGGTATGCATTTTCTGCTGATAAATTTGGCACTCATGGCACTTGTGAACAACAAGGATGCAATACTTGAAGATGGAGGGCCAAAAATAACCATCGGAAAGGATTTTTTTAGTAGTAGAATATCCAAATAGGTGACCACCACATGTGCCAGAATAACTGTCATTCACGACTCTCCCAGCTTAATCGAGAGTGAGATAATGACGAAGAATTGAATCGACACTGGTGAAGTATAAATTATCTCCAATGATATGGTAAGGTTGAGATTGATGCCAAATGCATCAACGATCATCTTTGGTCAACGCAGACTGGAAAGTGGATGTCTGGAGATACATGATGATATCACCGTACTAGGGGTCGAGAGTGCTAATTAAGAAAAGAGTCTCATCCGGGAGCTTCTCATCGGCACCAGCAGGAAGAGAAGTAGAGGGAAGGGAGCAAATAACCTCAGCAAAGACCAGTGATTTCTTAGATTTGGCAGTAGTGAACACCAAATCGAATTCTTGGAGGATGACAATCCACTTTGAATACTTTCCCCCTAGCAACTGACGAGTCAGGATGTAGGTCATGGGGTTGCATTCATAAATCACAGTCGTAGTGTAGAGTATAATATAATTCCAAAAGCGTTGAACAACCTATATGGAAGCCAAAGCCAACTTCTCGACATGAGCATAACGCGTCTCGATGTCGAGGAGATTCTGATTGAGGTAGTAAATAACATGTTCATTGCCTTCATCATCGTCTTGTACCAGAACCATAGCAATGGTACTGGAGGCTGCATTTAGATAAAGGAAGTAATCACGATGATGAGGGCAACTTTTAGGTCATCGAAGGACTTTTGGGTAGCCTTATCCCAAACAAATGGGGTTCCTTGCTTGAGCAACAGGGTGAACCCTGAAACTAGCTCAGCATAGTTCAGTACGAAATGATGAATGAAATTTTATTTTCCTTGCAAACTCTGCAGTTGATGCAATGAATATGGAGGGGGTAAATTAAATATGGCCTCAACTTTAAGAGGATCAAGGCAAATTCCTTCTTTTGAAACGATAAATCCGAGGAGTCGCCCGGATTCAACGTAGAAGACACATTTATGTGGATTGAACCGAAAGTTGTAGCGTTGACAACGAAGAAAACTTTTCTAGGGATGATCAAGATGATCATGGTGTTTACAAGCATGGAGATCATCCAAGTAGGGTTGAATAATGTTTCGAATGTCATGGAATGCATAAGACATCGCCCTCTGAAATGTGGCCCCAACATTCTTAAGTCCAAAAGGGAGCTTTTTATATGCCAAGGTCCCCCACGGACAAATAAAGGCTCTCTTATCTTGATTAGTCGACACAATGTTTATCTGGTTGTAACCAGAAAAACCATGCATAAAGGAAAAAATTTCACTCCCAACACATTCATCAATGATCTGGTCATTGAAGGGAGTGAGGTAATTATCTTTAGGACATGCACGATTGAGATCACGGTAATCAACACAAATGCGAATAGTGCCTTGTTTCTTTGTCACTGGTACAATATTTGACACCCAATCTGTAAGAGAGATTGGATAAATAAATCCAGCTTTAATTTTTTTTTCAAATTCACCCTTAATGGAGGCTGCTTTTCTAGGGTGCACTAAACGAAGCCGTTGGTGAATGGGCTTCGCATGAGGGTATGTCGGAATCTTGTGCAGGACTATACTTGGGTCAATGTCGGGCATATCTTCATATGACCATGCAAAAACATCCCAGAACTCTTGGAACAGACGAGTATAGAGCTCGATCTCATCTGGAGAACAAGTTATCCCGATATGGACATTTTCAACGACACCAAGCTTGACAAAAATATCAATGGGAATCGGTTGGGTAATGTTACCCATATTCCCTTCCGACCAAAATTCATGTGTCATGATCGGTGTTTGAAGTGGTAGGGCCAGGAACTGAGAAGAGAACTTCTTGAGACAAGTAGACATGACCACCAGGCCAAGCAAGAATGAGGAATGATGATGAGTGTTGTTCCAAGGTACTTCCTCTAGAGACATTACTTCCATGATAATCTTGTCAAAAAGAAAAGTCTTGACTAAGGGATTGGGGGATTCCGAAGAACCAAGCTATGAGGATTGAGGATACGCATCGAGAGACGTTCTCGAAACAAGATGATCAGAGGATACCGAAGGTGAAGCCGAAATAATTTTCACATAATTAATTTCGGCAGGACTTAATGGCATAACCTCGCCCCATGTATCAACAAGATCTGGTGAGGGAATGACCCAAGGATCAGAATTGATCGAAATCATTTTGACAGAGGCAACATGAGGAGGTGGGAGCAGAAAAATACCCATCAAGGCAGGATCTTTAAAGAGTCCTACCCCCACACTCTCATAAGGAGCATCGGTGTGCTTTACATATGGAATATTACTATCCATGGAGGAAGAGGCAAAGAAGGACAATTTGTTGTTTGTGACTATCTTCCCTTGATGGGGAAAATGAATCACATGGAAAAGGGAGGAGGCTACAACATGCATGGCATGGGTCCAGCTCCGTCCAAGTAGAAGATTGTATTTAATATTAGTGTCAACAATCTCTACTTTGATGTGTACTATCTTGCCTTCCAAAGTAATGGAAAGGTTGGGAAGGACACCGAATGGTCACGAATCGTGTCTATCAAAAGCTTCCAAAGTGTTGGGGGACTAGTTCAGAGTAGGAGAACCAATTTCCTTCCAACAAGTGATTGACATGATGCAGGTGGAAGCACCTTCATCGATGACGGTCCTATGAATGGTTTTCTCATTTATGATCACCTGAATGAGAAAGGCAATCTGATGAGGTAAATGCAGAACATGGTTTTCCAGGTCAAAACAAATGAGATTAGAGTCAGTTGGATCAATAACCCCAATAGCTGACAATAATGATTTCCGTTGAGAAGGACAACTTTGAAGGACCTTGAGAGCTTACATAGCAGATGGCGCTTGAGCCAAATCTTCAACAATGTTATAATGTTAAGTAGCTTGAGTGTTTGGATTGTACGAGGACTTTCATATCACACCTTGAGAGGGTGGTCGAATGGCAGAATTAGGATTAGGTTGCTCTATATGGAGAGGACCAGAACTGGACGGGGCAGAAGAAGAAGGGGTACCCTCTTTCTCTTTCCCTACTGTCGGGGTAGGATTTTGATAATATTTTGACCTGGTAGCCACGTTAATCAGTGTATTCATCATGAACACTTGTGAACCTATGGAAGCGGATGATTGAGGCTGGTCTACCATTTGGGTTTGCTGGGACGGAAAGGGATCTTTCAGGACAACTAGGGCCCCTTTGAGAAAACGACTAACTTCGAATTGTCTAGGACAATCCTTAGTATAGTGATCCTCCTCACAGATGAGGCATGGATATTTGTGCTTCCATGGGGAAGCATCACCAACAAACGACTAATTAGGAGGACCTTATTTCAGGGCATCGACTTTACCCTTGCCTTTGCCTTTCTTCTTACCTTTAGAGGATTTTTCCGCTGTGGTAGATTGGACAGCGTGAACCTCTAAGGTTTTAACGTGGCCAGATGAATTGCGAGAGGAATCATTGGAAACAATGTTGGAGACAGAATTCTGTTTGGAAGAATATTTTGCAGGGGCCTGAGTCACTGAACCAATTACTCCATCAACAGGAGGTGTAGCTAGAGACTTATATGTCATTAGATCAGATGATGGTTTGGGTGCATTAGGTAACAAATCATATAACGTGCCAGATTGTGAATAGACGAGGTCTAGATACTGGGCATGCGTGATGGCTTGTTCCTCAGTGACACATCCACCCATAACAACGTCCTAAAAAATTTTGTTGACGAATGATTTGGTGAACCACTTGGTCAACAACTGATCAACAATCTCAAACTTGATCAAGTGACACCTACGTCTCCATTCATGGATGTGGGTCACAGTGTCTTGCTTGAGTGACATTAGCAGATGGGTGCTAGTTTCATAGTGAATTTGAAATTGGAAATATGTGAGAAAGGCCATGGCGAGAGTGTTAAAGTGACGATAGGTATTTTGAGGTAGCTCAATATACCATTTAGCTGCAACTTCTGTAAGAGTTCGTTGGAAAAGCAGAAGACGAATGGAATCATCAACATAGGAATTCGAGGAGCACTAGAGGTGATATGTCATCACATGGGCTTGTGGATCCTCTTTCACTTTTCCTTCAAATTTTGGACAATCGCTCGAGATCTTGGATGGAACTGGAGGCCAGTATGGCGAATGAAGAATCGGTTCATTCATGAGTCTAGACACATTTGGCAATTCCAGTGTAGCCAAGAACAACAATTGGGTATTGAAAGTAATTTGAGGTCGATAAGGGGACCCAACTGGCGGGGCCCATCCATGCTGGTAAGGATTTTGTCCCCGCAGTGGAGGATTTTGTCCATATGGCATTTGATTTTGCCCCCACTGTAAGTTACCTTGCCCATAGGGAGGATTATGACCTTGAAAGCCTTGAAACTGTCCGACCATAGGTTGTTGATAAGAAACATATGGGTTAAAATGTCGTTGAGCCTGCTAGCCTTGGACATATGGATTTTGCAACTGATGTCCCTAAGCATAAGGGTTTTGGACCTGCTGCCCTTGGACGTAAGGATTTTGCACTTGCTTCCCTTAGACATAAGGATTTTGGACCTACTATCCTTAGACAAAAGGAGGATGAACTTGTTGCCCTTGGATGTAAGGATTTTGTGCTTGCTACTGCAGGACTTGACCCTGACATTGCCCTTACAAAGGTTGACCATGTTGATATGAGTATAAGGGTTGCTGCTATCTGGGTTGACCTTGTTACTACAAGAGCTGACCTTTGTGGCTGTAAAGCCTGTCCCTGTGGTTACATAGGTTGACCTTACAAGGCATAGGCTGGGAGGATTGCGACACATACTACACTTGCGGTTACATGGTTTGCTGCAACAGTTGTGAGGGTTGCCCCTGTGGTTATTGCAGTCGTCCTTGCTGCGACATCATCTAGCCTTACTGCTGCATGGATGGCCCTTGTTGCAACAAAGGTTTCCCTTGCTGCTGCAGAATTTGTCCTTGTTGCTGCAAGGGTACCTAAATAGTTCCTGGAATGACACTTTGAAAATTCTCGAACTGTATCTGGCCATACCCACCAGACACGACGGACGGACTAGGCTAGACCCCAGGCTGAGGGATGTAGGGCAGATTAACCATCACTTGTGAACGATATGGAACATAAGGAGGTTGGTACTGAACCTGAGCCATATTAGGCTGCTCGTACTGGGTGTTACTTGACCTAGACGGACCAACAGGGTTCGTCTATTGGTACTTGACATTACTCGATCCAGTAGGACCAACAGGGTTTAGAATGGCACTCGAAGAGGGCTGGTTCATTCCAACCATGTGAGCTTGTGAGCCACTCACATTGGTTGTACCATACATCATAGAAACATTCAGGCTCTACCCCCCAAGCAATGGCACATCCTGTCCACTTACTGGAGGGATATAAGAACTGACAGAGACATGAATCGAGACTATCGGTTGAACCAGATGAGTTACTTGGACCGACGAAACAAGAGGATTCAGAATGGTGGGTTGCATTGGAACTGAAGTAACTGCAGAATGCACCATCAGTTGGGAGGTCAGGTTCTGAATGAACGAACCTGAGGTAGGCATAGCACTAGATGCCTAGATAGGGTTGTGATATAGCGATGAGGTAATAGGTGTACCTGAAACCAACTGAGCTGAAGTCATGTAATTACGTGGTAACTCAGGATGAAAACTGGTCAGAATTCTTCCCGTGTAAGGGAAACCTTCAGGAGGGAAATGATATTCTTGCTCCTCGACTATGCGTGGAGTGGAAACCTCCGAGTGACTCAGAGAGGAGACTGGTATTTCGCCTTCTAATTCCATGGATGAAAAGAGGCGACAACAGACTACCGAAGATGTTTGAGGGGATAATTCCAAAGGAATACCTAGCTGATCATATGGACTGTATGGACACTGTGGTGATATCACAATAGGATCGAACAAACGATTTAGAGGATAAACAACTAGTCCAAGCTAACCTTCAAAAGTTAGTGGACTCTCAGGAGTCTGGATAGGGTTATCCGGAGATTCCAGGCCAATGTCAGAAAGTGACCCCGTATTTGAGGGAGGAGGAGGATGAGATGACAAAGGATGAATGCTCAGAAAAATTCCAAGTTCAACACCTTGGTCCTCAAGAGACTGTGGCAATTTAGGAAAAGGCTCCTCAAATGATCTTTCAGATAGAGGAGAGGAAGAGGAACTAGGCGAACCTGATGGTTCAACCATGATGATTTTGTCTCAATTAACCTGAAGAGAGATATTGATCTGAAGTCTTTAAAATGTATTTAAAGGTGTACTCATGACGTGGTCTGGAAAAGACTAACATGAATGTTATATGATCGTGGGCAACAATTTTTTAAGACGCAAGAACAAACTAGTGCTCTTTCATGTTTTAAGAGTCAAGAAAGAAGCAAAGGTGACTCTATCACTTTCGGTTTGAAACAAGCTCAAAAGGACAAGTGCTTGGGTGATCTTTTATATTTAGGGAGTCAAAAAGATCAAAATGACTACTCAGGATGATCTAGGAAAAAAGGATTACCAGGTAACCGTGAACTACAAAATACCTCCCTGCGAACCAAGAAGTACGGGCAAGCAATCTCCCCGAATGTTGTGTTTGGTGTATCACGTTTACAAGGCGGCAGATTTGACTTCCTATGGTTAAATGATTGCAACCTAAAGGGGTCTCCCTTTATATACATGATGGTACAGGGAGCACAAGTTCGTACTAGTGCTGTCTAGTGCCGAACCAAACGACAACCGCTAGGTTTAAAGACACCATAACATGTTTCTAACCTAGACCTTTTAAATGTGATCATTAGGTTTCAAATGCGCCTTAGGTTAATTGAATACATTTTAGAGTTTATCTTGAAATTATTTCTTGGTTTTTAGGCCTTATCGATGCGACTTGAAAAACTCCTATATGCAGCTAAATGAGACAAGACCCTTTCAATTCGATGAATTATTTACACTAATGAGAGTAGAAAACACACTCAATGCAACAAACAAGCAATTGAAAGCAACATGACCTTTTCACTATTTCTCTTTTTGAAAACACAATGATGAAAAAATATTTCCAAATCCTATCTTTTCTACCAAATGCACTTCAAGTGGTCCTTTTACTAGTAAAGAGAATTCATTTCTTTTCCAATGCAAATGACGATACAACTCTAGTCTTCAATGATGCTAACTAATGTAACATATTGATTCAGAAAACTAGAATTATGTACTTTTCAATGAAATGAGAAAACAAATCTTTCACAAACATTTCCAATACAATCAACCTCAAGAAAATGCAAAGCACAAAAGAGAATTCCTTTCAAACTAATGATGCAAAGACTCAACCAAAAACAAGATGAGCAATGTGATCTATGCCCAGAAAGAGACGCTCAATCAAAAAATGAAACTTTTCAAACTTGTTAAATGGAAATCAAAGCAACAAAAGGACTAACAAATGAAATGCAAGGAGCAACTTGACTATCGACTTGACTTGCTGAGCACACAAACAGGTGAATGGATGACGACCTAGATGCCCTAGGGTTACAAACCATCCAAGAACTCAAGAAACCAAGTGAAGAAAAGGAAAACCAAATAAGCATATAAACCAAGCTAATAGGACTTTCCAGTCAGGGAGAACACAGTCAAAACAAGCTAAGAGATAGAAATCAGAAGGGCAAGACACATTGGTTATGATCTAGGGGAAACCCTGATCTTCACCTACAAGAATCAATGCGACTGCCTAAATGACAACAAGCGCGAGAAGGGGGTCGATGTGGTTGTCAGAAAAATAAACGCACTGACCGAAGATTCAAGGAAAAAAATAAAAAATTTCAAAGGCTAAAACCAGACTTGCCAGTGTAAATTTCAGGCTCAGAGCAGTAAACTAGGCAAAGTAGAGAACTCTAAAGGGAAATGGTGATACTAGAAAAGTTCACACAAAATCATAAAATGATAACCAATCAAACAGAAGGATTGGCTCCCCAACGGAGTCGCCAATTTGTGGTGTAGGTAAATTCTCAATGCTGACACTAACAATTCCTCTGGCCCGAGAGAGTGGGTCTAGCCACAAACAAACAATCTATGGAAAAACTCCTTAAGCTAGAATCAAATAAGAGTGCCTACCTCTTAGAATGCTATTCCACTTGGTGATGATCCTACTTCCTCACTTCAGCTACCTTTCATTTCCTTCCTTCGAATACCTAAAACAAGAAAAAAAACAACAAACAACAAACGTGATAGCATACAAATTGTATTCAGCCTACTTAATAGGTCAAGGAATATTAAGCCATAAATATGTAAGATAACACTTCATGTAGGAAATCAATCAATAGTTGTATTCATATAAATTCATAAAGAGATTACAACCAAGGCCTTGACGTTGATGGTCTCCTCCAACGTATCTGGGTTCCCACACTTCTACTACCATCTCATGGATAGCCCCAAAAATGGAAGTTTTAAAGCCTCTTCCCTTTAGTCTCAAACCAAACCAAACACACTATTCTCCCTCAAACATACACTAGAAAGCTACAAGCTATAGATGTCTTGCTAATCATTCAAAATCACTCCAAAACTAGTTTAGATTGGGAAAAGAGAGGTTTATATAGCTTGGATGGAAGGGAGATGGTTCCTCTCATCATGGGAGAAGGTCTTATCTCTTGGGTTTGTTCCATCCTAGTAGGGGAAAGAAGCCCAAACTGACTTCCTTGGCTCCATCCAGCCCAACCATCTACCAGACATCTGTTATGAAGCTTCGAGACTTGGAAGCTTCGACTCCATATTTAAAAAACTTGCCAAAAGAGGATCAACGTGACTAGAAAAGGGCTCAGTAACTCCATACGGCGCTAGTGTTGGTTTTAATCTCTGCTAATCGACGCGAGGAGGAAACCGGTCTTGTAAACTGGGGTAAAAGGAAGATTCTTGGGAAATGATGCAAAGGGAAATTATTCTGCTCATGAAGAGGGACATACTGGGAGGTTCTTCATTATGGAAAAACATGTAGGGTTCACTGTAGAGGTCCTCCATGATCGTGGACGGGGAGTACAGGGATAGTGACAAAATGCTGTGTAACAAGAAGGCTCATAGAGTTTCAAATTTTCTACATACACAACTAAGTAAATCTGCATATATGGTGGAAAATTGACTCGATAGGCATTATCACCCATTTTTCTAGTATCTTGAAGGGACCATACCTCAGAGCTTACCAGGCCCATTTATCCTCTCCTTGTTCAATTGTATCGACAATTTGTCTCCCACCTTGAACAATTTCTTTGTTATATGTTGATCATTCCTGTCCTTATATTTCTCCTATGACTTCTACAATGTCTCTTGTACTTGTATATGCATTTATTTGATCTTCTTTATAATTTTTTTAGCCCTCAACGCATATCTTGTAAGATCCTCCCTCACTCCTCCGTATTGCCTATATGCAATGTCTAAAGGTGAAGGCTAATGAGCCCCATAAATGGGTAACTATATGGGCTCATTTTGTCTCCTAACATAGTTTATTCCACCATTCTCTTAGCTTATTGCATGTTTTTTGATTATATTTATGCTTATGGAGTGAGTTGGATTGGTCATTATGCCATGGAGTCTAATATGTGTTTAATGCAGATTTTTGTTCAATTTTGGAGATAAAGTAAAAGATTTAATGGACAATTGGCAGAAATAATTTGAAGTAGACAAGGGATAGGATTTATAGGAGGGTATCCCCCTCATTTATGACTCCCCACTTCAAATTCTCCATCATGCAGCTCAGAGCACAAACATCCACATCAATGCACTAGGAGGCAGCCGAGCAAGTGGAGGATAACTTCTGTTTATCTCAAGTTTTGGGAGCCAAGCCCCCATGATTTTAAGGAAGCTATTGGTAGCTTCAGTTGTATAAGTAGAGAGGCCTAGGGCCTCATTAGGAAGTTAGTCAAATTTTTGAATTTTTGTTGCATCTTTGCTTTGCTCAACTTTGAGCTTAATTTTTTTTACAATTTCATGTAATCCTATTATTATTTTGATGAGATCATTTTTGAGCCAGCACTGAGTTACCTAAGAGGGCTGAAGCTCTTGGGTTAGGGCCTAATCCAAGCAACCAAGCTCCTCTTGTTTGTATTTCTATGCTTTGTTTTAGTTTATGAATTAGTTGCTGTTAGATAAATTTCTTTCTTGGTTAAGAATAGGTTGCTTTTGGTGATTTAGAAGGTTGTTTCCATTTGAGTTTTCCATAGCAAGTTGAACAATGATAGAAAGAAGATATAAAAGGCAATCAACAGAGCCTTGGCCTCCTTTCCTCCCTTTGGGACCATGAACTGAGGCCAAGACCCTCTTGCTGCCACAAAAAACACAGATTTGCCTTCTCCATAGGATTTCTAGTGTTGCAGTTTGTTAGAAGGTTAATGCTTTGCTTTAGATCTCTTTCACCATGCTCATTTCTGTCTTGAAATAAGTTTCCTTCCATGATTTCTCTCATTATAGCTTTTTTTCAGCATTTCTTTCCATAGCTCATAGTCTAGATTAGCTTGATGAAAAATTCTATTTTTGATGCACTTAGTTTCCTTGCTTGATTGATCTCCTTGTTTTATTTTCATGTCCTTTTGCAGCAAATCTCTTTTCACAGCAAGTTAGCCTACTAGCCATCACATTCTCTCCTTGGTCTATGCCCTACAGGTCACCCAAAAGTTCACCTCAAATCTGCCTTAGTTTTCTGCATTTTTCCATATGATTTCTTCCACTCTCTCGACCATATTTTCCTCTCCTAGCAATCCTTGGTGACCCCTAGGTGCCTTAACACATCATCCTAGCCTTCAGATACCATTTCCACCTACTCTCACACCTTTGAAACCTTCAAAACTGCCCTCGGCATCCTTCTGTAGACCTCTTGTAGATCCCCTGCAGCCTCCTGTAGATTTTCCTATTGGCTTCTTTTTGAAGTCCGATTGCAGGAAAAGCCTCTAGAAGGCCACTTGAGACCTCCTAGGACCCATCCAAACCATCTTCTCAAGTCCCAAAACCAACCTCCATCACCACCTAATCGCTGCCACATTCACAATCAAATAAATTACATGCATGACAATTTCACATAAAAATCCAAAAAGATGTTTTTTGCTCATTTACTTCTAGAAATAGCTTGAGTAGATGTTGTTTACTTCCTGGGTAGGTAATGGCATTCATTTCATTGTTTTTCATCTCTCTTTCTGAAAAAGTAGGATTAGTTGGTTAAGTAGGGTTGCTAGGTTTACTTTACATTTCAGTTTTCTTTTCCTTTCTGCAAGTAGAGTAGCCTCTCTAGAGTAAGCTTTCCTTTCTTTCATCACATGTAGAGCTTCTTCTGGAATCCATAGAAGTTGGCTTGAGCTCCTAGTGATCTTGCGGCAGCTGACCAAGTGACAGCCTGCAGTAAGAACTAGTACTTGTGCATACAACACCGTCGCATCCAAGTTTGTTACAAACTACCGGGTTGATAAAAGTAAAGTAGGAAGTCTAGGAGTTGTAGCATTATTGCTGCAATACTGGTGCTCACCAATTTTTAGCACCGTTTCCGGAGAAGCGTCAGAGTATTTTGTGATTACTGCTTTCATCTACTCTCTATCGCAACATTCTGCTAAGTAGTTTATTTAAGCAAAAGTAGAGTAGTTGTTTCTTTTAGTTTCTGCATTTCCTTGCTTTCCTTTTCAATTCTACAATTTTCATTTCAACAAAAGTAGATTAGTCATTTCCTTGCTTTCAATTTCCGTACTTCCCTGCTTTCATTTTCAATTTTGCAATTTCCATTTTAGCGAAAGTACATTAGTCATTTCCTTACTTTCAGTTCTGCATTTCATTTCAGCAAGTTAATTTCAGTTAGTTGCAATTTTTTTGTTCAATCAATTTCAGTTTTACAGGTACAAGCAGTGGAAAAACAAAAGCCAACCAAAACGATTTCCTTTCATGCCTCATAGGAACAGAGATAATTCAGGAAAATTCTTGCCCAACACCCCCACTGCATCACATAGCCACCCTTCTCTCTTCTTCAGTGGCAGTGATTAAGAAGAACCTTTAGGTGAACAACCAGAGATATTTGAAGAACCTATAGGGGAAGAAGAAGAAGAAGAGATCCCTCCTGAGACAATGGCTGAAAAGAAAAATGCTAGGGGGAATGGAGAAAGAATAGAAGGTACCTTTCCCATCCGAGAAACTAATGGGGACACCAAAATGAAGAGTATAAGTCCCTCAACCCTACCTCACTTCCATGGTTTGACTAAAAAAGATCATGATACCTTTTTGTTTGAGTTTGTTGTTATTTTTCGAACCTATGACTATGCAGAAGATGAACAAAATTTGAAACTATTTCCTTCTACTCTCAAGGATGCAGCATTGCACTGGTTCATGGAGTTACCTGGCAATAGCATCACAACTTGGGCTAAGATGAAGCAGGCCTTTAATAACAAATACTGAGACTACTATAGGTCGAAAGATACCAAGGAAGAAATCTTCTGGATGATCATGGGAAGTGATGAACCCTTGGAAGATTATGAAGAGAGGTTCCAACTCAGTTACAAAAGGGCCAGGTGTACACTTGACCCTAAATCTCTGAAGTTGGTCCTGCTTAGGGGAATTCCGAAAGACCTTCTAGACACCCTCCATTTACTGGCTAGGGGAGACATCTACCAACTACCTTATGAGGACATAAAGTCTATCTTTAGAAATCATTCTAGAGTAGCAAGAAAGAGAGGTAGGGGGAGTCAACCCATAGCTAGTACCTCCTCATCCTATTCATCCATCAAAGGTGAACTTGGAAACATGCTGGAATACTTTAAGAGTGAGATGTTGCGGACTCTTGCCATGCAAATGGATACCTTGCATATCAAAAGGAAACAAGAGGAAGAAGAGAGGGCTTTGGCCATTTTTTTTCCTAGGTGCACCAGGAGGCATCCTAGGAACGAATGCCCATTGAACTCTATAGAGGTTTGTTCAGTCTGTGAAGAATATCATTCTACAGATAAGTGCCCCTCCTTGCCCAGACTTAAAGCTGTATACCAGGGGGCTCAAGGAGCCACTGAACCACTCTAATTCAGAAACCAGAGGAGACCGCATGGACCTAGACCATACTAGCAGGGGATGCAAGGGACATCCCAGGCATACTACAACCCAAACCAAGTCATTCCCATACCTTCTTGGGGCCCTCCTGCTCATCCTTCTTGGTCCACACCTCCTCTTTGGTCCTATCCATCTCAATATCATGCCTAATGAGCCACTCATTCATTTCAATCCTAGGCTCAACCACAACCTCAGTGGAATGCAACTCATCAGGGGTGGAGGCCCTAGTACAACTCTCCTCCCGCTCTTTTTCCTCCACCGCCTGCTCAACCATAACCATTGCCTCTTGCTCCACCAAGGCAACCCCAAATTCTTGCCCAGCCGAACCTGAACCCGAACAACAGACAGGATCAGCAAGTATATAGTGGGGAACCATCATGCCCAACTTATGCTATGGAGATTCAGAAGATTAACCTGCGATCTGGGAAGGTTCTCCCAAATAGCCAACCTCCCCCTACGAAGGTTGAGGAAGATAAAGAGGAAAGTGAACCTAAATCAATTCCACCCTTTCCTGAGAGACTATCCAGGAGAACATAGCCCACCCCAGAAGAAACTGAACTTCTGGGAGAATTGAAACAGTTATGTGTAAAGATACCACTTCTCCAAGCCATAAAATATGTGCCTATATACAATCGGTTGATCAAAGAGAAGTGCTTTAGGCATCCAGGCAAGCACAAGAGAGATGCCCCAACCATCAATGTCATAGGACAACTGTCCGACCTGATGTTGGGGCAGGTAATTTGTCCGAAATATCTAGACCCTGGAAGCCCAGTAGTTGATGTCCACATCAATGGCACCATGATCCCACACACCTTGATTGATCTGGGAGCTACCATTAATGTGATGAAAAAGGACACCATGCTCAAACTTAACCTCTAGGGCTCCTTGAGGAAGACCACGACAGTACTGCAACTAGCATATCGCTCCACCATGACCCCTGAAGGGATTGTGGAATATGTAATGGTCTCCATTGATTCTTGGGAGTACCCTGTTGATTTCCTAGTTCTCCAACCGAAGGCAAAGCTCACTGGGTATCCTCTCATCCTGGGAAGACCTTGGTTGGCTACTGCCGATGCCTATATCAGTTGTCAGGCTGGGAACATGACCATCAAGAATGGGCATATGTCCAAGCAGTTAGTCCTATACCCTCCTGCCCAACCCTTGTTAGAACATGATCTACCTCTCTGGTTGGAGGAGGAGGATGAGGATGAAGTCTATTCTGCACCACTTTGTACATTAGAAACTGCCATGGGGGGGAACCGCAAGATGAGGATGATATCATCGAAAATTTAATTCAGAATCCACACCCCAGTACCTTGCCATTAGAGGACATAGTGAAGGAAACCCAAAACAATCCCTTAACTGATCTATATGTGGCTGAACCAACCTCTCTCTATGTTAAGAATATAGAGTTCGGCCCAGAAAGAACCTTGAAAATCAATTCATCCCTATCCACTTCCCAGGAGAAGGAGCTATGCAGCTTACTGAGAAAACATTTAGATGCCTTCGCCTAGAGTTATAAGGAGATGAAGGGAGTGCACTAGACTTAAGTATGTACTCATCATATATACATTAAGGAAGATTGAAAACCAGTCAGGCAGCCTCAAAGGAGGATGAATCCAGCCCTTAAAGACATTGTTAAGGAAGAATTGCAAAAATTAATTGATGCAGGATTCATCTACCCCATCTCTGACAACGAATGGGTCTCTCCTTTGGTGCTAGTGCCAAAGAAAAATGGTAAGTGGAGAATCTGTGTCAATTATCGGGAATTGAACAAAGCCACTAAAAAGGACCATTTTCTTTTGCCTTTCATAGATCAAGTGTTATATGGTCTGGCGGGGAAAAAGTTTTTCTCCTTCCTAGATGGGTTTAGCAGGTAAAATCAGATTCAAATTAGACCGGAGTACCAAGATAAGACCACTTTCACTTGTCCTTGGGGTACCTTTGCATATCGGGTCCTTCCTTTTGGTTTGTGCAATGCTCCAGCCACTTTCCAGAGAGCAGTATTGAGTATATTTTTTGAACTGGTTCATGATGCAGTGGAAATATATATGGATGATTTCACTCCTTATGGTTCTAACTTTCAGGAAGCTTTATCTAACCTAGGAAAAGTCTTGGACAAGTGTATTGAAATGAACCTATCCCTCAGTCCAGAAAAATGTGAATTTTTGATGACTGAAGGGACCATGCTAGGTCATGAAATATCTCAACAAGGATTGCAGGTGGACCCCAACAAAGTTGCCATCATCCAAAGGGTCCCACCTCCTCAAAAGGTGAGAGATGTCAAAAGTTTCCTAGGCTTAGCTGGATATTACAGAATATTCATTAAAGATTTCAGCAAGTTAGCCTCTCCATTGTTTGGTCTTTTAGGAAAAGATGTCGAATTTATATGGACCGAAAGCTGTCAAGAAGCCCTAGATACCTTGAAAAGCAAACTTGTGACTGCCCCAATTTTGAGAGGCCCAAACTGGGCCCTGCCTTTCCACATTCACACAGATGCCTCGAACAAAGCAATAGGAGTAGCCTTAGGACAAATTGATGAAAATTTACCTTATGCCATATACTTTATAAGTAAAAATTTGTCAAAGGCAGAGTTAAACTACATGGTAACCAAGAAGGAACTCCTAGCTATGGTGCATTCCTTAAAAAAATTCAGACATTATATCACAGGCTATCAAACCTTTGTACACACTGATCATGCTGCAATTAGATATTTAATGAACAAACTAGATGTAAATGCTCGCATTATTAGATGGTTGCTTTTACTGCAGCAGTTTGATTTGACCATTGTTGATAAGCCTGGTAAAGAAAATGTTGTTGCTGACTTTTTGTCTAGAGTAAATTTGCCTGCAGATGAAGAAGGAATGGTGGATGATCAAATTCCAGATGAACACCTGTTTGCTATCTCAGTACTCTCTCCATGGTTTGCTGATATAGCAAACTACTTGGTTTCAGCACAGTTTCCACCACACCTGTCCTCAAAGGAGAAGAGCAAGATCGTGAGGAAAAGCGCCCCTTTCACCTGGATTGGGGGCAATCTTTTCAAACTTGGCCCAGATCAGATCTTGAGAAGATGTATTAGGGAGAAGGAAGTCTTTGAAATTCTCTTGACTTGTTATGACAGGCCTTGTGGAGGCCATTCTGCAGCAAAGAGGACTTCCATTAAAATATTGCAAGCAAGCTACTATTGGCCCACTCTTCATCAAGATGTGAGGAGGTATACTAGCCAATGTGATCAATGTCAAAGGATGGGGAAACCTACTCCAAAGGATGAGATTCCCATTCAACCTCAAGTGACCTTTGAGCCATTTGAGAAGTGGGGCATGGACTTTGTGGGTCCTATCAACCCTCCTTGAAAACAAAAGCAACACACCATTGTGTGCACCGACTATCTGACAAAATGGGCAGAAACAAAAGCAATCAAAGCAGCAACAGAGGAAAAAGTAGCTGAGTTTTTGAGAGAAAACATATTCTATAAGTTCGGGTATCCAAGAGAAATGGTCACAGACCAAGGCAGTCAGTTCACTTCCAAGTTGATTGAAGACCTACTCACACATCATAAAATCAAGCACAGGACTTCCACCCCTTACCATCCACAAGCCAATGGGTAGGTGGAAGTCACTAACAGAGCTTTGGAAGGAATTCTGACCAAGGTAGTGAGTAGCAGCAGAAAATATTGGGTGGATAGACTAGTTGAGGCCACCTGGGCCTACAACACAACATGGAAGACCACCACAGGGTTCACACCCTATGAATTGGTCTATGGGAAGAAGGCTTTGTTGTCAATAGAATTTGAATACAATACACTAAGAATGGCAGCTCAGCTGGACCTAGACCTCAGCCATGCACAGAGGGAAAGACTACTCCAGCTCAATGGATTGGATGAACAAATATTGCAGGCCCTTCTCCACACAGAGGTAGTTTAGCTTCAGAGGAAGATATGGCATGAAAAAAATATCAAGGAGAAGCAATTCCAAGAGGGAGATTGGGCACTGCTCTATGACTTAAGGTTTAAAGACTTCAAAGGCAAACTGAGGACAAGATGGATGGGACCCTACACTGTGGAAAAATGCAATGAAAATGGTTCAGTTCTAATCAGAACCATTGATGAGGAATCCATCCCCATGCTTGTCAATGGACAAAGGTTGAAAATTTACAAGAAGCCCCTCTCCAAGTGAGAGTTCACTGAAGATCTAAATAATACAGTGATGGTAGTGGAGCATGTTGGGTCCCTATAATACTAGTGATTACCCCATTACTATTGTAGTTGTATCCCTTATTAATATTGTTGTGCCCATATTGTCCCCATATTGTTATTACTGTGCCCCATAGAATCCCTCTATTGTTATTTTTGTGGCTTTATATTATTATTGTTAGGTTGGCTGGGTTATATTGTGACTCCTTAGACTCTTATATATTCAAAGGAGGTTTTGTCATTTGAATCATCCAAGAATTGTTCAATTATGTAATGTAAAGGAGGTTGCCCCCTCGAAGAGGCTGAATTCTGAGGCGTTGATCTATCTTTTCTATCTTTTCTTGAGCTGGTTTCATAACATTTGGTATCAGAGCTTTGGATTCTAGTGTTTTGCTGCTCCAAACAGGTCATCGTGGAATTTTTGCTATAAATTTTTTTATATGATGTTTCAGAAGCTAAAAAAAAAACCCATTTGAGAAGAAATCGCGCTGAATAGCAGTTCCGAATTTCAGAGCCTTTCGCACTATATTTACGGAGATATGATCTGAGGAAGTTGGCATTTTTGCAGACTCCTGAATTACATTCCAAATAGGTGACCTGGGGAAAATCATCATAACTTTCTCTCTGAGCATCGGATTGAAATTTCATAATAAGGTACAGAAAGAGGACAGACTGTAGTTTCTTTTATATCTTTTTCAAATCCAAAGGTCCAAACAGTGACTCGTGGCACGTCGTACAAGTTCACTCTACTGAACTAGTCTATAATCAAGTCATTTTGGGAGATTGTGCATAACTCTTCCTTGGAGAATCCAATTTGGATCAGATTGGTGGCATTGGAAAGAGGACATAGCGGGCTACTACAGGTCGCAATTTCAGAACTGGATGATCTGAAATTGCAGAGATACATCAGATTCAATATCAAGCTTCTACAAAGTGAAAAAATGTGTGTAGTTTTTTTTTAAATTTTTGCATAAGCTTGGTTTGAAAAATTAGTTTGAATCGGTAATTGATGCCCCGAGGAAAGAAAATGCAAACCTGAAAGCTCTAGCATGACTCATGAAGAAGAGGAAGAAATGCAATATGATATATCAAAATTACGAGACCTAGTAAGCAACCTGAAAGCTCTAGCATGACTCATGAAGAATAGGAAGAAATGCAATATGATATATCAAAATTACGAGACCAAGTGCAACAAGTGTCACTTGCACAAAAAGCAACAGAATCTAAGATGGATGGTTTAAGGAAAGATGTAGAAGCTAATATGGATGGCATGGAAGCTAAGATGAATGGCATGGATGCTAAAATTGATGGCATAGATGATAAGATGGAAGAATTGAAGATAAATATGAATAAGTTGCTACAAGAAATGGTCACTAATGGTGAAAGGGTAGTAAAGGAAACTCATGATGAGAACAAAAGAAATGTTAATCATGATTCCATAGACTCTAATGTTGGATCGAAGACCCACCATATTCCAAAAATTGACATGAGGAAGTTTAATGGCAAGGATCCCGCAACATGGATATTACAGATGGAGCAACTTTTCGATCTCAATAATGTGCAAAACACACAAAAGGTACGTATTGCAACTTTATATTTGGAACCAAATCGGTTTGTATGGTATCAATGGCTTTGCTCTCGTAAACAAATTATCACTTGGGCAATTTTTACGGAAGAATCGACAGCACATTATGAGGATACAAAAAGCAACACTTTTTTTAGCGAATTGATAAGTCTCAAACAAAAGGGTTCAATAATGGAGCACATTGAGGAGTTCCAAAAATTGAACATAAGGGTAAAAAATATTCCAAAGGAGCATAGGATTGATGTGTTCATAGGGTCTTTAAAGCATAATATCCAACATGATGTTCGCATTTGGGAACCTGATTCATTAGAGAAGGCATTCAGGTTAGCAAGAAAAATGGAAAGAAAAATTATGGCAACCAGGAAGCATACCACTCACAACTATAAAGATGGAAGCGTTGTTGCCCCTAGTCTTCCACAACCTATAAGGTTGACACCACAACAATTGGAATAAAAAAGAGCAAAAGGGCTTTGTTACAGTTGTGATAGCAAATACACTAAAGGTCATAAGTGTGCTGAGAAGAAATTATTCTACATAGATTGTGAAGAGGAAGAAGAAAAGGAGCAATAAAGGTCAAAAGAAGAGGATATACTCCAGGAACAAAGCCTAGATAAAGAAGAAATGAATCTGACCATATCTTGTAATGCATTTGTGGGAATTACCACTCCTTGATTATCAATATGTGCAAGGAATGATATAACTTTAAGGAGAAATTGAGTCCATAGAAGAAGAGGAATTACATAAAAAAATTTACTTGTTTTCTTAAAAAAACATAGTTTTCCTTTGTTTTCTCGTTTCTTCAAAATTCTTGTCTCCATCTCTACCTTGGGTGTTAAAAAGGGATATAAGAACAATGATAGAGGGATTCATGAGGAAGGAGCCCACAAATTTATCCAGGCTCCATGAACTTCCAGAAGTAGTATCCATTTTCACCAGAGCAAATTGGATGCCATTTTTTAAGAAATTCTGAGGGTTTGATGAAGAAGTGGCTCAGGAGTTTGCCCTTTCTTTAGTCCCTCACTCAAGGACTCATGCCACTGTTACTTTTAGAGGTTTCTCCATGGAAATCACCCCAGAATTTATCAATAGGGTTACCACCCTTCCTCTTGAATTACCTTGGAGCAAAGATGAAAAGCCAATTGGGCAATCTGCCAAGAAAAACTTCTTCCAAAATAATGAACATCCTGTAGAAGACAAGAATGGCATTAGAAGGATAATCATACCTTACCCTTGGGATGAGGTCAGTTACCATATTATCAAATATATTTCCTGTGAAGGGAGGTATAGCATAGTTTATGGCTACCATTTCAGACTTCTCCATGAGCTGAGATATGGCATGGACACTCCAACACCCCAGAAACTCAGCATCCCCTATTTTCTCTTGCAGTCCCTCATAGACTCCAGCATTAAGTTGAAGGCAAGAGGTCCAAATTAGTTGGCTCACCATGGATTAATTAAACTGTTAGTGGAAGAAGCCCTCCATACCTTCACAATCCCCATAGCATGGGAAATATTCCGAAACATGACAGCAGAAGATGATATAAAGGCCCTCACATATGATCTCAGTCCTTCTGATAGTGAGGGGGAAGAGCAGCAAGGAGAAGAAGGGGAGGAAACTAAGGAACAAACAGAGAGGGAGGAAACCAAAATAGAGGAGGAAGAAACCAAAATAGAATCAAAGGAAATAAAACTAGCAGAGACAGAGAAAAAGATAGAAGGAGAGGAAAAAGGTGCAGAAAAGACAGAAGTGTCTCCTGAGACCCTAGAAAGGGAGGCAGTAGCTGCTCTTGCTGCCCTCAACACCCCAATTAAACCCAAACAAAAGAGGAAGAGGTAGACCTCAATGTATTTCAGGGCTTGGAAGAGCATAAGGATCAAACAAGGGAAGCCCCAACCTTCTTATAAAGTGCCCATTGTAATTGAAGATTCACCCACTGTCAAAGGGGAAGAATCTACCTCTAAAACCCATATCAGATATGAAAGAGGGGCTCCCAGATCTTCCACCTGGAAGGAAAGAGCGCAACTATAGGACTCAAAAATAGTTCTATAGGAGGCACAGACTATTCTGCAGAAGACCTTGTCAAGACTACAGGAGACAAAAAAACTTGAAAAAAGACTAGAAGGACAATCACAGGGGAAGGAGGAAACAATAGAGACTCAAGAACCTGATCCGCAGCCTAGTTTTGGCTCTTACTACAATCTTCCTGAGGGGGGAAGAATCATTCCACAGAAATTTGCAATCCCACTTTTATTTGAGTTGCAGAAAGAAAGAATAAGGAGCCATAGGTGGATGCAAATCTCCAAATCCAAGGGAGTAGAGGATATTGGCCACATGGAGAACAAGCTTAGAGAAATGGGCAAGGAGGTAAGTGTTGTAAGACATAGAGAGGCAATCACAAGAACACATTACTTAGAAGACAACTACAAGAGAGGGAGACACAACTAGCCTACATGGCCAGCTGGACTATGGAGGCACTACAGTGCAGAACACCAGCACAATCATATGGATTATACCTTAAGGACCAATTGCTGCAGTTTCAGATAAAGACTTTGGCATAGAGAGGCACAATGCCTTTCCAGGATTATAGACAATTTATGGACCTATGTGACCAAAGTTCATCAGAAAGCAAGTTAAAAATAGAAGAGTTATATTTGCATAACATGGCCCTCACCAATATGAACGTGTGGACCCCAATGCTAGGCTAGGGGACCTGCAACTAATGGCCATGGCATCATGGATGAATCATGAGGAATTAAGGGCAGCAAAGATACGGAAGTTGATGATAAAGGAGCAGAATGAGCCCCTCATGATTAGAGGTGAGCCATCATACCCCATGTCTCTCATCAGCACACACTAGCTGCTTGCAAATAATCCCCAAATTGCCCCTAAGTATATCAATGATCAGGCTCAGGCCATTGCACATTTTGAGGACATGGAAAGGTTACTGGGGGATGATTGTATTCATGCTTGTATGAGGAGGTGGAACACCCTACCACACAGTCTGTAGATCAGGGAGTATCACTCCCCAACAAGGATGAAAGAAGCATTAAGGAGAGTGCCACTGTACAAGCACTCTATGCAGAATTTGAAGGTCAATTGGATTGGCCTCAAATTGAGTCCCCCACTGCTGCTAGGAATGCTAGAAGGCAGAAAAGAGGAAGAAGAACAACAACAGTGGGAAGAGGTGGATAGAAAGGCAGGATTCCATGACAAAGAAGAGGACCTCACATCAGAAGCATGGGATTTTAGGGAGGCCATCAGGGCCATCAAAGATGAGGAGATGGATTAAGTTGCTCAGAGGCTGAGTAACACCTTCAGTAGGGTGGTGATGATGAGCCCCATATATGGGTAATTATATGGGCTCATTTTTCCTCATAACATAGGTTAATCCACCATTCTCTTGGCTTATTGCATGCTTTTTTATTATATTTATGCTTATGGAGTGAGTTGGGTTGGTAATTATGCCATGGAGTCTAATATGTGTTTAATGCAGATTTTGTTCAATTTTGGAGATAAATTCAAAGATTTAATGGACAATTGGTAGCAATAATTCGAAGTAGACAAGGGAGAGGATTTATAGGAGGGTATCCCCCTCATTTATGACTCCCCACTTCGAATTCTCCATCATGCAGCTTGGAGCACAAACAACCACATCAATGCACTAGGAGGCAGCCGAGCAAGTGGAGGATAACTTCTATTTATCTCAAGTTTTGGGAGCCAAGCCTCCCTAATTTTAAGGAAGTTGTTGGGAGCTTCAATTGTATAAGTAGAGAGGCCTAGGGCCTCATTAGGAAGTTAGTCAAATTTTCGAATTTTTGTTGCAGCTTTGCTTTGCTCAACTTCGAGCTTACTTTTGTTGACAGTTTCATGTAATCCTATTATTATTTTGATAATAAAGATGAGATCCTTTTTGAGCTAGCACTAAGTTACCTCAGAGGGCTGAAGCTCTTGGGTTAGGGCCCAATCCAAGCAGCCAAGCTCCTCTTGTTTGTATTTCTATGCTTTGTTTCAGTTTATGAATTAGTTGCTGTTAGATGAATTTCTTTCTTGGTTAAGAATAGGTTGCTTTTGGTGATTTAGAAGGTTGTTTCCATTTGAGTTTTCCATAGCAGGTTGAACAGTGATAGAAAGAAGATATAAAAGGAAATCAACAGAGCCTTGGCCTCCTTTCCTCCCTTTGGGACCATGAACTGAGGCCAAGACCCTCTTGCTGCCACAAAAAACACAGATTTGCCTTCTCCATAGGATTTTTAGTGTTGCAGTTTGTTAGAAGGTTAATTCTTTGCTTTATATCTCTTTCACCATGCTCATTTCTGTCTTGCAATAAGTTTCCTTCCATGCTTTCTCTCATTATAGCATTTTTCAGCATTTCTTTCCATAGCTCATAATCTAGATTAGCGTGATGCAAAATTCTGTTTTTGATGCACTTAATTTTTTGCTTGATTGATCTCCTTGTTTGATTTTCAAGTCCTTTTGTAGCAAATATCTTTTCACATCAATTCAGCCTACCAACCATCACATTATCTCCCTGATCTACGCCCTATAGGTCGCCCAAAATTTCACCTAAAAGCTGCCTTAGTTTTCCGTGTTTTTCCATAGGATTTCTTCCTCTCTCCCGACCATCTTTTCCTCTCATAGCAATCCTTTGTAACCCCTAGGCACCTTAACACATCATCCCAGCCTTCATCTACCCTTTCCACCCACTCTCACACCTTCGAAACCTTCAAAACGGCTCCCAGCATCCTCCTATAGACCTCCTGTAGATCCCCTACAACCTCTTGTAGATTTTCCTGTAGGCTTCTTTTTGAAGTCCGATTGTGGGAAAAGCCTTCAGAAGGCCACCTGAGACCTCCTAGGACCCATCCACACCATCCTACATCTTCTCAAGTCCCAAAACCGCCCTCCATTGCCACCTAATCGTTGCCACATTCACAATCAAATAAATTACATGCATGACAATTTCACATAAAAATCCAAAAAGATGTTTTTTGCTCATTTACTTCTAGAAATAGCTTGAGTAGATGTTGTTTACTTCCTAGGTAGGTAATGGCATTCAGTTCATTGTTTTTCATCTCTCTTTCTGCAAAAGTAGGATTAGTTGGTTAAGTAGGGTTTGCTAGGTTTACTTTACATTTAAGTCTTATTTTCCTTTTTGCAAGTAGAGTAGCCTCTGTAGAGTAAGCTTTCCTTTCTTTCATCATATGTAGAGCTTCTTCTGGAATCCATAGAAGTTGGCTTGAGCTCCTAGTGATCTTGCGCCAGCTGACCAAGTGACAGCCTGCAGTACGAACTAGTACTTGTGCATACAACACCATCGCTTCCAAGTTTGTTACGAATTACCAGGTTGATAAAACTAAAGTAGGAAGCCGAGGAGTTGCAACATTATTGTTGCAATATTAGTGCTCACCAAAGGAATTGCATATAAAAATATGTTTCAAATGGGGACTTTCTTGTAGAAGTGTGGACTACTTTGCTGTAAGAATGTTGTATATATACCAGATTTCCATCCTAAGTCTTTGGATGCTTCTAATTGTATCCCCTCAGAAGCTACACCAAAGTCCTGTTGACTACTTTTGTCTATCCATTTCTCTGTGGATGGAATGTTGTAGATATCTTCAACTTCATGTCCATCTTCTCCCACAATGTAGTTTAGAATGCACCGAGAAATATTGTATCCCTGTCTAAAACGATGCTCCTTGATATCTCAAAGTGCACCCAGACTTGTCCAAAGAACACATTGGTTGCTTCTTTCCCACTGGTGATCTCTTTAAAGGGCATAAGAACACAAATCTTGTTGAGCCTGCCAACTACCATGAATAGGTAGTCATGTCCCTTCCTAATTTTTTGTAAACCTCCCACAAATTCCATGGAAGTGCTTTCTCAAGGATGAGTGGGTATAGGTAAGGGATGATATAGACCCTGTTTCCTATTGTTAGGCTTGCTGATAGAACAAATCATGCATCCTCTTATCAACCTAGCTACTTGCACTTTCATCTTGGGTCAATACACATACCTCTGCAAGTTGGCCATTATATTCCCTACAACAAAGTTCCCTACAACCTTAGAGGTGCGAGCCTCTCTAATCAACTACAATGACTCACCTTTACAAACACATAGTTTATCCATCTTATAGATTAAATCATCTTGTAGATGGTAGTTAATGGTGTTGTCGCCATCGTGCACATGAATCTGACTCTACAACTACTAAAAAAAATCCTTGAAGTCCTCATCCTCTGAATATGCCTCCTTATATGCATCATGTGTCAATGGATCCATGTGCATAGGGGTTCCCAAAGCTGTGATATTTGGTGTGGATGGCCTTGAAAGCATGTTAACCAACTTGTTTGTGTTTTCCTTCTTGTATTTGATCACCAAATGAAACTGTTGCAGAAACCCCATCCACTTGTAATGCCTGGTTTGTTGTAGCTTACTTTGGGCCTACAAGTACTATAGTGGTTGGTGATATATGAAAATTACTATCTCCTTTCCCATCAAATAATGCTTCCACTTATTCAAAACTTGCAACAGGGCATATATCTCCTTGTCATAGGTAGGGTAGTTAAGAACCGCTCCATGAAATACTTCAGAATGGTAGCATACATGCCTCCCTCCTTGCATCAAGACCACTGCCATAACATGCCCACTCACATCTATCTCCACTTCAAAGGGTTTCTACAAGTTTGGTAATGCCAGAATTGGTGGTTGAATGATTTCTTCTTTAACTCCTCAAATGCCCTCTGTTGACCCTTTCCCCATTGGAAATTATCGCCACTTGATATTATGGCGTGGAGTGGTGCCTCTACCACTGAAAATGAGGCTATGAGTTTCCTCAAATACCGTGTTTCCCCAATGAAACTCCTAAACTCAAAAACATTAGTAGGCATTGACCATTTCATGACAGAATCCATCTTGGAAAGATCAATCTTCAACTATCCTCCACCAATCACATACCCCAGATAAACCAAAGGTTGTTATGCAAACTCACACTTCATGAGATTTCCTAGCAGTTGGTGCTTCTTTACTGTCTCCCACCTACGTCAAATGTGAGATGTGCTCCTCTTAGGTAGTACTATATACTAGTATATCATCCAAATAAACAATAACAAATGAATCTATAAAAGGGCACAGTACATCATTCATTAATCTCATAAATGTAGCTGGTGCATTACATAGGCCAAATGGCATGACTAACCACTCATACAAATCTTGCCTATTTTTGAAAGCAATTTTCCAAGTATCTTCTTTTTTGACTCAAACCTGGTGATATACAGAATTTAAGTCTAGCTTTTTAAAGTGTTTTGCTTGTTGTAACTGATCTAGCAGATCATCTATCCTGGGCAGAGTGTACCTGTTCTTGAGGGTGATTTTGTTCAATTCCCTGTAATCTATAGACATCCTCCAAGTATCGCCTTTCTTTGGCATAATGATGATGGGTGACCCTCATGGTGATGTACTCAGTTAAATGAAACCTTGTTCTAGAAGCTGTTGCAACTGTTTCTTCACCTCATTCACTTATATAATAGACTGCTTGTACAACCCAATGTTTTGCAATGAGTAGTCCGAAAATAGCTGGATCTCGTGCTCCACTTCCCTCTTAGGTGGTAACCCTTTAGGATCTTGAAAAACATCCCTGTATGCTTATATAAATTCTTCCAATTGTTGTTTTTATTTCTTAGTAGACCCCTCCAGGGATGCCTTACCTCTTACTAAATCTTCTATAGACTTATTTTCTCTTAAAAACAACAAAACATATGTATTGCTGGAACATATCAATTTCTTGGCTTGGTTGGCACTTACTAGAAAAATTTCTGACTTGCCTTTGTGCACATTGATGGTGAATGATTTTCCATGCTTGATAAGCTGATACTGGTTGGATCTCCTCATGAATATTGCACCTCACATGTACATGTAGGGACTCCCAAACATGACTCCACATATATCAAGGGGAACCACATCTATCTCTACTTCATCAATAAAATAAGCACTAATAGAAAATCTAAGTTTATATTGTTTTTTACCTTCAACTATGCATCCTTATTTACCCATCCCAATGGATATGGGTTTGAATGATCACGAAATTTCAACCCCAACTTCTTGACCAACTCTGTTGTAATGATATTCACTTATGATCCTCAGACAAGGAGAGCATCAATCTTTGTCTTCTTGACCTATATCTTTATATGGAAGACTTTGGTCATTTCTTTCTCTTCTTATTGTTGAAATTTACTCAGGTTCACCTCTTTCTGCACTAATGTACATACGATCTTCTCATCCATGATCGAGCTACTTTCAACTTGGTTGCTCGAATCAATGGCCATGAGATTATTCATGTTATCTTTCTTTTTTCTCTTTGATTTTAGCTCTGGATGCAACTTCCAACACTTATCCTTTGTATGACTATCAATGTTGTAGTGGTTGATGGGATCCTTACATTGGTGTGTTGTTTCTTTAATTTTTTATCTTTTCCTCCTTTCTACTTCTTCTTCTCCTATTTAGAAGTTTCCTATTTCTCCTTCTACTTCGATCCACTTGATTGTGCTCTCTTTAGGCCTATGCTCTATAGGTATTGTGCCTGTACACAAGCCTCATCCACTAGTTTGGGCTTAAACAACATCACTTTCTCACAAAGATGGTGGTGTAGAGCCCCAAATACTTCAGGAGTACATTTGGGTTCTCTGGGTAGATACCCAACATTATGGCCATCTTTCTGAAATTTTTGGTGTACTCTTGCATACTTTTCCCCAACTTTTTCTTGAAGTAGTGCTACTAGATCCACTGGTCGTCTACGTATCCAATAGGGTAAAACTATGATTTAATGAGGGTTTTGAAGTCCTCCAACTTAGTCACTATAGGATCTCCCTCCAACCTTAGGGTCTCTGTCTGGCTCTCCCACCAAGTCATGGCATGGCCCTCTAATTTTAGTAAGCAAAATGATATCTTTTGTTCTTCCTCACTTTGATGGATGTTGAAATACACTTCAGGTTGCTCCAACCAGTGATTCAACTTTAGAGCATTGATATCACCATGTATGACTTGATATTGACCTTCAATTCCATTATAAATTGTGGCGCTAATTGATTCATGAAACTTGAAATGGGTTGATATTTTCCAGGTTCTCTCTTCGGTTGATTCTCCATTTCTTCTAATCTCCTGATCCCCTTTTGGTTTATCCTCTACATTTGAACCCCCATTTTCTCCAAATATACCAAGCTTATTACTCAGGGCCACAATGAGGAGATTTACATTACGATTTATATCTATGACTTGTTTTTCCAACAACAAAATCCTCTCCTTTGCAGGGTCACGAGGGTTATTCACATATTCATCAGCCATGACTAAGGTTTTATGATTTTTTACCCCGCCGATCTAGATCTCTTGCAAATATCCAAAATATAACAAAAGAAACCTACTTTGGTACCAATATGATCCATAAACTACCATGGATATTCCATTGGACAATTCATCACAACAAATCTGATAAAATTATATTTAAAATATTAAATTCTACACTATTACAATTTTATTAGATTTTTGGATATGTAGATATAATGTTAATAGTGCATGCATGCGAATCAAAATTATGCATAAAATAGAGACGGAAAAATAAAATCTCACACACATTTATGATTTGACACAAGATATGTTATGGGAAACCCTTTCTAGAGAAAAACCCAGTTGGAAGGTGAGGTCACTCCCCTCTCTTTCTTTGAATGGAAATATGGTTGGGAGTACAAAGAAGTATGCCCTATGGCCCATGGGCTGCTATAGTGCACAAATACTTTGTGTGTTCTCTACCTCCTATCCCCATTGGCTATTTTTTCTCAACTATGGAACAAATGCACTCGAAAGAATGGAACCCCTTTTCCTCCTAGTGGCCCGATTATAACATAGCTCGATAGCCTACTAGTGGTTAGGTTTGACTACCTCAACTCTTAACCAAAGTTACAATATAGACTCTTCTAGAGTCTTCTACATCATAATCATGTGGCTAGCCCATTTTTCATGAATAATGGGGGCTGATGTGGCATCCTTTCGAATTATGGTGGTGAAAACAGGAAGGTCAACTTCTGAGTGGCATAACTTTCACATAGAAACTCCGATTGACACAATTATTACATTGTTGGAAATATCTTTATGTGTAGAATAGGAAAAGAGGTGTTGCACGAAAGTGATAATTTTTTATGCCACAAAAAATATTGTTTGATGCCAATGCTCTCGGAAGGTTTGAGACCCTGTTTTTTCCAAACAAGGTCCTGCCAATAAAAATGGTCCCATGAGCTGATTCCTCCACTTTTTCCACTCTGAAAGCATAAATATGGATGAAAATAAATATAATGATCCAATCCGGATCATGTATCATCCTCATATTCTTTCAATGGGATTGTAAAAGTAATGAAAAAGAAAGTGTAGGAAGTAGATAACATGATAGAAGAAGAAAGTCCAAGGAGACTGGTTGAGTCAACAATAGATATGGACACCCCTTCAATATGATCCTAAGGTTATGAGTGAGGGTATTGGATATAAGTAGGGGTCCTTAAAAGGAAGTTGATATCTCAATCCCTACACTAAAAGTTTTAAAAAAGTTTAGATAGGTGTATGCTACTTACATATCTTATGAATAACTCAATTGTTAAGAAAGAGGTGGGGTATTGAGGTTGATTAGACACTTTCTAAGGGTTCACATTACAAGTTAAAATTAGCTAGGAAGTGGAAACATCACAAGTAGTTGGTTCAACCAAGAGGAGGCCTAGGTTCAACTTTCACTTTCCCACACAAGTTTTTGTTTATGGAGGAGACATTAACTTGACTATTGGAATAATTGGGATTTGGGAAGAGGATGGGACAAAAGATCATCCAACAATTCTTGTAGCATTTATTTATTTTAAAAAATCCAATAGATGTGGTACTAGCGGAATAAATCCCAACCTAGAGGACAAGAGAATATGGGGAGGTACATTAGCAAATAGGTAATGCATATTCTTAATGTTTGATTATTTGCTTGTTTTTGTCAGGCCAGGAGGTAACTACTCAAATCAAATCATATTATTCATTTAGGTTGTTCATTATTATATACAAGAGGGAGTGACTGTTCAGTTCATCTCTTGATGACTCTCCATCTTTCTATTATTTATTTACACTAATTATAGTTTTTCACCCAATCCCTATGATTAGGTGTCAACATTCCCCCCCTTAATCTAAAGGGATGTTGGTGAGTCCAAGCATAGTTTTGAATCTTTCAATCCTTTCTCTTCCAAGAGCTTTGGTGAAGATGTCTGCAATTTTCTCATTAGTGGAACAATGGCGAAGATGGATTGTTTTGGCCTCAACATGATGTCGAATCAGATGATATTTTGTATTGATGTGCTTTGTTTTATCATGGAACTTTGGGTTCTTGGCCAACTTTATTGTCGAGGTATTGTCAATCATGAGTGGAGTTGATTGTACTTGTTTTACCTGCAAATATTCAAGAATTTTCCTGAGCCACACAATTTCTTTTGTTGCCTCAGCTGCTGCCACATATTCTGCCTCTGTTGTGGAATCTACTGGAACTGATTGTTTGCATGATCTCCAGGAGACAGCTCCTGATCCAAGACTCATAGCATAACCTGAAGTAGATACCCCAGTTTCTTTATCTCCATCGAAGTCTGAATTAGAGTATCCAATCAAGCTGAAGTCGCCCACCTGTGTATACTTGATTCCAAAGTCTTGAGTTCCCTTCAAGTACTTTAGAACTCTTTTTGCAGCAGACCAATGTCCCTCACAAGGCTTTTGCATAAACTTGGAGAGGATTCCAACAGCAAATGAAATGTCTAGTCTGGTAGTAGTTAGGTAGTTGAGACTTCCTACAAGCTGTCTATACTTTGTTGCATCCTCAAATTCTTTTCCTTCAATGGATGTGAGCTTTAAGTTTTGTTCCATTGGAGTAGTTAGAGGATTGCATTCAGTCATGCCAAACCTGTTCAACAGATCTCCAATATACTTCTTTTGAGAAAGGAATATAGACTTCAGATGTTGAGTTACTTCAATACCAAGATAGTAATGAACATAGCCCAATTCAGTCATTTCAAAACCTTTCCTCAATTCCTTCTTTATGGATGCAATGTAGCTCTCATTGTTCACAGTCATCAAAAGATCATCTACATATGCCACAAGATATACAACTGTTTTTCCAACCTTCTTGACAAACAAGGTTGCATCATCAAGATCATAATGTTTGAAATCGAGTTTCAGAAGATGCTCAGTTAGTTTTTCATACCAGGCTCGCGGTGCTTGTTTGAGGCTATAAAAGGATTTCACAAGTTTGCATACTTTATGTTCATGTCCTTTTACAAAAAATCCTTCAGGCTGGGACATAAAAACATTCTCGTTTAGATCTCCATTCAAGAAAGTAGTTTTACATCCATTTGATGAACTTTCCAATCATTCTGAGCTGCTAGGGCAAAGAGTGTCCGGATGGTATACCATTTTGCTGTGGGGGAAAAAGTCTCCTCATAATCGACCCATTCCTTTTGTGCAAAGACTTTTGCCACAAGCCTAGCTTTGTGCTTGTCAAGTGAGCCATCAGCTTTATACTTGTTCTTGTAGACCCACTTGCAGCCAATTGGTTTGGTTCCCAATGGAGGATCAACCAGCTTCCAAGTGTCATTCTTTATCAGGGCATCATACTCCTTTTGCATCGCTTCTTTCCATTCATCATGAGAAGCAGCTTCTTTGAAGGAAGTTGGTTCAAAATCTGTAGACAAATTCAATTCACAATCATAAGAAACATCCATATCAACAAGTGAATCAGAGTCATCTATATCACCTCCATTTTGCCGGTTTGAATTTCTAGTTCCTGTCTTTCCAACCTCATCAGGATGAACACTTTCAAGTGTCTTTGTCAGCCACTTTGGGGGACCTTTCTCAGATGGTCCAGGCTGCTTCGTTGATTGAGTTGGGACTGAATCAAGATTGAGTCTCCAAATTCTGTCAATCACATCACTCAAAGTATCATCCGTTGTTGGAGTTTCATGCGGGGGAGAGAGTGCTTCAGAAGAAGATTCCACAGGTTGATCTAGTATAGGAATCCCCCCTTCAAGATGTGGAATCTGATTATCAAATTCTTGAAATGATTTTGCATTTGCGAATCTATCCAAGCGATCAAGTTTCCGCTCAACAACATTGTCAGTTTTGGATGATTCAAGAAAGATTACATCTCTAGATACAACAAACTTTTTATTGACTTTTGGAGGTGTTTGAATACCCCAGGAAGATACACTTACGACTTATTGCACCAAGTTTGTTTCTATGTGGAACCAAAGACCCTAAGATAATTTACCGAAGGAATGTGCCCATACCACATTTCATAAGGAGTCTTGTTTCTAATAGCATTAGATGGACATATATTCTTTACATATATAGCACATAGAACTGCATCAGCTCGAAACATCAATTTTACATTTTTGAAAAACATCATGGAGCGCACCATATTTAATATTTTCCTATTCGTTCTTTCAGCTACTTCATTTTGTTGGGGATTATAAGGCACAATTGTTTGATGTTTGGCGAAGATAGTTTTCAACTTCATTTGAAGTGTATTCTTTTCCATTATTAGTGCGAATAGAGCCATTATGAGATTGTGCATCATTTTCAATCCATGTATGAAAGTTCTTGAATGTTTGAAAAGCATCATATTTGTTCTTCAATAAATAAACTCAACACATTCTGGTGTAGTCATCAATAAATGTCATCATGTATTTATTTCCATTTGAAAAAGGAACATGCATTGGACCACATAAATCTGAATGAATGAGTTCAATTTTTCTATGTGCTCTTGAATGTGAATCATGAAAAGACTGTTTGCTATGCTTTCCTAGAATGCAAGCATCACATTGCTTAAGTTTCCTAGGAATTGTAGGCAAACCAGTAACACCATTTTTCTTCAACAAGCGGAGGCTGTCATAGTTCAAGTGTCCAAATCTAGCATGACATAATAAACTTGATGGAAATGTACCTTCTTCACAATGAGAATTGTATGAGAGATTTTGTGCATGAGCAGAGGTACATTATAGCTTGGGAAGCCTTTCTTCTTCTATACCCGTCATGACAAGTGAGTGGTCTAATACTTTTCTTACCTCAAGCTTGCCATCAAACATATGAATGGAGTGTCCTTGCTGGTGGATGTGGACCAAGGACAACAAGTTTCTCCTCAGCTGTGGGAGATATAGAACATGATGCAGAAGAAAGTCTAGAAGACCAGGCAATTTAAGCCTGATTGTGCCAAGCCCTGATGGCTTGAGTTTTGATTTGTCTGCAAAGTATACTGCTCCATCAACATTGTTAGTAAATTCTTCAAAAAAAATCTCTTCTAAAAGTCATGTGGCAAGTTGCTCCTGAATCAAGAAACCAATCATTTTTCCAAGAATCAAGTGAAGCATTAAATAAGCCTTCATTTAATCCAATATTACAGTGTGCCACAACATAGTGAGCGGATTTAGGTGCTTTACCTTTCTCTTTGTCATTAGTTTTACCTTTGGGTTGGTTTCCTTCCTGCTTAATTATGTCCCAAGGCAACTTGCATGTGGATGCATCATGTGATCCATCTCTTTTGCAACATATGTAGTGCAAATCTAAATTTTCTCCTTAAGAGTGTCTGCCCCCCCTGCCTCTGAAATTTCTTCCTGTTCCTCTAGAAGAATCTTGAGCAAGATTATTTTCTCTATGAGCAAGGCACATAGGCTCTTTAGAAGACTCAGGAGTTGTCTTCTTCCCAAAAGCTTTCTCTCTTTCAACAATTTTTTTCACAAGGGAGTCAAAGGTAATATCTTTGAGGTTTCCATTTACTTACAATGACTCAAGATAATTTGAGTAAGTGGGATAAAGTGCCTTGAGAAAATCTATCAGAGGAATATCTAGTTCAACATTAGTGACTTTGATATCATGCATTATAGATTTTACTTCTGATGCAAGAGCAAGAGGATCATTATCTTGTAATTCAAGGGTGAAGAGTTTAATCATGAGTTGAACAACTTCAAGTGCAAAGTGTGAGTCATAGAGTTCCTTCAGTTTTTGTAAGGCTTCGAAAGCATTTGAAAATGGAAAAATATGGTGACTCACCTCTTCATTTACTGATGCTTCAATCAATGCATAAGACTTGTTGTTCATATTTTCCCAAATGGCTAATTCCTTGTCTGAAGTAGACTATTATGGCTCTTTGTCTCTGTTTCCAACACACACTCCTTTCCGATACTCATTAAAAATGAGAGTGTGTTTGATTTTCCATGACCATTCTGGATAGTTCTCTTTGCCAGTGAGAACCACTCCAATTATAGAGATCAATGAATGCATTTAAATGTGTACTATGTGAAAAAAAATTATCCTCTACTAGCAAAAAATTGCACTTGCTGTGTAGACAAAAATATAAAAAATATTATTTTGATATGTAAATATCAGAGAACTTTTTTGAAGTTGTTGTAAGATATAAACCAGATTATAGGGTCACCTATGGCGGAATTGGTAAGAATTTCTATTCCTCGAACTAACTCAGCATATGAACAGAATCAGTTAAAGTTGTAAGTAATACACATTACATATATATATGAGGTTTGGGAGTGTTCAGAAATATATGATATGGAGGAGCTGTGAGGCGGTATGATACCTATGTGGAACAATGTTATATATGAAACAAACAACGTAGGAGTTAGTGTAGGAGCCAAACAAACGACGTAGGAGGTAAAACTGCATAGGAGCCAGCGTATATATATACTAGCCTTATAGATATATATGGAACAACATAGGACTAGAGTGATATATGTAGGGGAGAGGGTCGAGATTGCGTAGTTGGGAGATCCGGTATTACAAAAGTAACAGGTATACGCAGTGGATTAAACATGTAGTAGTATTGTAGTGGAGTATTGACATGAGATATGAGGTTTGAACCTTGCTGAGGCGTAGCCCAACAGATTCAGCAACAACATGGAACAACATATACCAGGAATTATTTCAACAATTTTGAAAAATCCATTGACATCAATGTAGATGGTTCATAGCATATGAAACATACAATAAGCTTTACCACTCAGGGGTTTTGACCAAATGCATCGTTCAATGCTTCAACTCCTTTCACTCCTTTCACTCAGTGAATATTATGAGCCCACGCTTCAAAACGCTTCATTTCCTTCAAAAATTATTACTCTTGGCAATGTTCAATCCAGCATGGAGGTAGAGGGACAGAGGAAAATGGCAAGAAATGCAGGACAAATTTCTGAAAAAAATGGCAGAAGGGAGTTACAATGGCAGAAAGGGATGCCAAAAATGGAGTTGGCTCTGATACCATGTCAGGCCAAGAGGTAACTCCTCAAATCAAATCATATTATTCATTTAGGTTGTTCATTATTATATACAAGAGGGAGTGACTATTCAGTTCATCTCCCGATGACTCTCCATCTTCTCTATTATTTATTTACACTGATTACAGTTGTTCACCCAATCTCTATGATTAGGTGTCAACAGTTTTATTAGGTACATTTGGATCTTTGGTGGGTGCAGAAGAGAATTTGGATCATCTCCCAATTATACTTAAACTGGTGTTGGGAAATATGAAATCAATAGCCCCCTTCAAATTCCATACTCCTTGGATCACAAATGAGGAATAAAACTAGTTGGTAGTCATACTTAAATGTAAGCACACTAAAGAAAGAACTAGTGAACATGCTATGAAATCCTTTCATCATAATAAATCACCAAGGAATGGGGAAAAATCACAATGCACCATCAAAAAAAATATTAGAGGATGTGGAGTTGGTTGAAGAAGTCTTACATGGAATAATTAAGGATGATACTATATTCATATAATATCGAGAAGAGGTGGAGGATATGGAAAAAGTGAGAACAAAGTGTTGGCTTCAGAGGAGGCTTACTAGCATAGAAAACACAAGGCTACATGACTATAATATGGGGATGATGACACCAAGTTCTTCCACATATTGACACAAGAAGTAAAAAATAACATGGTTGGTGTTTTTGCAAACATTTGTTTTACATGGGATACTCCAAGAATGTGGATGGAAAGGACAATCCTTATGTTCGAAAATGAAAGAATTGATGGCTCATATCTTCCTTCATTTTCATTTCTCTATAGAGGTATGGTTGAGAGAAAATTTTATCACAAGGGGAATAGGTCCAAGGGAAGGGAATCTAGTAAATGATAATGTACAATCACAAATGGAAAATCAAACATTGAGAATAAATCACCCAACACATCCAATGTTTGTCATTTGGGCTATTTGGATCATGAGGAGTGATATTTCAAAGGAAGCATACTGACACTATCATGGTATTTTATAAAGTGAAGGGCATTTATACATTTTCAACCAACTGACAAAGGAGAAAAAAAAAGTATAATAAAGTTCCATATTTGAAAGTGGATATAATAAGGTCATTTGGAATTTTGACATGACAACTCAAAAAATTGCAAGGATTAATGGTGAAAGTGGGGTTACCTACATTAGAGGCAAAAAAATCATATCATTTTACTACAAGTTAAAGATTTGGTAAAATTAAAAGTAGCTCTAATCAGGATCTATCTTGCACATGGATTAGACATCAAATCCCTTCAAGTGATAAACAACTATAAATTGACCAGATCTTGGCTAAACATCTAGATTTCCATGAGAAATACTACTCTTTAAACACATTATTTAACATTGCAATAGTTTTTGAAGAGGTTTAAATTGGTGGATTGTTTGCATGCCATAAAGGACATAATCAAGTGGAAAATCTTCTTTCAAGGTAAGGATGCAACCAACTAATAGGAGTATTACGAGTCACCATGCATGAGTAGGGAACATAATAAACAATGTTTCCAAGACATGATTTTAGTGTGTTCTTAATGGATGGAGACGGGACAACACATGAATGAAGTGTGATTCTCAAATAAAGTATTGGCCTTGTAAAAATAAGTATTCTTGTTGATACACAAGATAAAGCATTGCATGGGGTTGAGTTTTGTGGCTCACCGTAAGGGTTTATACGTTTCCCAAGGATCTATTTTCTCCCCTCATAGTTCGAATGAAATTAATACTAGATGAGTCTTCTTATATTTCTCATGTGTCCATGATGGAGATTGATAGACTATATGTTGAAGATATCCCTAGTACTGTCAACATATTCTATTCTAATTCATATTTCATCAATCTACACTAGTAATGCAAACTCGTGATTTGGTGCTTCTTGAATTGTTTGTTCCATTATGAAATTCATTCATCAATTTTCAGTTATTTGAACAAAATTTGTAAATGTGCCATGTATGGTGATAGGTTTGACTTGTGTACCCCCAATTCAAGGACCCTTCTTCACTCTAGCCTAATCCTCCCTCTCTCATTGCTCTATCTACGTGCCACGGTGAGAATGAGGTTTGACCCCCTCAATCCCTTCTTTGTCTTTTCTCTCACATTATTATCCTATCTCTTTCTCAATCAAAATGATAATACACAACCACAATACAATTACCTCATATAAACCGAGGGTTGACTTCTAAGGAAAAAACCCTAAATTAACATAACTTCTACTGTCTAATCATTCGTCTAATGAATGATAGAGATTGACTACGAAATTACAATATTTTACAAGGCAAAATTTCACCTATTTTTAGCTTCGGGGGCGTTGTCCCCAAACACCCCAGGGGGGGCTCATAAAAGTCATCTTTCCCTCCCCTTGGATCCCCCTGACAGTGATTAAATGAGCAACGTTGCCACCCCATTTAGGAATTGGGGTCCAACTCGACTGAGAACTCTCAATCAAGAAGATAATCAAGCTCCACACCCAACATATTGGTGGTTGGATAATTCCTATCTTTCCATATAATAGTTATTTCTTAGCTTTGTTTCAAATTTCAATTGAATGAAAATTTGTGCTTCGTCATGAAAAATAGTTGGAGTTGGGGTCCCTCGAGTTTGATTTTATGCGAATGGAAGGTCAATTTTTACCTTCACAGAGAAAGCCTATCCTATGCTTATGTTTGGGCCATTCTTCTCATTCTTCCCTTACTTTTCTAGAGTGTAGGGGTCTGATCTTGAATCAATTGGAAACAAAATTAGCCAGTACTTTTTGGAAGAGATCAAACTTATACGTGGGAAACTTTCCATGGGTCCAAAAAATCAACTACTAATTCATACCATTCAAATGTTTTAGATTCCATGACACAGGGCATATTCAAACTCAGTGTGATAAGTTCTTTCCATTTCCTCCCTTTTTTTGTTTGTTTAGAAATCTAAGGTTTCTCTAAATCCATATTTATAATTTTTTGTGCTAAATACTTCTCTATGTAAGGAAGTGGCCCCGATCATGGTTGATTCAATGATTAATAAATCTGTTGCTTCAAAGTATTTGGAACATGGAGGCAAGGCTTTCAACAACATGTAAACTCTTCCCTTTAGTAAGTATGCTATTTTTGTTACTTATTCACATGGATTATTCAATGTTAAGGGTTCCTTCCCTCCTTGTATTTCCCCTCTCCCTAAGCCTTTAGCTAATAGGGCCTTCTCTCCTATTCCTCTCCCCCTTCCCGTGACCTCCCCACAATCTTGCTCACTTAAATTTAGAAATAGAAATAATCCTAGCAATTGCAACCCTTCGTACATGTCTACCCATACATCCTTGGTGCCCTCTAGTGTGGATTTCCCTACCCTAGTTGTTGATCATCTTTCCTCATCAAGTGGTCTTCCTTCCACCCCTAAAGAAAAAGGCCCCTTTCAAATTTTGTATCTTCTTCATTCCAGAATTAAGACTATGGAAGATGGTTTCTCCAGTGGAGGATTATATCCAAACAAGTCTTAGGGCTTGCATGTGGGAGTTAAATCCCACCTCTCCCTAGCCAAAATTCAGGAAAAGAAAGACATTCAAAATGGAAATCAATCCACTATTGTGTAGGACCTTGGAGTAGAGAAGGCCTATTGCAAGTCCTCACCATGATTTTCTTCTCCTTTAATGCCCATGCGATAGGTGACACCCCAAAATAATTAACCCTCAAGAAAACCATAAAATATTTTTCTCCTGATGTTATCATGATTTAAGAAGCTATGTGTTCCATGTCCAAAGCCATGGAGTCTTTCTCTTCTTGATTAAAATTTTGGTCTTTTAGCAGTTTGGAATCTAATGATATGTGTGGAGGGCTCCTCAAGAACTAAAGCCCCAAACTCAAAGTTGTTTTTTGTTCATTTTTTATCTATGGAATATTTATTGTATAGGAAGAATGTGATTTGGATTCATATTTTTTCCTAATCAATATCTATGGACCTCATGGATGACCTCAATCGATATACAAACACACACACACACACACACAAACATAACTTGTCAGGACAATTACTATAGTCTCACTGTTTGACCAAACACTATCTATGGACTTCATGGATGACCTCAATCAATATACAAACACACACACACACAAATAACTTTTCATGACAATTACTATAGTCTAACTGTATGACCAAACACTATAACTAATCCAACATTATTTAACTTCTTCTTACAATACATTTTTATCGACTCGACTAGGCTAGTCATATGAGTCGATTAGCTTCTTCAACATTCTAGTCAGTTAGGCTGACTAGCTCCTCAAACATCTCCCCCACCCTCAAAGCCTTCTTCATCCCAAAGAAGGGGAGAGTTGAAGTGATACAAAAACTTAATCAAACTTTAATAGAGAATTTTTTTTTACAATTGATGTCATTTTCTCTTGAAAATAAAATGTTTCTAACATAAACTAGATTACAACAAAAGTAAATTAAGGCAAGACAGTTGGTAGTTCTTTGGTAGGTATTTCTGCGGCCTCATTCGAAACTTTTGGGATTGGATCGATCGATTGATTTATTTTTGGTCAACTTCAACTTTGTGGGATTGTTGTTTTGAAGCTACAACATATGTCAAAACCCTTGGTGCGAAGAACTGGTGAGTGGAACATAGTGGTTGTCGTAATGAAGAACATGCTAGAAATGGTGGAGGAATGTTTGGGAATGCATTTTGATAAGTGACTAGAGTGAGGATTTGCATAAGATAGACCATTCATGCATAGCCAGTCTAGATTTAGCACTAGCTTCTTTAAGATGTGATAGGTACTGAAATTTTTCTTCCAAGGGCATTCCTTTTGCTATCCTTTTAATGAAGGGTTTGGCAGTCTCAATATTCAAGACTTGAGTAAGAAATCCTTGTAGGAAATCAGATGTGCTTTATGATGTGCTTTATTCCCTTCCCTAAGCCACATGTGCTCATGCTGCAACAATTGTGCATGGATTTTTCATTCTTGATCTAGTTGGTTGTCAAGTGCTTTCTTTTCTTTGGAATCTACAAATTGCCTTGAAGCCAATTCACAAATGAGCATATCTTGAGCCTTGATTTTAGTGTGATTGATTATGAGATAGGTAGCCTAGTTGTTTTGTGTAATCATGAGAGCAACTCCCATGTCAAGTGAATTATCCAAAGTTTGTTTGGCTACAAGGAATTCATCATGGGATTTCTACAAGATCTCTGTAAACTATGGGTTTCTAATGATTATAGGTTGGTCCTGAACATTTTTCACCTATGCATTGAGTTGTTCATTTTTATCGCTCAGCTGATATACCAATTTTTGGATAGCAATGAGATGATCATCAGCCTTGGATGGAGTGGGGATTTTAATTTTTTCTAATGCCTGGTCCTGACAATCTAGCCAAGTCTCCCTTTCTCGTTCCTATTTTTGTTGAAGCTCGTTGGTGTCCCTTTTCCTCTTTTGCAACCTCCTCTTAGAAACTTTAACATATTATTCAAAAACCTAAAAAAAATTGTTTGTCACTAGCAATCTTGATATCGACATACTTGGTGGAAATATCAACATACTCCTTTTTATCTTTATTTCCTGGTGTGTTTGTCGAGGCTAGTTCTGTGGAAGTCATGCCGACCAGAATAGGCTTGATAACTGGTGAAGTATTCACAAATGGTGAATTGGTAGCTAGTACTTCAGTCGTTACTTCTTGCTTCTAGTTAGTCGATACATTAGTTGTTTGTTCATTGTAACCTCTGATTGTTTTGTTGGAGTGAGTGCGCTTAGACGAATTTTTTTGCGAATTCACTTCAAAGTTAACTTGTTGTTCTGACAGGTGCTGCTCCAATTGATTCTGCTGTGATTGATTATGCTCCGACTGAGTCTGATCAGACTAATGTTTCTCCCACTGGGTATGATCCATATGAATCTACTGTGACTGGTTATGATCCAACTGAGTCTGATCTGATTGATGTTTCTTTGACTGGTTTTGTTCCGACTGATTCTGCTATGATTGAGTCTGATCTGACTGATGTTTCTCTGACTAGTTCTGCTCTGACTGATTCTACTCAGACTGATGGTGTTGTTTTTCAATACGAGTTAGAGAGTTAACACGTGTATCATTTTTTAAGTCAATTTCAGTCACTTTATTAGTTTGTTTTTTAGAAACATACTATGTCTAATTATGACTTTTATTTGTAGTACCATTGTGTTAAGGTTTCTTAGTGGACAAAGTGCCATTATGCTTAATACTCTAATTTTGTGAAGCTTGAAAAATCTTGTCCATTATCTATTGAATATTGTCAGAAAAATTTTCCTTGGCACTTTCTATTGCATTATGGGTTCGAGTCTTGATGGAAGAAGCTTTGGATTTTTGAGTCTTCTTGACCATTTTTTCTTTTGGATGCAATTTTATGATAACTTCCCATGGTTTCCACTATTATTCAAGGTGATTTAGATAAATTTCTTTAAGTACCTTCTACCAATGTCCTGATTTGGTCATGGTCAGAGTGGTCTTGGGACTGTGAGACTCTTTACAAGAAAATTTTTTAGATGTTTCAAGCAAAGGGATTGATAAATCAATTTTGAAAGGGTGTAAATACAAAGTGGCTTGTGCCTCTTCTTCTAGTTTGGAATCAACCAAGAGGGTAATGATATCATGAGAATGGTCAAAGACTCTGGGAGGGATGACATAGTTGGTGTTAGATTGTTAATGGAGTTCGTCAAATACTTGGTCAATGGAAAGCTGGTACAAGATTTCTTGGGGGTTGACTTTTGCAGAGTTATTCTACCATACTTTAGTATAGTCTAAACATATTTGAATAACAGAACAAGGGGATAAGGCTCGATGACCACATTGAGGAACTCTCCATTTATTGGAGATGTTCTTAATGTTCAACAACCAGTTCCTAAAAAGTTCATGAGGACCTAAGGATTGGGGTTTCCCCGACTAGTTGTGCGAAAAGATCCTAAAATTGTTCATGAGAGGCACATCCTTTTTTGTGAAGTCTACCTCCCCGATTGGTGGATTGGAATTCATGGCTAACCAAATTAATAGAGAGGGGAAATGAATGGTCTTACCCAAATTTTGAAAATATTTGCAATTGGATTTAATGAGTTCGACTAGATGTTCTACCCAATTTTACTCTTTGCCAACTTTTGCTATCTTGCCAATTGCTTCAAGCATTGTCAATTTTACATCTGAGGCTCTACCAGTAGTTGTGAGACACAATAAAACTATTTTACATGCCCATCTAACCAACAAGTCCTAAACCTGGTTGATGACCAAACCTCTTGAATTCTTCCCTGAAGCCCTGCCAACAAATTGTGTGAGCCATTTATTGCCATCAATTGTGGTCAACAACTTCTCACCCTTGTATGGTAACCCTCAAATGAATAGTGGTTCCATAATTTGATTGTGGTTGGGCAAGTCAAATATTTCCACTATGGTATCTACTAACTAAGTATTTTGTGTCCTCTTCCTCATTCCATACAAGTCTACTATTAATGCTGCACCCAAAATGTCCTGAATTCCTTCTCTCCCCAACACTTTAAGGGTTCCACTCACCATTTGGTTTGGCTAATCGAATTATTTATCCCAAGAGGGTTCATCGACCTTTTCCTTCCTGATGTTGTGCATGCGAATTTCCAATTATGTTTTCCCAACAAGGTAAAACCTTGCATTGGTTCTGTTAGCACCTAAATCTGCCTTAGGCTGAAGGAAGGAAAAAATTAGGGTAACCACAAACCACGCTCAGTCTGGTAGCTAGCCCTACCAGAGCAGGAGAGGGCTCTCTCTGAGTCACGCTCAGTGAATGGATAAGCAAAAATTGTCTGAGATGACTTACAATGCAATATTTACCTCGGGCTAGTAAGTGAAAAGGGATTTTGGAAAATATTTAATGAAGTGACCGAGCTTCTGGGATTTATATGGAACTGGCGCTCAGCAAAGAACAGAGAATTGAAAATGAAGGCACAGATTATTCCGTGAGGCAAGGTAGGTGGAAAGAGCAACAATTTCGGCTTAAGGTGACGTGGAATGGAGAGATTGTTGAAGAGAGTGAAAAGGGCATGATCACATAAATCCTTTTCAACAGAAGAGTAACACTGTACATGAAATTTTCCCACAGGTAGAGAAATAAAAATTGAATTCTACCTAATCTCACTTAGAAAATTTCACTGAAATGAAACGTGAATTGGATTATGAAACATAACAAGATACATATGAAACATAAGAACACTTTTTCTACACTCACAACCACAAGAATCTCATGAAACAGAGCCGTTGCCTTTCATTAATTCTCTGTCAAAAATACACAGTGCAGAAACAGAGTTTCTTTCCCAAAGTCTCCCAGAAGTTACAAGCCAGCTAGCCCTTTGCAAATAACTTGCATACAATATATAGAATGTGTAGAGAAGAGATGGAATTCCCAGGGGTTGGGAAGTTACTCAAATCATTTCGAAAAGGAGATGGAGAGCCAACCATCAGCTACAGGTGCAGCGTTCTCAAGCATGACATTTGGCTGGGATGACCCTTTGCATTCTTTTGCCACTTGGATAGATGCCCATCTGGAGAGAAAACTCTTTAAATGCCACCTTTGGTGCCAAAAACCGAAGTGTAGATGACCGGGTCCACTTGGAGAAGTCGCAACTCGAAATTTCGCGAAACGGGAAAAAATTGGCAGTTTTTTCCCCTATGTGTCGCGCCACTTTGGAGCCTGCTTTGGGGCACTTGCAAGTGTCAAAAATGTGCCCAAGTGGGCTTGTTGGAAAGCATGTCCTGTCTACTTTCTAACCCCACTAGAATTTCCCAATTTGGTGCTCATTTTCCCCTCCAAATCTTCATTCTCCCAAGACTGCTTTCTGTGTGTCAAAAAAGTGGTAGAGAGGCCATTTTTGGGTGTTTTTTTACCTTTAGGAGACCCAAAACTTGTCAAAATTTCTTGCCCAGACACCAGTAGACGTAATTTTCAATGTTGAATCCAAATATGCAATCCGTTCCTCGATTAGAGTCCTAGATTTTTAGCGTCGCGCCAGTGGCGCGGTGCACAGGGAGGAATTTCCTATTTTGTGTCCAAAAAATTTGCCTGTGACCAAAATTTGCCCAAATTTTTTGAAATTTGGGCTGGAGGTTCCCTATGAAGTGCTATGCTATGCCAAGGAAGCCTCAACCAAGATTTGAAGCCAATCTTTCTCCTTTGCCTCCTTTGCCTCCTTTGCCTCTTTTGTCGCTTTGCTCAATTTTGCCTTTAGGCTCCTGATTCTTGCTTTGGAACTCATGTTTCGGGCCTGGTAGTGATGAGTCATGCGCCTCAGCATGTCTTTCTCCCTGTTTTCTTTATCCAACCACTGCTCCAAGTGAACGTTCACTTTCTCTAGCACATACTCCCGGTCTTCGTCTCTTTGCTCCATAGGTCTGCCTTGTGCTGCCAGGATGTGTCGCCGGTTTTCCTTGATCATTTGCAACTCTATCTCAGCTAGCCGATCCTCAAGTTTCTTGTTCCTCTACTCCAGATACTGCACGTTCCACTTGGCCCTATCCAAGTCCAGGGATAGGTTCTCAATCACAGACTGCTGCTCCTGAATGATCTCTCCTAGCTCAGCATTTGTAGGTTCTGCATCTGTCTCATCATCCTGGAGGAGAAAAAACTCGGTCTCTTGCTCGCCTGATGGCCCTTCCTCCTGCACTGGCTCCTTTCCCTTACCCTGCTCCTGTGGTGCTGATGTCGGAAGCGAGGCCCCTTCCACCCCGGGTGGAGATAACACTCGCTTTGCTACTGCGAACAATGGTCTACTGCCCTTCTGGTATGTGATGTATACTAGCATGGTGGTAGTCTCATGGTGCTCGAAATGATGTGAAGGACTTCCCATCTCAGGCTCAAACTGATGTGAAGGAACTCCCACCTCATGTTCTGCCTCTGATATCACCGGTGGAGCGCTGAAGAAATCACGGGAGATGAAGTCCTCCCAAAGAATACCCTGCAATCCCAACTGATGGTCCACCAAAATCTGGATGAGAGAAAAATGATAGACACTATTTAGCTGCTGTCGTGGGGTCTTGCGTTGCATGAAGTTTTTCATCTTCTTAATGTTGTTGCAGATGAAAAATCAGAGGGTCATCATCCGCACCCTGGTGAAGTGCATGAGTAGGCAGATGTGATAGGCATAAAGGCAAGAAAACCTTCCCTCACAACTTAAATACTTCATGATCAATCTCATGAGAGGGGCATACTCATCCCTCAAAAATCTGAATGGAAAAACTCTGGTGAGCTGGCTCAAGCAGGTGTTCTTGATGTAAGGCTCATAGTGATGCCTCTCCACCTTCTTCTTCTAATGCCACTGCTCCACAATGTTTGGTATCCCTGTTGCCACTGATATAGCCTCCGGTGTCAAGGTGAAAGTGACCCCAGCCAGGACAGATTGGCCTCCCTATAGATGAAGTGCAAAAAGGCGGGCCAACTCATGATGGACTTTGACATTCGACACCCTTTGACAAAACTCATAACATGCCAAGGGCTGGAAACAAGACATAGCAAGTGTGCATGCCTGCAGCTCAGTGAGGGTGTTTGGCTCATCTCTAAGATTTCTGCCACTCCGGTGATGTCTCCTATGGGCCCTCTCTCCTGAAGATGTGTCGCTGTGGGTCCCCTCCTCATACTCTGATGAATTTTCTGATGCCGCTTGTACCCTGAGTTTTATGCTGCCCTCTGAATCCAATGAAACTGATAGATGCTCTGAAAAATCTGTCACCAAGGGGACATTAAAACAAGGGAGTGTTAGGAGGGGAATGATGAAAAGGGGAATAGGGGTTTAAAGGAGAAAGTTATCAGGGATTTGGGAGTGTTTGGGGCATGGTTTTGATGGGGTAGGGTTTGGGATATTTTGAGCTATAGGAATAAGGGGACGAATGGATATGATTACAATGTAGCTAGGGTAACTATTAGGGGAAACTGCTCCAGGGGGAATTAGATGATAGAGGTAGGGTAGGAGCATATTTAGCAATCATGTTACTGTAGCAAAACCCTAGCGTTTTTCCCTACTTTGTGTCATTTTTGGGTTTACGTAATAAAAAAATTTCCTTTGATTTCATGGTCACCAAAATCATATTTTTCTTTGAGTTAAGGATCAATGGCGAAAGGATCTAGGGTCACCTTTGCAATTTTGAGAGCCATTTATAAAAATTTAGGTGATTCAGTGTTTTTTTAGGATCACAGGTCTGTGCGCCACGCGCTTTGCCCAGTGCGCCGCGCCAGTGAAATATTAACATTGTGGTCGGTCTCCCAGTGTGTCGCGCGCACTGAGTGTGCCGCGCAACCTTGTGTGTGCGCCGCGCACTGTCAAATGACACTAATTTGCTTCGAACGCTGGGGGTATGGTCTTAGTGGATATTTCTAGGGGGTTTCCTTAGGAGACAAGGTGGAATGGAGGTGAGAATGAGGAGGAGTGAGGGGACAAAGGGATGGGAGCAAAACCTTGGTGGCATCTTCACAAATTTGCAACCCCGTTTATCATTTTTGCTTTGATGATTATTTTCATGGATGGCCAATGTGCTTTGGATATCATTCAAAATCTTAGAAACACCAAACCATTGACCAAATTGACAGAGAAGAGGTTTCATTCGAGCCTACCTCTTGCTTGCTAGCCTTCAACCGGGATATAAAACAAATTTGCAAGTGTTTTGAGCTCCTTGGCTGTGTGCGTCGCGCGCCAAGCCTAGAGCACCGCGCACCCTGAGTGCATCGCGCCCTTGTTGATTTTGCACTGCGGGTTGACTGCCAGTGAGTCGCGCCCTCTGTGTGCTCGGCGCTCCCTGGTGTGTGCGCCGCGCCCTTTGGAAACCGGATCTCCTTCACTCAAACCCTCATGAATTTGCTCTCTTACCTTTGTAATTTCTCTCCAAGCTTGCCAAAGCACAAATGGTTTTTGTTTTGGGAAAAAAAAAGTATATATAGGCTTGGGAGAGTTGGGTTTAATTTTTTCTTCTTTGAAAACCCACTTTCTAATGTTTGTGTTTTGCACTTTTTCATTGACTTTAAAACACCCTGCTTTTCATTTTTCTTTGAAACTTTGGCTCTCATGATGGGATTTTTGGCATTTCTTTGCGGGGACTATGTGACTGGGCACTTGGCCATGAAAACCATGACTGCATCTGAAAAAGTCAACTGGCGATTTTTTGGAAAATTTTGTCATAGTTGACCTTGTTTGACTTTTCTTCAAAATAGAGTTTTGAAGAAGAGTCGATGTCTCTTCAGGTGATGATGAAGCTTTCGGAACCATAGCTGTATAAGGTCCCCCTCTGGCCTACATAGCTTGTTCTAGACATGTTTTTCAAAGACCACATTGATGATTTCCTAGACCCCACAATAAAAATGACTTTGTCCTGTAATATGACCAGACCTTGACTATCATGAATTTTAGTGATTATGGACAAAGACCTGAGCCAGCAGGGGCCAGAGATGAGGGAAAATGACTAGCATGACTATCTCCGTCAGATCATGGCATGTCCCTAGCGAAATGGAGCTGAGTGGATGGAGCGGGACACCTAAAATTGAAGTGCACAAAGAGCTTTGATCTATGACGGAGGGCTGACCAGACCGACTCTAATAGGTTCATGGTTCAATTGTAATCTCATCCTCTTTAAAACGAAATTTGCACTTTATCATTGTGAAATCATTCTAGAAATATTCAGTTCAAAGGAAATCCAAGAGCTCAGAGTAAGATATTACAGGGCATGTGATATCCGGAATATCGTCAAGGTCATAGGGAGCTTCGAATGATATTTATGGAAATATTTTTGTTAAGCCCAATCCTTCATTGATTTTTATAGAGGTGGAATTAATTACGCCATCATTATCATTCAATTTATTTCCCTTGAGATGTGTTTCCGATTTATGAGTTTCTCCTTGAACGTTACTCAGAATGTGCATGTCATATAATCACCACCTTCTTCGAGGGGTGGTGAATAATTTCAGAGTGGTTTGAAATGATTCCTACTATACTTATGACAGTGATGAGATGTGCAAAGTCTATGCCATGTCAAGATAAGAAGGATGTACTTGAGTGCCCATATTTTTAAATCCAAGATTTTGTCTTTTATGTGATATGTTGTTAGACTTAGGTTCACACGTTGGATATTTATTAGCGACTAGTTTTCTGAAAGTGCTTCCTAATGGTTGGTATGAACCCCTATTTTGAGTCTCTATCCGGTCAAATCACACTCTGTGACTTTGTTTCGATGGGTGGTTATTTCTTGATTCCGATCGGCTTTTATCTGTTGGCTTTATTTTTTCAGTTGAAGTGGAATTTTATACTGGTCTCTGAGTTTTTCTCTATGTTATTTCCAACGTTCTTCTCTAAATTGATGTCGATCCATATTTTTATTTTCTCTTAGAATATTGCATATATCTAGCTCTTGCTCCATAATATTATTGAGATTTCTGGTCTTAATTCACGTTTTCGCTGCCTTTATTAATTCTCTGACTGTTATGTCAGTTATTTTTATCTTTAATTTATAACTACCTTTTCTAAAATAAACTTAACTAAGAGAAAATGACTAATTATACAATTTACTTCTCTGACTGTTATGTCGGTTATTTTTATCTTTAATTTATAACTACCTTTTGTAAAATAAACTTTAAAAAGAGAAAATGACTAATTATACAATTTATTGATCGGTTAGCCCACCACAAAGTAATCTTGGAGCTAACCGACACTTAATGTTATTAAGAGACATATTTTTTAAGATAGGCACCATTAACAAGAGACTTGAAAAGGTGTCCTTGCAATGTCTTCAACTGAAAAAAATCCAAAAGATTGAATGTATCTTATAATGAAGGGTCCTAGCCATACTATTTCAACTTTCTTTGGTTTTCCTTCACTCGACTATCATACAATAGGACTAAGTCACCGATTGAAAGGTTCTTATTTTCAGATTCCTATCATGCCATGCTTTTTGCAAATGATATAGAACATAAAGTCAATCTCCCTCTAACTGATGTAATCATCTAAGTCGTTTTGTTTGTAATTTTGTATTATCTTTTGATATAGTTGATACAATTTGTGCATTTTCCGAGTAATGGAATGGTATGATTGCTTCATGTCCATAAACAAGTTTGAATGGTGTCGATCTCGTTGACTACTTGTATGTTGTGCGATATGCCCATAGAATGGCTGGAATCTTTTCATCCCAATTTTCTCTATCTATATTGCAGATATTTGTTAATCCTTTATAGTGTTTTGTTCAATGATTCAATAACAATGTTTACTTGTGGGTGGTATGCGGTAGTATTCCTATGTTCAATCATAAAGTTCTTCATTTATATTTGAATTGTATCATTGATAAAATGTGTCCCTCTATCACTGATAATGATCATATGACAACCAAATCGAGTTATTATATTATAGTATATGAACTTCACTGCTACTTCTTTGGCACATGACTCGATCGATTCCTCTTCCACCCATTTCATTAAGTACTCGACTGTTGTTATGATATATCTTTATCTTGTTCATTTTGCTCTTTTAGTAAATAGGTTGATGAAGTTGATTGCGCAAATATAAAAAAGAAACGATATTTCATCTTCAACTCATCGAAGATGAGTCCTCTGATCCACCAAAATATACATGGTTGTATTCAAACTAGTAGCTAATTGATTGTACCAAATTTGGAGCTATAACATCTTCTCCTCCGAACTATGTAATTCTTGTTCAATTATGTGCTAATAATATCTTCTAAACATTCTTAAAACAATCCTTAGGATGTTGGATTGATCACGTTTTTATTTAATTTGAGCACTATTCAATACACTACTTGCATTAGAGGCAAGAAAATAGAATGAGGTGGCAAAGGAAACTTGTGTACCTTGAGTCCATGGTCTTTTCTTGTAACTGTTCTAGTCTTGACTGAATAGTGATATTGTAGCTTAGTAGAAAAGTATACCAAGTTCCCAGATGGAAACTTTCTACCCATGAATTGACTATGCCTAGTTCATCGATCGAAATGTCAACCCTCCATCACTCACTAGCCCAATGATGGTAAAAATCCCTTGCACTCTCATTAAAAATGCTATACTATCCTTCTACTCCCTTAGCTCAAGACTTCTCACACGACCATGAATAATTCCAATAGCCACTACAAATTACACTCCCATCATAACTATTATCACTGTCCTAACTTTTTAGTTCTCCATGAAGATCCTAGGCTCTTCATAATACAAACCACCATAGTTAGACGAAACATAAGGCTATAACTTATGTGCCTTAAATGAAAAAGGACAGACTACTCCCTGATGTCATCATCCCAGAGAAATGGAGGTGTCAGTGATGTGCAAACTCCATCGATATCCTCATCATTGGATAAGGGAACCATAAAGTCCACTTCAAATTGTACTACATCGAACTATACTAACTTGCCCATGGCCAGACCAACCATCCTCCAGAAGAATGCGTATACGTTACTCCCCCCCAAAATAATAACTTCTAGGCTCATGTAGATTTCCACATGGTTCCCTAGACTTGTAATTAGATGATTATTCCTCCATTTCTTTGATATTAAATGCATTGGTAGATTAAGGAATTGGATGGTAATCCACCCATTCAATGGTAGAGACCCTATTAGCTAAAAGATCCACTTGTTGTTCTGATGAATATCATGGATCACATACTATGTGGAAAAAAATTTGAATAGAGAATAAATCCTTTTTAAAATATTATTTATAGCTTAGATCAACTAGGAAGGAACTGTGTATTTTTACTTGTAGATGCAACAACTTATGTGATTTTCTAAAACACAAGACAAGAATCTACTCTACTCTTCTCAACGGAAACCAAAATTGATCGATGAAAACAATAAGTATAAAGAGGAATAATATCAATCACACTTAACACAATATTCTCTAGGGAAAGCAACTGCTAAAAACCTCGACTATCTATATCACATTAACCAAAAGATCTGAGAATAAAAGACAATGCTTGTTCCTCCTGAACAATTCTTGCACTAGTACAATCTAACTCTCCGCTTCACAAACCAGCTCAAGACAACACTTAGCCAATTCTGCTGCCTGTCAAGCCCCTACTTCCTTGCACAATTCCTAAGAGAATCAACCCATACTTAATTGGGAAATCCTTCCTCCATAAATTCCCAATCCAAACTTAGGTCCTCAACTGATTGCTTGCACCATCTGTACAACTCAGAAAATTATACAACTGATAGTACACTGTCTCTGAACTCTAATCTCAACTAAGTCTTCCTCTGAACTAAAATGCATGAGTTATTAATGAGTGAATCTCCAGTTAAATGGTGTGGCACTGAGGATGCGCTGGTGCACTTCCCCGCTACTAGACTCCTACTAGTTCCTCCAACAATTAGAACTAGTTTAACTGACTATAACTCAGTTAGAATGAGTTATCTAATTACAACTCAAAATAACTAAACCTGGGCCCCTAAAATTTAGGGATCACTCTACATGACTCTAGATATAATTCCAACTCAGATTTCCTAAGCTAACTAAGTCAACTTAACTTAGTTAACTATTACAAGTTGCTATGAGAAAAGAATTACAATTTTAATTCACAATTTAATTCAAGGACAAATTAAATTAGAATTTCTTGTTGCTATTTTTAACACTCCCTCTCAAAAAGAAAGGGATTATCATCTACCCCGATCTTGTCTCTGTGAAACTTGAATTTGCATCTTGATAATGCCTTTGTCAAGATATCTGCATCCTTCACCTCTGTGGGAATGTACTCCAACAACATAATCCACTTCTGCACACAATCTCAAAGATGATGATACCATATATGAATATTCTTGGAATGATTATGAAGAACTGGATTTTCAGAGAGTTTGATACAACTCTCATTATCACAGCAAATCACAATTGGATCCATCTGCTGACCAAAAATACCAACCAGAATCTTCCTCATCCAGATGGCCTCACAAGCTACCTAAGTGGCAACCATGTACTCTTACCTTTGCTGAACTAAGTTCAACTGATCTATGTTTCCTGTTGTACCAAGAAACAACTTCTAACCCAAGACTGAAGATCCCTCCTGATGTGATCTTCCTGGCAGATGGAATCCCTACCCAATCTGCATCGGTGAAGCCTTGAAGCTTCACTCCCTTTGTCTGTCTATACTACAATCCATGATGAGTAGTGCCTTTGAGTTATCTCAACACATTCTTGGCCACCTTCCAATACAACTTGGTCAGCCTAACCATCGCTTGACTAAGATGGTTAAATGCATAGCACATGTCTGGTCGTATGTTCATCAAATACATGAGTGATCCCACAAGCTGCTTGTAAATAGTATCTTCCACTACTTCACCCGAAGTAGCATCCTCTTTCCTCTAGGTACCTGCTAGAGTAGTCTCCATGTGGAACCTTTTCAGTGTCTCATTGGCATACTTTCCCTCAGAGAAAAGAAGTTCCCCATCACCTTGCCATACTTCCATGCCCAGAAAGTCATGCATGAGCCCCAAGTCCTTCATTTCGAACTCTCTTGCAAGATCCTCTTTGCAAGACTTGATCAACTTATCATCACCTGTCGAAATCAAATCATCGACATACAAAACAATAATCAACAATTTACCTTCCACCACAATATGGTACAAGTTTGCATCTGCTTCAATTTTGGTGAAGCCTAACCCAGTGAAGTAGCTATCGATCGTGGTGTACCAAGCACAGGGTGCTTACTTCAGCCCATACAACGCTTGCTTGAGTCGGTACACATGTGACTCTCGGTCAATGGTCTTAAAATCTTTACGTTTCTCAATATACACCTCTTCCTTAATCATGCCATTAAGGAAGGTTGTCTTTACATCCATCTGATGTATTTTCCAACCCATCTGTGCTGACAGTGCCAATGTGGATATGATTGATGAGTACCTTGCAACAGGAGCAAAGGTCTCATCGTAGTCAATCCACTCTACCTGAGAAAAGCCTCGGGCCACAAACCTGGACTTATGTTTCTCCACACTACCATCTGCTTCTTGATTTACCTTGTAAAGCCATCGAGAAATCACCACTGACTTGTCTGTCGGTCTTGGGACCACATCCCAAACACTGTTCCTAAAAATGGAGTCATACTCCTTAACCATGGCATCAACCCAAACCGGTTGCTACACTTCCTCCTCAAAATAAGATGGCTCTATCGCAACACATCCGCTCATAAGAGCCATGTATCCAGTGTACCTCTCAGGTGACCTCCTTTGCATGCATTGTGATGTGAGTGCTCCCACATTCTCTCTCACATCCTATAATAACCTGTCAACATCTCTGGTTCGCTTTCTCTCATCTGTGGAAGACTCTTCTTGAGTGGATGTATCCACTCCCAGATCCTCTACATGTGGATGCTCCACACTAATCTAAGGTTCCTCCTTAGGATCCAAAACCTCTTAAACCACATGTAGTTGAAGATCCCTCTCAAGGGAACATCACATGACCTTCTCTTCATCGAATTTGATATCCCTGTGAACCATTGTCATCCTGCTGGTCGGCAGGTACACCCGATAGTTTTGAGGTGTATCAATGTACCCCACAAATATCCCCAACCCTGTTATCGACTCAAGATTCTTCCATGCATCTTTGGTCACATGGAAATATACCGATGAGCCAAAAATCCTGAAGTGACCCACATTTGGTCTCTTCCCTGAGAAATCCTCCTTTGGTGTACTCATCCCAAGAATCTGATGAGGGCTTCTGTTCTGTAAATAAACAACTATGTTGCATGCCTCGACCCACAAGTGTAGTGGTAGGCCCTGATCATGAAAAATCACTCGTGCTATCCCTAAAATGGTTCTATTCTTCCTTTTGGCCACCCCATTCTACTTCGGGTTATGGGGTGCTATCAACTCTCGTTTAATGCCTTCTACCACACAATTTTTTTAAAACTCATTTCACACATACTCTCCATCGTTATCACTCCTGAGAGCTTTAACCTTCCTGCTAGTATCTTTCTTGACCACTGCTTTAAATTCATAAAACTTTGCAAAAGTCTAATCTTTCTTCTGCATGAAAAATATCTAGCATTTACGATAAAATTCGTCAACAAATATAACATAATACCTATGCTTGGACATGGATGCTGTTGAGAACGGTCCACACACATCTGAATGGATTCGATCAAGGATTGCCTTTACTCGACTATCTTTGTCGTGAAAGGAATATTTGGTGAATTTTCCCAAATTACACCCTTTGCATGTATCAACTTTCTCTAGTGTACCTTTGGGAAGACTGATAGAAATTTGCTGCATGATTTTCAAAGCGCCATGATGCAAGTTACCCAACCATCTGTGCCACAACTCATGGATGTCTTGACTCTACACTTTATCTGCTTTCGTGCTCAATGCAACACAATATTCTACATGCAACTTATAGAGATTCTTCACTTGAATCCCTATCCTCTTTACCTGTACCATGGCTATGTGACGAAGGAACACCTTTCCCTTACTAAAGATCACATCATAACCTCTATCCTCCAACATGGAAATAGATATCAAGTTCTTATTCAAACCAAGAACATACATAACATCTCACAAAGTGAGGGGAGCACCTGACTCCCTCTGAAAGGTAACTGTACCCAACCCAGTAGCACTATACCTCCTGTCATCACCCATCTCGATATGCATCTGGAGATCCTTCTCCTCCAAGTCACTGAAGAGATCCTTGTTACCAGTCATGTGGAAAGAAGCTCCACTGTCTAGGTACCATACACTACCCATCATCGATGACACCATGCATGTGATGAGGGTAAAGTCCAATTCGAATTGTGAGGCAAGAGCCTCACCTGCCACTCCTCCTAAGGACTTCTTCTTGGACTTCTTGAGCAGACAATTTGTAGCAAAATGTCCCAACTCGTGACAATGAAAGCACTTGAATTTTGACATGTCCTTCTTCTTGCCTCCATGACAAGAATCCAATTTGGAATGGGATGCCTTCCCCTTCCCTTTCTTTGCCTTACCTGCTAAGGCACAATTTTCCTCATCATCAATCTTTGATGAGTATCCATCTCTGGTGTTCCTATGAAACTCTTCCTATACCAAATCTTACCACAGTCGTTCTTAATTTGGCAGATTCTCCCTCCCATTGATAGAGTCCTGATAACTATGCAAATTCTTAGGGAGTCCTAGAAGATCTAGCCTCACCATATCATCCTCGGAAATAGTAATCCCAACACTTCCAAGCTTATCATGAAAATGAGTGAACTTGGTCAAGAATTTCATAATAGTCACTGTTATTCTGAAATAGGTATGTCAATGCCTTCCATATTGAGTGTGGAGTTTCCTTTCCATGGAGACGAGACAATGTGGTCTTGAACTCCCTTAAGGATAATCCACCTCGCCTTTGTCACACACTTTCTCCATTCAGCCAGATATTCAACATCCAATGTTGGAGGCTTAGGAATGTCTTGATCAATGAATTCCTTGAGGCCATTATCTTCCAATACTTCTTCCATCCTTTCCTTCCATGCTATGTAATTCGAGCTGCCTTCCAAGGCATACTCAAGTCAAAACCCGTAAAAATACATATTGCTAATCTAAAGTATGAACTACAAATTCAATTTTCACCTGCACAACAAACTCAAAATCTCTTCTTCTATATTTTCATAAGCTTTGATACCATGTAGATTCAAAATATTATGTGATTTGCTAAACCACAAGACAAGAATTTACTCTACTCTTCTCAACAGAAAAAAAATTGAACAATGAAAAAAAAAAAACAAAAAGAGGAAGAATATCAATCACACATAAAACAATATTTCTTTGGGGAAAACAACTGATAAAAATCCTAACTATCTATATTGCATTAACCAGAAGATCTGAGAAGAAAATACAATGCTTGTTCCTCCTGAACAATTCCTGCACTAGTACAATATAACTCTTTGCTTCACAAACCATCTCAAGCCAACACATAGCCAATTCTTCCGCATGCCAATCCCCTACTTCCTTGCACAATTCCTAAGAGAATCAACCCATATTTAACTAGGAAATCCTTCCTCCATAACTGCGCAATCCAAACTTAGGTCCTAAAATGATTGCATGCACCATATGTACAACTCAGAAAATTATACAACTGATAGTACAATGTCCCTGAACTCTAATCTCAACTGGGTCTTCCTATGAACTAACATGCATGAGTTATTTATGAGTGAATCTTTAGTTAACTGGTGTGGCACTGAGGATGCACTGGTGCACTTCCCCACTACTAGACTCCTACTAGTTGCTCCAATAGTTATGACTAGTTTAATTGAGTATAACTTAGTTAGACTCAGTTAGACTGAGTTATCTAGTTACAACTCAAAAGAACTCAACCTAGGCCCCTAAAATTTAGGGATCACTTTACATGATGACTCTATATAGACTTCCAACTTGAATTTACTAAGCTAAATAAGTCAACTTAACTTAGTTAACTATTACAAGTTGGTATGAGAAAATAATTACAATTTTAATTCACAATTTAATTCAAGGACAAATTAAATTGGAATTTCTTGTTGCTATTTTTAACAGGAACCCATATGGAGATGATGAACTATGATTTGAGAGTCCCCCACAACAATTAGTTTGTTGAGATTGAGAACAAAGGCTTGAAGAAATCCTTGAAAGAGTGCATGTGCTCCAACATGATTATTAGTGGATTGTCTTAGACCCAAAGAAAAATATAGTTCAAATTGTTAGTTGGGGTGAACAATCACCCCCCGACCTTGGCTCCTCTGGTAACATTGAAAATTGATAATGGAAAAAGGGTTTAGATTGGTGAGGATACATGGGTGGGGTAAACTAAAAATTTCAAGCTCTCTGAAGAGATTATGTTCCTTTTACATAATTGGGCTATCTATTTTCTATAGGATGTTAAGTCCTTTGATCACAACGAGGTCAACCTGCATAGCTAGAAATCCCCCAAGGAGCCAGAATTGGTAGGTTGTCATGCTACTGAATGGAAATTATATACTGATAAGATCTATTAAAATTTCAATAAGCTCCTTGAATATCATGATGATAGTATTTACTAGACGAAGAATATTGGTATAGGTGATTTCATTGTCAAGCTTGGTTTTAAGGCTTAGCTTGAAGCCTTTGATAAATGCTTGGAAATTAATGGCGGGGGGTGGGTGGGTGTGAATCAGTAATTGTGTATTTTCAATTATTTAGCTCAAATTAATTTCCTTTTTCAAATAGAAAATGCAACAAATGGATTATGTAGATGTTCCATTATTAATTGTTTCATTTTCAGTTACAAGAGAGATATTTTCATATGTACATATTCAAAATTCAAAAGCATTCACACAAGTGAGACATTCAACAAGCAACAGATGCAAACACCAGATATAAGTGCAAAACCATTAAGGGATAAAACCACAAATTTTTTGTTGAAAGTGATGTGAAGGCAAGCTCCTACTCGCCTATTACATCAAATTTTCGGTAGGCTCCAGACTACAAGAGACTACAAGAGACTGCTACCTCAAGGAAGCTCCAACTCCCAAAAATTTTCTGCGTACATTCCCCTTTGATATCAATGGCAAGGGGCTTGGAGATTTAAAACTAAAAATCCTAGGTTTTATCAATTGAGAGAAAATAAATCTCAATAGAATATCTATTAACCAAACATATCAATAAATTTTCCTTTGACAAAACATTATGCTATAAATGGTTGTGTAGATTAAAAATTTCTTCCCTCCTGTAGGTTTTTCAGATCTGTTTTCAAGCTTGGGCTACTTGTTAATATTATCATGATCAATGCTCAATTGTTGATCTCTCTCTATCTCTCTCTCCATATATCTATCTATATATATATGCCAATAGATATTCAGAGCCCAAGACTTTTGGATATGCCTATAATTTTTTTTCTTTAGTGTTATACGCTCTCATAGAAAATAATTTGATGTGTCATGACCCATTACATTCATTTAATTTTTCAATAAGTATTTCTGGTTGCACTGGTCATTGTAACCACCATAGAATCATGAATATAATGATCCTTCTCCCTCATTTTGCATGTCAAATTCTGTAGGAATGAGGATCTCCAATGAGAATGAAATAGGCATCATAACTCTCAATTTCACCATGCAAGTTATACACCTCCTCCACTATCATGATCAACATTTATTATGGATACAATAGACCTGCCATTTTGAACATTAAATATGTATCCAAATTCTATACCCTATTTTTGGCTTCCACAACCCTATTTAAAAAAACAAAAAGAACATGAAATCAACTCAGTCGTTCACACCAGTCCTCAAAAAACACATAAGCTATATTTTAAAAGATACATTGTTCCATACACCTTTCAACTGAAATAATATGCCTTCTGGTCGATCAACTGAACTAACAAATGTTAAAAAATGTATTATTCCATACACATTATATATGCACTATAATACACACTAATTGATCACTACAATACACACCAATTGATCACTGTAATATGAAGGTCACATGTTAGAAACATATGCCAATATACATCCAAGCCAATCAATGTCATATCAACGCACTCCAATATATATCACACAATCAATAAACTGGTCATTGAGATTCTAAACCGACTTACTTTCCTCCCCCTTTTTTTTGGTCGTATCATAGATGCATGTAGTATCAGAAATGTCGATGCCTAAGAGAAGAGACAATTCAAAATATTTCCTTTGATTTTTTCTCTCATCACCGCAATATGGATGTCGAATTGATAGATGTCGTTTACTTACAGTACTCAACACATGAATTGGACATTATAATTTTATTTTCTGTTCGTGACTGATTCCTGGAGCCTATTCCTCACACCTTTTCAACTATGATGCTGGTACTTCACGATTATGTTGTTACATTGAATGTTGGGTAATTGTCATACAATTAGGAAAGAAAACCCTAATTACAATATACCACATTATATAATGAAATATAACACACCATGTGAAGCATTAATGTGATATTACACCATATTATAATAGAGAAAATGAAGCAATAACACCATAATATAATGCACCATTTGAAGAAATCTCATGAGATATAACTCCATGTAATAACGCATAGGATATAATACAAAGCAATATTATAATGCCAAGATCATAGGATATAACACGAATGTCGTAGGATATAATGCAACTCTCGTAAGATAAGGCATACAATATCAAAGGGTATAACACTATTCAATTAATTCATATGTGCCATATAATATACTAGCATTTGCACCACATGTTGCAAAGGAAACGCCGTAAAACATAAATTGAAGAATGTAAATATTTAATTTTTTAAATAAATGAGAAATTTATATTGAAAAATATTAATTAAAGTAACATTTTAAAGCTTAATCCAATTTAATCCATGAGATGAAAAAGCTAAAACATGGACAGTTGACAGTACTTGGTAGGTCGGGGGTGGAAATTTAAGTTTAAATGCATAGCAATGTAAATATTATCATCTCATCTCATTTTATTTTGCAGCATATGTTCGTTTGTAAATTCCATGAATTCCATTGCATATGTTCGTTTGTAACCAATATTTAACTGTGCATATTATCATTTTTTGTTTTATGTACATTGTTATTATGAACTTCTCCTTCTCTCAGAGTTTGAAATGGAATTCATTCGTTCTAATTGCATGCTTCCAAAAAAAAATGATAATTTGAGTAATTTGATTAGACTTACACAAAGGGGTCTTCTCTAGTTCTGTAGGATCTTCTCTAGGATGTTATTCCAGTATGGAGTTTACTTTATATCACTCTTAATACATTATTAAAAACTATCACTAATTATTTTAATGAAAATATAGAGAAACAATTAATTTCCCCTTCATGCACCTAAAAAGTTATAGAAAGTAATGCATGCATCCCAAAAATTTATGAAAACAAGCATTTCGATTAAAAATGAATGCAATGTAAGCTAAAAAACCCTATTTGTCTCATCTCATTTTATTTTGCAGCATATGTTCGTTTGTAAATTCCATGAATTCAATTGCATATGTTCGTTTGTAAAGTCCATGAATTCCATTCCATCAGTTGTCTGAACCAATATTTAACTGTGGATATTATCATTTTTTGTTTTATGTACTTTGTTATTATGAACTTCTCCTTCTATCAGAGTTTGAAATGGAATTCATTCGCTCTAATTGCATGCTTCCAAAAAAAATTGATAATTTGAGTAATTTGATTAGACTTACACAAAGGGGTCTTCTCTAGTTCTGTAGGATCTTCTCTAAGATGTTATTCCAGTATGGAGTTTACTTTATATCACCATTAATACATTATTAAAAAATATCATTAATTATTTTAATGAAAATATAGAGAAACAATTAATTTCCCCTTCCTGCACCTTAAAAATTATAGAAAGTAATGCATGCATCCCAAAAATTTATGAAAACAAGCATTTCAATTAAAAATGAACGCAATGTAACTAAAAAAACCCTATTTGTCTTTGAACTCATTGGCTTGAGTCTGCTAGTGTTTGTATGTCCCAAGTGTTTGTATGTCCCCATTAATGACAGTTGAAACTTTTGACAAGAGTTCATCAAACTTGTAATGGAAACAGTCAACTTGCAATAAAATAATCCAGTTCTAAAATGCAAGGACTAATAATGATTACGCCTGCTTCTATTTCATATTTGCCCTTTCTTTATGCCTATGTCACACCCCTATATACAAGGAATAATACAATACACCTGAGGTAAATTTTTTATGGTAATTAAATATAAAAGTTCACCCTCTAATTATTCACAACAATACACTTATATTTTGGTTTATTTACTGTGTTACAACTAACCATTGTAATTATGCAACAAAACCTTAGCTCTTAAATTCAACGCCGTTTATGAATCACAAAATACATGAGACCCGAGTTTCATTCATTAATAATATGTAAATGGTTTGATCTTCCGTATAGTGGAGGACAGGTTTTTATCCTCTTTGATTTATTGCCCCACCCACCTTAAAAATTATATAAAGTAATGCATGCATCCCAAATATTTATGAAAACAAGCATTTCGATTAAAAATGAACGCAATGTAACTAAAAAAACCCTATTTGCCTTTGAACTCATTGGCTTGAGTCTGCTAGTGTTTGTATGTCCCAAGTGTTTGTATGTCCCAATTAATGACAGTTGAAACTTTTGACAAGAGTTCATCAAACTTGTAATGGAAACAGTCAACTTGCAATAAAATAATCCAGTTCTAAAATGCAAGGACTAATAATGATTACGCCTGCTTCTATTTCATCTTTGCCCTTTCTTTATGCCTATGTCACACCCCTATATACAAGGAATAATACAATACACCTGAGGTAAATTTTTTATGGTAATTAAATATAAAAGTTCACCCTCTAATTATTCACAACAATACGCATACATTTTGGTTTATTTACTGTGTTACAACTAACCATTGTAATTATGCAACAAAACCTTAGCTCTTAACTTCAACGCCGGTTGTGAATCACATAATACACGAGACCCGAGTTTCATTCATTAATAATCTGTAAATGGTTTGATCTTCCGTATAGTGGAGGACAGGTTCTTATCCTCTTTGATTTATTGCCCCACCCCTCCAGCTCGGATTTCAGGTCTTATCTTGAGCTTGGCGTGACCGGGCTACCGCTATCATACACTTCTCGAGACCAGCAGTGTTAATGCATGCAGTGGTGCTGTCAGTGAACCTCGGGATCATCTGTCTCATCTACGGTGGAGGGTTTTGGTCACTGATCTGACGACTCTGGGATATTCTAAGTGTTTTACCCTTTACAGGGTCTAGCTACGCAGCTCATTCTGCCCATTCCTCCTTGTGCTGGCTCTGCTTCCAATCCATCGCGGAGGTGCTTACGCTGCGAGCATGTCTCTTGTTGAGGTTGGATCATTTCGTGAGTTGCTTGAGGTTTCTGCGCTCAAGTTACGGAGTTCTTGGGAAATTACCCAGGTGAGTTCTTGGGAAATTACCCAGGTGAGGTTACCCTATTTTCTAAATAACGTTGTTGTTAATGTCAGCTCAGAAACTGATTTCAGTTTTCTTTTGTGTGCTAATATTTTGAATTATGCTCTGTAGGTTTGGCAAGGGCTCTTCAGCACGTTGAGGGAAAAGCCTCCCGAAGATTTCGACCTCATCCTTTCGGGGCCTGCGCTTCTGGGGTTTTATCCGGGTAAGCTTGTAAGGCTTCCCTCCTACCCTAAGTTCAATGGCATCTCCTTCTTGCCTGAGGTGTAATTTCAACGTTTTGGCTTACTGGGTTTCTCTACTAGGGTTTGACTCTTGTTGAAGTTTCACCAGGAACAAAGTTTGTATTTGTTTAAACAAGACCTATTCTGGCTTGCAAGGATCCTCTGTCTCCTGTTGCGGTTGGATCGTTCCATGAGCTACTTGAGGGTTCTGCGCTCAAGTTAGGGAGTTCTTGGGAAATTACCCAGGTGAGGTTACCCCATTCATATGTGCCATATAATATAATATATGCATTGTCGAATAATTTATATGCCAATAACCCAAAACACCATCCACATTGATATAGAATGCTCATATATTAGTAACACAACAACCAACACATTCCACCAACCTAACAATATTCATTATCCGCATCCTTGTCATTTGCATTGCCTCTCTGTTTCCTGTCAATTTCGCCTATCCATAATAATACCTTTGTTCTCATGATCATTACCCTTGTATGTGTTACTTTCCCTCCCAACATTTATTCCCTTAGTATTACAAATATGTATTCTTTTGATCGATCAACTCTTTTTGGGCTCTCATTTTCTTGTTGGAGTGTTTGTCTAGTCTTTGTCTTTTGTATAGAGCTTGTGATCGATTCAAACAATGTGGATTAGTTCTTGATTTTTAGGGTTTGGCTTTATTTTCATTTGCATCTATTCAATATCTCAACACTGGTGATACCTCTCTTAATGCTTTGCACTGGTGAGTTTTTTATTTTTATTTTATTTTTTATTTTCCAACATGTATGTCTCATCTACCAGAGATATAGATAATGTCCTCTGTGTATGGTATAATTTTATATTCCACAAATGACATGTCATTTAGTTAAGTTTTTGCAATATGAATATTGATTTTAATTTTTGCACTAACTCATTTCTTTGGGATTAAGACACCAAATTAAGTTCTTCACTGACATCTGGATTAAGATCTTTGGTTCAAGATTTTTGAACATATTCTCATGTCAAGAATAGGCCTCTTTGTATTTGAATACTTGTTTGTTCTAGGTTGTCTTAGAATTCTTATTGATATTGATGCAGAGATATCACACAATGAATAGATCATGATGAATTGATGTTAATCTCATATCATTATGAGACTGTGGCTCTTCATTGATCAACATATCATTGATAAATTTGATTATGCCCAAGCATATCGTTGAAGAGCTTCACGGGCCTTCTTCATTTGATGGAAAATACACTTCAACATCCTTTTTGCTGATGATGGATTAGATACATGCTTCGTGCATATTTTTTTGATATCAATGCTACAATGTAGTTTGATCAAATGCTAACCTTATGAATATGAAGCCAATTTGATGGTTTTCTTCAAGATATAAGTTGACTCAGCATTGTGCTTTGAATTTGTCTCTAACTTTGATTTATTTCTTGATTGATATCTATGCAATAATACCTTTTACGCCAGTACTATGATAACTTAGATGTTGGACAAAGATTAGATGTCTTCATATGAATACAACTCCTACATATATATATCTCTTCATTTGGAACCTTATCATAGTTGTCTGCAAATAATATGGTCCCAATGTCGATCACATGGTACTGCATGATGAAGGCTTCTAGAAACCAAACATAAATATGTATAGAATCTACTCCTTTAGGCTTGATGTTAGCACATTTTCTTTCACTTTACATATTCAAAGAGATATTTGGTTTTTCTTTATTCATAGTTTAGAGGTTATCAATTGAATACATGAGTAATACAATATAGTTTGATGCATAGGTCATATATATCTATATTCATCAGAGGGTGAAGAATTTTTGAGGAATTCTAATGATGCAAAAATATATTATGAGTTAGGCTCACATTCAAAATGTTATGACTAGATATGAAAGTGTTAAACTAGATCATATGCATTTTGAAAATGATTATTTACTTGTCATATAGATACACCTTTACATAATATTTTGTACCAAAGGATAAACCTCTAAATGATGGACCTAGTTGATGTTGTCTTTTCACAATGAAGATGACCTGGTTCTACAAATATATGTTGGTCTTTTCCATGCAACTTCTCTGGGTACCTCAAAATCTTGATACTTAGACATTACACCATTTTTTATATTCTTTTTTCTTTTGATCATATGATTCTTCATGCTTCTGTAGAGTCTCAAAGTTGGTTGTCTCTTCTATAGCTGAAACCTTAGGATTAAACTTTGAAGGTGATGACCTCAATATTTTTTGTATTATTACACTCTTTTATTGTTTCTCCTAGAACCATCATGACATTAACAACTTCATCTACTCTTAGAAATAAATTAGAAATATCTTCATCTTCATTCATTTTTAATGTCTCAAAGTGCATTATATATTGTTGTAATTTAGACATCTTTACTTTGGTATCTCCTTCATGAATATTTTGTAGTTAATCCCACATTTATTTCGTTGTTTTACAATGAATTACTTTAATAATTTCTAATTCACTTAATCCACTAAGAAGTGAATTCATAGCTTTTGCATTGGCTGTAAATTCTAGTTTGTCATCTTTGTCGCGACCCATTTTCTTTGGTTCTTCACACCCCATCAACACAACAACCTAATCTTCTACTCCAAGAGAGATCAAATATGTCTTGATTATCACTTTCCAAAAGGCATAATTTGTGCCAGTAAACAAAGGGGATTTATTTGTTGAGCATCCTTCTTGACTAGCCATTCTAATGATTTAGGACCTTCTTCTAGCTGTTAAAATGACGCTTAAGGAACCTGCTCTGATACCATTTGATAAATTCTTGGAAATTACTGGGGGGGGGGTGGGGGGGGGGGGGGGGTTGAATCAGTAATTATATCTTTTCAATTATTTAGCTCAACTTAATTTCCTTTTTCAAATATCTTCTTATGCAACTAATAGCTTATGTATATGTTTAATTATTTATTTTCTCTTTTGCAGTTGCCCAAGATAGATTTTGCATATGTACATATTAATTATTCAAAAGCATTCACATAAGTGAGGCATTCAACAAGAAACACATGAAGATACCGAATATAAGTGGAAACCCATAAAGGGAGAAAACCACAAATTTTTGGCTAAAAGTGATGCGAAGGTAAGCTCCTACTCACTTATTTAATCAATTTTTTTATAGGCTCTAACCTACAGGAGGCCACTACCTCAAGGAAACTCCAACTCCCACAAATTTTTTGTAGGCTACAACCCACAAGAGGCTAATACCTCAAAAAAATACAATTTGTTATTTATCAAGCTACAATTTGAAAGGAGACTACAAACCCCTAATTAGATTAAAAATCAAATTTTCCGATTACCTGGTCTTTGTCTTTTTCGTCCTCTTTTCTACTGCTTCTCCTTTCTGCTTCTCTTCTTCAAATCTTCTTCTTTTCTGACACTCTTTCCCTTCTCTCCTTACCAGGATGTTCATAAAAATTTCTCATGAAAATTCTCAAGTCACAAAAACTTCACTTTAATTCAAAATGACATTTTTTACATACAAAGTGTTGTTGATTGTTTGCATTCCATGCAGGAATTCAAATTGAAGAGTTATCACTTGGTATTCAAGAGCTATTCACAAGCTACCTCTTCATTTCCGAACATGAAATTGAGTTCAAAATTTTTGTAATATTAAGAAAATATGAAATAATATGAGCCAACAACAATGCTTGCACTATATGGCTTTCAATTGTAAATTTAGCAAATATTATTTAATGAAAATATCAAGTTCTCTACACATTTTCCTTCAACTCTCATGTGCCATTATGCCTTCGTTTTTTTTAAGTATAAGCAACAAATAAAACATAAATGTAATTATAAAATGTTAATCATCAAAGCCTTTGCACATCACATCACTTAATCAACCTTTTCTTGAACATTACTTTGATTAACCTTTGCACATCAAACAATCAACACAATAAACCTTAACAAGAAAGATACCTAATCAACATCAAGCAAACTCATCAACACACATCCTTAAAATTAAAATAACTCATTAGCATCATTAATTAACATGCCCATTTGATGTCAATGCCAACAACCTCCTTCCAGGGTGGAGAAATCCTAGTGGTGGGATTGCCTCTAGAAGTTGCATGCTTTGCTAAAGAACAAAATTCTATTATGGCTAGCTTTGAATAACAAGTTCTTAACTTGGGACAATGGAATTAGACGGGGATGGGTTGGCTCTAGTATTTTCTCGCATTGCAGGCAAGATTCAAAGTCTATTCACCACCTTTTTGTTTCCTACTCTTTTGTGCTCTGGGTCTAGTCTTTGTTTGTCTTTAAATTTAACCCAAAGACTAGTTGGAATATGCCTAATATTCAATAAAGTGTTAAATATTGGATCTCACATGTTGTGGTGATTAGCTTGAGCTCTATTCCTCATTTTATTGTTTATTTTATCTGGTGGGATCACAATATCATATTTTTTCAAGATAATCAGGTTGCTATTGAAGTAGTGGTAGGTATAGTCGATAAGCTATCCCATAAATTCAAATATGAGCTTAGAAAATTCAATACTTGAAGACCAACCATGTCTTATTAAGAATTTGATATCCCTTGGGGCTATTTTGATGGTGCTAGCCAAGGGCACCAACTTAGATGTGTTATTGGTATGGTCTTGTACTTACAAACTTTGCATTATTTTCATATTCAATATGCCCATATTAGAGGCTCCAATTCCAAAGCTTAATTTTCTACTTTATGGAATCTATTTCACTTAGCCAAGTTTCATGGTGTGTCAATATTGCAAGTATTGGGTGACTATGAGGTGGTCATTGACTGGGAAAAACTATCATCATTCCCCTTTGGGATAGGCTCATATATTATCTTTAAGGAAAAGAAAGATATTTTCTTTTAGGGAAAATAATTATTCTTGTTAAACTTATATATATATATATATATATATATATATATATATATATATATATATATATATATATATATATATATAGATATATATATATATATTACTTTTCACGAGTATGTGAATGATCATCAATTTAAATTCAATTGATTAATTTAGTTAAGTCTAAAGGGTCATCATATTCTAGATGGTTGAACTATTTCTGACTGTGATGGCATGAACAATTCTTACCTTGTGTACATGGTTTTGAGATGAACCTTTTCATGTACTTTACATTTTAGAATTTGATGATGATCATGATGATGATGTTTACCACTCTAGTCTAATAAGGGTTTCTTTGCATAATTTTCACTATTGTAGACAAAGGTGAATTCCCTAGGCCTAGTGGTCTTACCTCAAACAACAGAAGACCAAAAACATACATTTTTCCTTAGAGAAATTAGAGAATGGGAAAGAAGCCTACCTCGAAGTTGTAGCGAGGCTTCCTTTCCTCCTCACTTGTAAGTTCCAATTCCAACTCCAAGCGCTATAATTAGAACCTACACATATGACTAAAACAAGCAAAGGATCCTCAATATCCGTGCAACAATATAGTATAACATCTTTATTCAATGAATAAACAAAACATTGAAATACATGAGTGCAAACATAACACAACAAATAAAGGAAAACAATATACTCTTTGTACTAATAGATATAGGAGAGAGTTTACAACCATAAATAGAAGATGACTTTGTAGATATCTCCCCAAGTTGACTTGTCCTTCCTTGTCACAAAGTACACCTCAAAACCAACCCTAATGCATGAATATGGTGAATCCTTTAGGCTCAAAGCAGCAACATGAGAGCATAATCAATCTCCAAAATTCAACCATGACACTATGGAAGGAAATAAGTATATAGGATAACAAGGGTAGTTTAGGATTTACCATCTTAGGCTTGAGATCCACTTATAATGGAAGGATGACCTCAAGGGATAAGAGATAGGTCCATTAGGATAGGATCAGATAAGAATTCGAGATCTCTATCTGAGGTAAATAGTTAAAACCACCTTGGAAGATTTTGGAAGAGGAAGCTTCAAAGATATTTTTTTATTTTTCCTAAATTTATAGAATCGACGCACCTGCAGAAAGGAGCAACTTGTGCTGGTAAGTGCTGGTGACTAGGCATGCAACCTGCGTTGAGCGCAGGTGGGCTAAAGGGCTAGGTGCATTGGGGCTTAAAATAATGATTTTGAGTAGTTAGTCCCAAAAAATCATAATTTTTTGGAGAAATGATGCTTATGGATTTTTCAAGGGATGATGAAAAAATGCATATGGATGTTGAATGGGTCAGTTTGCAGGCCTATTAACCAGATGTGACAAAATGGATTGTTACATATTTTCCCCTAAAGTACAAAGTTAGAAGCAATGACTGAATTGATTTACCTTATGACAAGTGCAGATTAAGAAGATCATCATCTGTTACAATACATTTTCATCACCACTGTTGAGGGAGGCATACCCATGCTCAACATATAAGCCAATATTACATGTAGAGTGATCAAGGAGTCTTGTCCACTGATGAAAAGTTGTGGACCTATGCTTGGATAATATTTTGTATGATCATAACCATAATATTCTGTGATCTTGTATGAATCCTGAAATGCAACCTAGATGGATGGAACTATATCCAGGGTATTCTATCTCAAATAATGAGATGAATTCAAACATGGTAGACACCATATGATTACTAACCAATTATGTCAGTAGTGAGAGACGCGAGAGAAAACACCGATGATGTTAATGGCTCTCAAGGTACTATAGTACAATCTATGTGGTGCGAATGGATGAGTTGAAGTCAAACACCACACAAATTTTCTAATCAAAGGCTGATGATAAAGACCTGTCGTTGAAAGCGAGGAAACTTGCCATTGATGTATGTAAGCTTCAAGGTACCAAAGGGATTTTCTAAGTCAACTTCCTATATAATGAGGTGATGTCGACAGGAAGCGACCCATCGCAAAGAGGGCCTTGATGTATCCCCCATTAATGACATGAAACATGTATCAAGATTTGAGATGAAATGATGTTGATATGAAATTGGTTCATGAATGACATACATGAATGAAGGCTTAGGAGTATTGTAATAAATATCAATTGAATGAATTCTCTTGAACATATCAACGACGCTTTATGGATTTGGCAGCATTGACCCAAAAATGAATGCATATGTTTTTAACATGGTATGGTGAACCAAAGAGGCAAGCAAATTTCCCAATCCAACAACCAAGGAGAGGAAGTGGAACAATGTCATTTTCAAGAGCGACTCACTACCATTAATAGGTTAAGTACCTTGTTTTCCCAATTTCCCCAACCATTTGTGGTCAGCGCCTCTTTATTTTAGACAAGATTGAGGAGGATAACATATGCTTGATCTGTAAGTTCATCCTTCAGATGAATCCCTCTGAGTATATTTAACAAACCCTGAGAAGGATCAGTTCGGTCCTGCCATGCTTGACGAGTCCATCGATGTTTGATGTACGAGTCCACCAAAGGTGAAACTTGACTTCTTTTTCAAGTTTAGAGAGTTTGAAAGAGAGGAGAAAAATAAAACCCCGAAGGTTCATTTTTGTAAACTTGTCTCTTAAGTTTGAAAAGGTAGAAAACAATACTAGGATAACCTCTTAGCCATGTTCGACTAAGGTATTCCATTTTCGTAAATAGTCTATCCCAGTCCGGAAAAGGGTTAAACTTATAATGGGTAGATGTCTTTTCATTTACTTTAACGAGTTCGAAAAAACAAGTGCTCAATGATCTTTTCATGTTTAAAGATTCTAAAAAGAGCTAAAATAGGACTCCACTTGGAGGAACGAGTGGAATAAAAGGTAGCAATTGGTTCTGGTCATGATGGAACAACTCAAAACATGTAGAGGTCAAGAGGTTAGTTAATAAAATCACTCACTGCAGCAGTTCCCCAGGCAAGGGTAAAACAACCAAGTGAAAGCATATGATCAACCAAATAGATGGTGACGATGGAATGAGAAAACCAAGGCTCATCTCGCAAAAAAATGTTGATAAAAATGGAAATCATGAGAGATAGGATGAGAATGGTTTCATTTTTATAAAATCTTGAAACATGGGAACTATGCTTGAAATTGGTTTCATTTTTACACAAGCTTGAAACAGAGAAAAACTATGCTTCAAATAAATTTGCATACCCCCAACATAATGAATCAATTTGAGGTACATGCCCCCCCAATCTTAATTTCATGCACCTAAGTAGACTACTGATTACTAACAGGTGGATGGAATAAAGGTTCATTTACGAGATTAAGTGAAATACTTGACTAGGAATTTATGAGATCTAATCAAAGACTTGAATTGGAGGGAGATTTCTTTCATGTTTAAACGAGATTGACATAGGAAAATAAATATGCTCAAGGGACCTTGTTTCATTTTTTAACAAACTTGACACAAGAAAAATAACTCTTCTTAGGAAGCTTGTTTCATTTTTTAACAAGCTTGACATAAGAAAAATAACTTTGCTCTGAGATCTCTGGTTATATTAATCATGGATCCCTAGAGACCATGGCTTCCAAGAAGCTCTCATTAGATGGGAGAACAATGCTCTGGAAGGGACACATATCAAAGGACCCAGGGGAAATATAGGCGCCTGTGTTCCCATTACATGATGCACTAAATCACCTACTAGATCATCAGTAGACGTGGGAATGAACATGTTGCCACATAATTAATCTGTGGTGGGGGAGATCCCACTTGCATATAAGGCCCATATAGGGAATCTGGTTAATTGGGAGTCAAATTAGGACCAATGAGTGAAAGCTAGTCAATGGTCATGATTCTTCCTTCATGTAGGAAACACATCACACGAAAGAGTGAAGAGACAAGGCCCCCATGTCATAAAAATTGTCACGCCCAAGGAGTAAATTAAAATACAAAGGTCCTTGGACTACCATCACATTGATATAGAAAATCTTTCCTTCCAAAGTAATAGGCAACTGAGGAAGGATCCCTAACGGTTAACTGGTTCCTTTGTTAAAGTCCAACAGATTTTGGGTAACGGGCACAAGTCGCAGAGAACTGAAAGCTTGCCAAATAGTTGAGGACAAAATACTATCAGACACACCTTCGTCTATTAATGTGCCAGGTATGATCATATTATAAGCCTGTACTATGGTTTGGAAGGGAATATAAGGAGGAAGATGATATCTTGCCAGTCAACTCCAATAAAAAGAAGTGACCATACTACTTGGAGGGGGTATTGTGGGAACAATAGAAATTCCCCCCTTGTGCTATGGGAACAGGAGAACTACTCCATTGTACTGTGGGAACGAAATTGTTGCCCCCAGTTCCGTGGGAATGGGAGGATTGTCTCCGTGTGCCGTTGAAATGTGAGGATTTCCCCCTAGTTCATTGGAACCTAAAGAAATGAGAACAACCTAAGCAGTATGAGCTTCACTCTCTATGCGAAAGGTACAATCAATTAAAGGTGGAATGGAGTCAACCATTTTCTCAACCAATGGTCGGTTGAGAAAAAAATCATGGGATTCACGTTAAAATTGAGTAGGATTGATTGGAGACATATTTTGATCAATCACTTCATCGACTAGTGGAGGCTTAAGGGAAATATTTTGATAACTCGCCGAAAGACAAGGCTGAGAAGTTGTAAGGTTTTCCAACACTTTTAAGGCTTCATCCATATAAGGAAAAAGGTGAATAGGATGATTCCCTTCACATAACCTATAGGGAAACTTAAATTTACACTTATTCCCATGGACCTTATGATCACTAGTTGTTGGTTTGTCACCAACATGATCTCTAGAAGGTAACGACAAAGGTTGATGTGAGCTTGTGGACCACACTTCTAATACCTATGGAATACCAAGGAAATTTCTAAGAAGGTGGTCACCCTTACATAAATTGCAAGGGAATTTAACTTTGTGGGGCTGTTTGGAAGGTTTATCCACACTAGTTTCATTAGTAGCAGTGGTTTCTTGCTTCCCCCCTTGCTTATTTTTCTTCTTATTCTTCATCATTTTCTTCTTCTTCTTACTTTCCTGGTTACTAGAATCAATACTTTCAGTAGGCGAGGAGGAAGAAAGGGATGAAGAAATAATAGGTGAAGAAGGTAAAGCGTCAAATTTAGGATCAACTTGAGGTTGATGTTTTTCGGGTGGAGGAGAACTTGGTTGAGGAGAAGCTTGGACATTCAGAACCATAGGGGTCAAAAACAACCAAACTAGAAAAACAATGGTAAATCCGGGAAGGGACAATGTTTTTGTAAAAGGAGCACCAATATTTCCAAAAGAAGGAAAAGGACCAGGATTACCATCAAAGGGGTTTCCTTGATTGGTAAACTCAGGAACTGTTTCCATTAGTCTCAACCTAAGATATACTAAGGAGATGTTCCATTGTGATGATGTTGTTTTGTGATCAATTAATTGATTTAGAAATTAAAGAGACAAAATAAAACAAATGGGTAACTAGGCATATAAGGATTACTAAGTTACTGTGAACTGCAATATACCACCTTGGTAAACCAAGGATTTATGTATGTGTAAGAAATATCCCCAAATGTTGTGTTTGGTGTATCAAAATATACAAGGCGACTGACTTGTTTACCTATGGATGGATAACAACCTAGTGGGGACTTCCAAAATATAATCGAAGGTACGTGGAAGCGCAGTCCGTAGTGGTGTTGTCTAATGTGTAACCATTCGATGAGAGCATTCTAGTATACTTATCATGCATGGAGAGCCATCCGATATACCCAAAGGTACATGGAGAAAAATTTGATACACTTATGTACATGGAATGAGATATCGCCCTTGGAATGCAACACTGGAAAAAAACGACAGTTCCTACATTTTAAGATGCTAGAACATGTCTCTAGCCTAGTCATCTAAATTTTCGCGTTAATGTGACAAATTCTCCTTAGGTTGATTGAGTGAATTTTAGAAGCTTATCTTGAATTATGTTTCGATTCAAGGCTCAAAACTTGATGTCACTTGAACACACCTACGATGCAACTAATATGACAAAAATAATTCTTTTCATTTTCATTTTAATAATGAAAGGCCTAACTAAGTAGGGGAAGAAGAAATCAATAAACAATGCAAAAAACAATTGATGCAACAATCGATCTCCTCAAAGTCACTATTCCAATCCAAATCAAGTCTATATATGATGCCAAACCATGCAGTAAAATCTATGCACAATTTCCATGAAAAATATGCAATTGTAATCTATGCACAATTTTCTTTCTTGTAGTGAAAATGAGAATTCTAACTATGCAAATGTAATATATGCAAGATAATTCTTCAAAAAATACACAATATGATTCCATATTAGCGAAAGAACAATATAAAAAGACTACTTATGCACAACAATACCTTCTTTCACTAATACAATAAAAGAATCATTCAAGTGTAAGTAAAGGAAATTTCACAAAAATTATGCAACCCAATGAAATAAAAAGTGATATGAGATTTCATTAATAGAGGATGCTGACACTCAAAGGCGATTAGCACTCATACACAATTAAAAAATGAAAGTAAAAACACTAAAAATTTGTTAAGAAACTAAAGCAAACCTATGAGTAACAACGAAAGGAAAATTCACTCAATTTCACACCAAATAAAGTGTTGTATTGGCTTCAAAGAGACACTGATAAACTTAGAAAACTCAAGAAAACATTTTAGACCAAAGAATATCAAAGAGAAAGGCAAGGAATGTAATTTTTTTTCATCTTATAGGATCAACAGAGGTGCAAAAGGGACACCAGTGCACTGCAACGTAGGTAGCGAGAAGGCTCAGGTGCACTGAAGCACTCTGTCTCTACATCAGGGAGTGCACTGGAGCAATTTCAGTCACAATACATCACAAGAAATGCAACCAAGCTCAAACTGGTGTTTTCCTAAGGCTAATAAATGTATGAGTGAGTAAATTAAGGTATATTTAAGAGGTGAAAAAGGTGCGAAGGTCAAGGAAACCACTAAGGGAAGAATCATTCTCCAGTATGGTTGCCAATTTGTTATGTAGAAGTTTCACTATTGCGGACAAAGGTGAATTCCCTAGGTCTAGTTGTCTAACCTAGAACAACAAAATACAAAAAGCATAAAGTTTTCCTTAGATAAATTAGAGAATGGGAAAGAACCATACCTCGAAGTTGTAACAAGCCTTCCTTTCCTCCTCACTTGCAAGTTCCAATTCTAGTTCCAAGCGCTATAATTAGAATATGCATATGACTAAAACAATAAAATGATCCACAACATCCATGTAACATATTCTAACATCTCCATTCAATGAATAAATAAGGCATTGAAATACATGAGTGCTAACATAACACAAAAAATATAGGAAAACAAGATACTCTTTGTATTAATAGATATACAAGAGAGTTTACAACCATAAATAGAAGCTTACTTTGTAGATATCTCCCCAAGTTGACTTGTCCATCATTGTCACAAAGTACACCTCAACACCAACACTAATGCATGAATATGGTAACTCATTTAGGCTCAAATCAGCAACATGAGGGCATAATCAATCTCACCATGAGGCTATGGAAGACAATAAATATATAGGATAACAAGGGTATTTTTAGGATTTACCATCTTAGGCTTGAGACCCACTTGTGATGGGAGGATGAGCCCAAGGGACAAGAGATAAGTCCATTAGGATAGGATCAAATAGGAATTTTAGATCTCTATCCGAGGTAGATAGTTAAAACTGCCTTTGAAGCTTCTGGAAGAGGAAGCTTCAAAGATATTTTTTATTTTTCTAAAATTTCTAGAATCAACACACCTGTAGAAAGGAGAAACTTGTGTTGGTCAATGTTGGTGGCCAGGAATGCAACCTGCACTAAGAACAAGTGGGATAAAGGGCCAGGTGCCTTGGGGATTAAAACAATGATTTTGAGCAATTAGTCCCATAAAATTAGACTTTTTGGAGAAATGATACTTAGGGCTTTGTGAAGGGATAATGACAGAATGTATATGGATGTTGAATGACCCAATTTGTAGGCCTATTGACCAGATGTGACAAAATGGTCTGTAACAAGGTTTATTAGACAAATAAAGGAAAATATGCTAGATCTACTTTAGAATGTCATTTTTGTACTTTAATATACTAGAAATGAAAGTGTTAAGGTCATTTTTGTTTTCATAAAGAAGAAGTTCTTGAAGATTAGTTGAGTTATGGAATTATGTAAAAATATGTCTCATATCATCAAGGGCAGGGGAGTAATTAAAAGGGAATTGTGCCCATCTTCAACCTCCTTTTTACCACAACATTTAAAAATCTACTCATCCCAAGGTGTTTTTGGATTAGACCAATGACCATTTTCACTATGGATATCACAAGTGTTGGTCTTAATTTTGGTAATATTCATTTTTTTGTTGTTGTTCAAAATCAAAATATTAGAAAAATATTTTTGATCAATTTCTTTTACAAAATATTTATACTATTTCAACTTCCTCTTAATAAAGATTTTAATAATTTTTAGATCTTGTCTTTAAACTTTGTAACTATACAATATATAATATTTTCAAATAATTTATATTAAACAACCCTATGCAAACATCACCCATATTTTATATACCAAAGTAGATGTATAAATAATTAGCAAATAAGGGGTTGAGTTTAAGTAAATGACATTGCAAATAACATTATTGGTAGTGGTTACATCCAAAAACCAATATTATCAATAAATTTTAAGGAAACTACAATCTACATAGTAGCATCCATGCATATTTCAATGTATTACCTATGAATGGAAATAATTGTATTTATCTCTAATGGTTTACTTCTCATTTTTCTTCATATTAGGCAACTAGTCTATTATGGGTGTGATTATTCAATTCTCACGTTGTGGCAATAGACATAAATTTGGTGGTGGCATCTCCTAAACGTGATTGATTAGTGGTTATGCCTCATAAATGCAAAGGTAGGTACCTTGTTTGTATGGCATGCCATGAAAATTTCTTTAACGCTTCTTACCATTATCATTTACAACCTTCCAAATTATGACCAATACTTGATGGTTACTCTACAAAATAGTCATATTATTGTTTTTCATATATGAAAGTTTATATACCCATTAGTTATAGCATAATTATGGAATTTTTCTAATCTATTATGTACTTATTTTAGGTATTCGTGTCTACTTTTGGAGTAAAGCATTTTCCTTTTTTTATCCTTTAAAAAATGTTTCCCTTTTTAAGTTTGGTCAACCATCACATTGTTGTTTAGGTAATATAAATTATTTTCTCCATAGCTAATTCAGTTGATTAAAAGAAGGTACACCAACCAAGAGCTTTGTTGATACCAATTTATAGATTAATTGTTACTAGAAACAAAAAAAGAGTCACAAGCTAAGAGTTTTATACAAGCATATTAATGAACAAGATCCCCAATAACTAAATAACTTTAATTGATATAACTAAAGTAACATGGTTTATGATCATTGCATTGTGTGTAATAAACCAAATGATTCATTAATGAAGAAGGCATATAAAAAAGGGACAAGAGCCCATAAAATCAGTTTCCAAAGTATATAATTTATATATAATATAAATGAATGATATAGTTGTGAGTAATAAGTTGTCAAGAAGACTCCCGATAAAGTGGTTACAAGACACATCCATGCTCAGGGTCACAACTCAAAGTAATAATATCTGATATTAACTAATAAATGTAATTTATTTATGTTATTGTATATTACCCTTCCTCAAAATGCTATGTCATTGATGTAACCGAATAAACAAGATGATTTAAAAATAGCAACAAGAAATTCAAATTTAATTTGTCCTTGAATTAAATTGTGAATTAAAATTATAATTATTTTCTCATAGCAACTTGTAATAGTTAATTAAGTTAAGATGACTTAGTTAGTTTAGGAAATCTAAGTTGGAAGTCTATCTAGAGTCATGTAGAGTGATCCCTAAATTTTAGGGGCCCAGGTTGAGTTATTTTTAGTTGTAATTAGATAACTTATTCTAATTGAGTTATAGTTAATTAAACTAGTTCTAACTATTGGAGGAACTAGTAGGAGTCTAGTAGTGGGGAAGTGCACCAGTGCATCCTCAGTGCCACACCATTTAACTAAATATTCACTCATAAATAACTCATGCATGTCAGTTCAGAGGAAGATTCAATTGAGATTAGAGTTCAGAGACAATGTACTATCAGTTGTATAATTTTCTGATTTGTACAGATGGTGCATGCAATTAGTTGAGGACCTAAGTTTGGATTGTGCGGTTATGGAGGAAGGATTTCCCAATTAAATATGAGTTGATTCTCTTAGGAATTGTGCAAGGAAGTAGGGGTTTGACAGGCAACAGAATTGGCTAAGTGTTGGCTTGAGCTAGTTTTTGAAGCAGAGAGTTAGATTGGACTATTTTTAACACTCCCTTGACTGTCTTTGTCGTGAAAGGAAGCTTTGGTGAATTTTCCCAAAGTACACCCTTTGCATGTATTGACTTCCTCTATTGTACCTTTGGGAAGACTGATAGAAATTTGCTGCATGATTTTCAAAGCGCCATGATGCAAGTGACCCAACCGTCTGTGCCACAACTCATGGATGTCTCGACTCTACACTTTATCTACTTTTGTGCTTAATGAATCACAATCTTCTACATGCAACTTATAAAGATTCTTCACCTGAATCCCTATCCTCTTTACATGTACCATGGATATGTGACGAAGGAACAACTTTACCTTACTAAAGATCACATCAGAGCCTCTATCCTCCAACATGGAAATAGATACCAAGTTCTTATTCAAACCAGGAAGATACATAACATCTCGCAAAGTGAGGGGAGCACCCCACTCCCTCTGAAAGGTAACTGTAGCCAACCCAGTAGCACTATACCTCCCGTCATCACCCATCTTGATATGCATGTAGAGATCCTTCTCCTCCAAGTCACTGAATAGATCCTTGTTACCAGTCATTTGGAAAGAAGCTCCGTTGTCTAGGTACCATACACTACCCATCATTGATGACACCATGCATGCAATGAGGGTAAAGTCCAATTCTAATTGTGAGGCAAGAGCCTCACTTGCCACTCCTCCCGAGGACTTCTTCTTGGAATTCTTGAGCAGACAATTTGTAGCAAAATATCCCATGGAGTGTTAAAAATAGCAACAAGAAATTCCAATTTAATTTGTCCTTGAATTAAATTGTAATTCTTTTCTCATAGCAACTTGTAATAGTTAACTAAGTTAAGTTGACTTAGTTAGCTTAGGAAATCTGAGTTGGAAGTTTATCTAGATTCATGTAGAGTGATCCATAAATTTTAGGGGCCCAGGTTGAGTTATTTTGAGTTGTAATTAGATAACTCAGTCTAACTGAGTTATAGTCAGTTAAAATAGTTCTGATTGTTGGAGGAACTAGTAGGAGTCTAGTAGTGGGGAAGTGCACCAGTGCATCCTCAGTGCCACACCATTTAACTGAAGATTCACTCATAAAAAAATCATGCATGTCAGTTCAGAGGAAGACTCAGTTGAGATTAGAGTTTATAGATAGTGTACTATCAGTTGTATAATTTTTCGAGTTGTAACCATCCAAGGTCTTCTATCTCATTCACTCAATCTTCCAACGTACGAGTCTAACCATGTGAATAAATGATCTGAATTCAAACACGGTAGACACCATCTGATTGTCGACTAATGATGTAAGCCATTAACAAACATGAGAGAAACCATCGATGATGTTAATGGTTCTCAAGGTACTGTAGTACAATCCATATGGTGTGAATGAATGAGTTGAAGTCAAATACCAAATAAAATATTTCGGTCGAACACTAATGATGAAAACCTGTCGCTAAGAGTGAGGAAAATTTCCATTGATGTATGCAAGCTCTAAGGTATCAAATGGATTTTCTAAGTTAACTTCCTGGATAATGAGCTTATGTCGATAAGAAGTGGCCCATCACAAGAGGGCCTTGATGTATCTCCCATCAATGAGACAAAATTGGTACTTGAGACAAAATGATGTTGATGTGGAACTGGTTTAGGAACAAAAGACATGAATGAAGGCTTAAGAGTATTGTATCATATATCAACTGAAAGACTTCTCTTGAACATATCAGCGACACTAAATGGAGTTGGCAACATTGACCCAAAATCGAATACGAAGGCTTTTAATATGGTGGGATGAACCACAAAGACAAGTAGATTTCCCAACCCAACAATCATGGAGATGAAATGAAAGAGTGTCATGTTCAAGGGAAAATCACTACAATTAATAGGTCGAGTACCCTGTTTTCCCAATTTACTGAACATTTCAGGTCATTACCTCTTTATTTTTTATGAGCTTGAAGAGGATAACATATGCTTGATCTGTAATTTCATCCTTCAAATGAATCCCTATAAGTATTTTTAACAAACACTTAGAAGGAGTGTTTTGGTCGCGTCATGTTTGATGAGTCCATCGTTGTTTGATGTTTTTACGAGTCTATTTAAGGAAAAACTCAACATATTTTTCACATTTAGAGAGTTTGAAAACAGAAAAAAAAAAAAAAAAAAAAACTCCAAAGGTTCCTTTTTGTAAATAGTCTATTGAGTCTGAAAAGGAAAAAATGATACTAAAGAGAACCTCTTAGCCATGTTCGACCAAGGTATTCCTTTTTCATAAATAGTCTATCTCATTCTAGAAAAAGGTTAAACTTATACTGAGTAGATATATTTTCATTTACTTTAACGAGTTTGAAAAGACAAGCGCTCGACAATATTTTCATGTTTAGGGAGTTTGAAAAGCGCTAAAAGAGGAATCAAGGGGGTTCGATTTTCATGAGTTTACAGAGCCCGAAAAGTGATAAAAGTATGCTCCTTTGTCAAAATGATATGCTTTAACTCAAAAAATGTCATTAGTCCCTTCAAACAGTTGTTAACCTTCTCATAACATCACCAAAAGATTAAAAATATATGATACATGGTAAAATTAGGTAAAATTTAGGTCAAAATAATAAAATATAATAAAATAATCATAAAAAATGACCATAAATATGAGAAAAGGAATTTCATTTTTACCATTTCATATTTTACCTCTTGATGAGTGAGCCCTGAGTAGATTTTTCCCTTGATCTTCAACATATTATTGTGTCCAATCTAATGGATCATTTTCAGTGTCTCCACTTCCAGGTAGGAGATCTCACCTTCCTCTTTCCTTTCACGATTCCAGTTTTTCATTTCATGCAATTTTTGAGTGATTTAGGGATTTAATTTTGTGCCCTAGCCCCAACACACCTCAAAAATGTCAAAAAGTGTGTTTTTCCAACCAAAATATAACTATGGAGAGTGCTGCAACACACTGTCTCCCTTTAGTAGGGTGCGCTGAGTGCATTTGAAGAATGTGTTTTTCTCTTTTCACTCAGATTTCTCTCATATTTTTGCATGGGATTTATTATAATGATTTTTCTTGTCATGTTTTAGGTATCCATCAAAACAAAATGGATTTGATTTGGTAAGAAAGAGAACATGAAGTCCAAGACATGGATGATGCCAATGATCCAACAACCATCCATGCATTGAGAAACTATGGGATTCTCAAATTATTGTGCTTCCTGAGATGATACAACAGATGGAACTATTGGAGTATCTTGTTAGGGCATGGGATTTACAGGCACAATCCTTTAAGGAAGATATTTATTTCTTGACAAGTTTATCAAGGAGAGGTGCTCCTATTTTGTTTTCTAGTTCGAGAAAAGGTCGAGAGATTGTCAAGGAGTATATTGTTGCACACTGTAGACCTCGATCCCAACCAACAAAAGATGGGAAAATTGAGATTAAGGATGTGGTTTTCTTGCCTCTCAGGACAATCCTATTCATCATTTCTAAATTGGCTAGCAGTGTGACCTTGCATTTGGTTAACAGGTCCCAATTACAATACGCATTAGAATGCATACAACTGACAATGTTCAACTAGAGCGAGGGAGTATTAGCAAATATGAAGGAACAACTCACCAAGGCAAAACATGGGTGATTGAAAAAATTTGGATACAATTCCATTTTGATCTCATTCACTTTGGAGATGATTCCATTAATCCATCCTCAACATATCTCACTCGAGCTTCCAAATCCTAGAGCTCCACGGATGAGGTGGTGGGTAGACCTCATATCTAGACATGCAAGTCCATCTTCCATTAGTTTCATGTCTGTCTTCTTTCGATGGTTGCATATGCATCACATTATGGTTGAAGACTATCCATAAGCTGGGATGGAATACCGTGGAGATCTAGAGCTTGTGATACCTGAAGGCAAGAAATGGTGTGCCATAGGTAAAACATAATCATTTTGATTGTTTTTTTAGTTTTGAGTTTTATATTTTTTTCTTCATGTATCCAAGACTAACTATCGATTTTTACATGTAGACATTGGACCTGTTCGACTAGTGGGTTCATCCTATCTTTAGCATGATGGATATACACAATAGGCATAGGTTGGAGTACAGGCTACTGCAGGGGCACGCGAGGTATTGCAGGATCTCAATGTGGCTAAGACTCTTGCAGAGTTTGAGCAACATGTTGAGGGATTGATTAAGGGCATACCAGAGACTAGGGTCAATCAAATCCAATGATACTACAACACCATCTTATTGGAGTGCCTGACTATATTAGCTAAATATTGTGCAAAGTATCTCACACAATTGTTTATTACCATGAGCATCATCATGATTAGTCTACTAGGAGGCTAGAGAGCCATATTTTGACTACATGTATTTCTTATGATAGGCCATGTGGCCATATGTGTCTCAGGCACATCTTTTTGTAAAACAAAACTTATATATATATATATATATATATATATATATATATATATATATATATATATATATATATATATATATATATATATATATATATATATATATATATATAACTATCCAACTATCAATGTTTCTTATGTTCTCTATTTTCTTGTTCAATAAATGTGATGTGAATTGAATTGAATTTACATATGTCACAAATGTCTGTCTAAAACATGATTTTCTAATGCATCTTTCAATGCATTTAGACTTCTAGGAATGTGTTGATATTAGATATAATCAAAACATCTTTCCAGAAAGTGAACCCGTAAAAACATATGAAGCATAGTTGGACTTATAACTGAATAGACATTAGTCAAGTATAGTACCACATGTTGTGAGTCAAGTCTGACAACTATACGACGAATACCATGAGAAATAAAATCAGATAACAACTTCATCACTACACTATACTCAATGATGTTATTGGTAGAGTGAATGATACAAATCCACTTTAAACATACTAACTTACCACTTGGAGCATATATAGCACACAATGCGAAGGAAAGGTTCTGAGTACTACGACTAGCACCACCAACATAACCAACATATGGTGGAAGGGACGTCGACATTTGCAAACCAAATGTAAAGAAAGATTAACAGAGATGGTAGGAAACTCTGAAGGGAACACACTGCAAATAAACTCAACATGCCTATAGTCAATATGTACACAGTGAACTACACAAAAATGATTTAAGCATAGTATTTTTTGAGTTACAACCCATTTATGGGCTGCGTCAACGGAACTCCATTGAAATCAATAAGCTTGTAGGCCCCTTTAGCTAGAACACGTGTAGCAATGTACGAGCCTAGCCAAATTGGCTCGAACTTCCCAGACCCTAACTTATTAGACTCCTGATCATACAATAGGACAAGGTCACCTTTTAAGAAGGCACGAGGCTTAAAATTCTTATTGTATTGTGCCTTAATGCATTTCTTGTGGGCCTCATTGTCCATCATGACATTGCACTAGGTTTCATCCAAGCATGTTATATGTAAGAGAAAATATTCTTTTGTGGAAGTTGTAGGGAGGAGTTCAACAATAAGTTTTAGAGATGGAAATTTGCACTTGATAGGAAGGATTGCTTCGAGACCATATACTAATTGCAATGATGTGAATCTGGTAGCAGTTCGAACAAAGGTTCAATATGCCCACAAAGATGCATAAAGGATAAGATGCCAATCCAATTTGTAGATCCCTATAATACATTGAATCATCATTTTCAAGGTTTTGGTGATTGCTTGGACTTGCCAACTCGCCTATTGGTATTAGGGAGTTGAGATTTCATGGTGACGACCCAACTTGGCAGTGAGCTTAGACATCATGTGATTATGGAAATGCTTCCCATAGTACTTAACTATATCCTATGGTACACCAAACCTTGCAATGGCGTGATTGAAGAGAAAGAGAGAAGTTGTTTCACCGATGTTATTATATGTAGGCATCGCCTTGGCCCACTTGGTAGAATAGCCTATCGTGAAAATGATGTAGCAATTCCCCCCGGACGAGTGAGGGTTACATGTCATAAAGTCAATGCCCCATTTCATGAAAGGTCAAACGTTAGTAATAGGGTGTAAAGGAGTTGGTGGAGCACAGGCTTTACGATCATATATCTGGCAGGAATGAGACTTTTGGACTATGAGGATACAATTGTGAAACATAATAGGCCAAAAGTAGTTAGCACGCAAAATATTCTATGTGGTGGTGTAGCTAGACATGTGTCCATCACATGCCCCGTCATGGAATTCATTGAGATATTTCTCGTCCTCCTCATGAGTGAGGCACCATTTAAAAATCATATCGATACCATGAAAATAAAGGTTGTTGCCAATGATAATATAGTTTTTAGCCTGATATCAGATACGTCGCTAGTTAGAGTGAGGTGTCAGGACAAAAAGTCTAGGTCTAGAGATATACGATGATGTATCCATACCATAGGTCAAATGAATCTATCAAGATGATCCAGGTGGATATTGGTGGCCACCCACCAACTCCACTTGGACCCCCACCATTTTTTCTTTCAACTTTTCAGTTTCCTTAATTGTAGCACAGTTTACTATTTTTAGTAGTTTTTCGGGTCCTAAACTTCCGGAGCCGTTTTGAGGCCCTAAACAACTTTTTTTGGGAACACTGGGAGCAACATGGGTCCATGGACCGATGTTGCTCTTCCCAAAGTTGTAGTTCTCGGATAGATCTTTCTAACGAGATATTTTACGCATCAAACGGAGATCGTATGCCAAAGTTACGACCCCATGAAGTTGACGTTTCAATTTACCCAAACGGGGCCCATAGTTTGGAATTTCATCTCCATGGTCAGAGGCATCTGTCTCGACCTCTACAAATGGACAAGGCCGTGGAGGAGTATGAGGACATCTTCATATCCCCCGTAGGGGTTCCTTTGCACTGTCAGGCCAAGCACTCCATCGATCTGACCCCAGGTGCATCGTTGCCTAATGGACCAATCTATCGACGCTCCATTTTGGAGAACAATGAAACCAAGAGGCAAATTCAGGAGCTGCTATAGAAAGGTCACATCTGTCCGAGTTCATCGCCCTGTGGGAGCCCGATCGTGTTGGTACAGAAGAAGGATGGGACTTGGAGACTCTGTATTGACTATCGGGTGCCGAAAAAGATCACTGTCCGTAAAAGGAACCTGATCCCACAGATCGATGACCTCCTGGACCAACTGAAGGGGGAAAAATATTTCAGCAAGATCGATTTGAAGTCAGGATATCACCAGGTACCAATCGAACCCTCTGATGTGTGGAATATTGCCTTCAAAGCCAAGGAGGGCCTTTTCGAATGGTTGGTTATGCCTTTCGGATTGACGAATGCTCCTGCAACCTTCATGAGGCTAATGGATGACATCTTGCAGCCATTCACCAACTCATTTGTAGTGGTATACTTGGATGACATCCTGATCTTCAGCTAGAGTTGGGAAGAGCACCTCCAGCACATCCGACAGGTTCTCCAAACACTGCGGCAACACAAGTTATGTGCCAATTTGGAGAAATGCACTTTTGGCATGACCCAGGTTCAGTATCTGGGATACATTATTGATGAACAGGGGGTGCATGTGGATCCAGCCAAGATCTAAGTCATTCGAGATTGGCCCTCCCCAACCACTCTAACGGAGTTCCACAGCTTTCTAGGTCTTGCCAACTTCTACCACAGGTTCGTGTTGGGATTTTCTCATATCACTTGGCCCTTGAGTCATGTCACCAAGGGAGGAGTGAAAGAAAAATTCTTTTGGTCTGAATCTCAACAAAAGGTATTCATAGAGTTGAAAGACCGCCTCTACTCGGCACCAGTGCTCGCATTTCCAGACTTGCAACAACCATTTGAGGTCGAGACAGATGCCTCTGACTATGCTATTGGGGCAGTCCTTACTCAACACAGGCATCCAGTGGCATATCATAGTGAGACACTTTCAGACACAGTCCGAAAGTATCCCACTTATGACAAAGAGATGTATTCCATTGTGCAGGCCTGCCGACAATGGAAACATTACATTTTGGGGAAGGAAATGGTCATCCACACAGACCACTGACCCCTCCAGTTCATACAGACCCAAGGGAAATTACAGAATGATCTCCATTAGAAGTGGTCCACATACCTTCAATAGTTCCATTTGAACATCAAGTATAAGAAGGGAAGCATCAATAATGTTGCAGATTGCCTCAGTCAACCACCGATCATGTCATTAACCACCGTGCTCAACTCTTGTGGGCACAAGAATTATGATTGACCACTTCTCTACAAAAGCGACCCAAACTTTGGCCACACATACCAGACACTCTTGCAGGGTCGGCATGTTCCAAATTTTCACCTCCAGGATGCATTGTTATGCCACCTCGGTCACCTTTGTGTTCCTTCAAGTGAGCGTGCCAAGATGATTTGGGAAGCACACTATAGTCGGGTTGTTGGGCATTTTAGGGTTGATAAAATGGTGGAAATACTACAGAAGTATATCTACTGGCCGAATATTTGACAGGATGTCGGGAAGTACATCAGATCATGCACTGCCTGCACCATTGCCAAACCGACACTTAAGAAACAAGGCCTCTATACCATGTTTCCTACCCCTAGTCAACCTTGGGAATCCATCTCCATGGATTACATGTTAGGCCTTCCTTCCACTTAGCATGGAAACCTCTGTGTTTTTTTGGTCGTCAACAGGTTCTCGAAGATGGCCATTATGGTGGCTTGCAAGAAGAATATCACAACAAAAGCCACTGCTAAACTCTTCTTTGAACGAGTATGGGTGCACTTTGGGATCCCACAGTCTATCATATTAGATCAGGGTAGAAGGTTCCTCAGTACATTTTGGTCCAGTCTCTGGTCGATGCTGGACAACAAACTCACTAAGTCCACAGCCTTCCATCCTCAAACGGATGGCCAGACAAAGGTTTTCAACAGGATGATTGTACACATTCTGTGCATGTACAACTCAAAGCATCCACGCACATGGGATGAGAGCCTCCCCTACGTTCAACATAGCTACAACCGGTCTCTCCACAACTCGACTGGCCACAACCCTTTTCAAGTGGGCTTGGGATTCCAGCCACTATGTCCTATTGATGTGGCCATGCCATTTGCAGCTACTCACGCAGATTCGGCTCATGTCCAATCTAAAATAGATAAGGCAAACAACTTCATTGAGCACATCCAACATATTTGTCAGCAAGTCCATGACATTCTCGAGAAATCAAATGCTAAGTACAAGCAGCAACATGATCACATCGGGTGCCACACAAGTTTCAGCTGGGTGACAAAGTCTGGTTGCATTTGCAAAAGGAACACCTTACCGGAGCCTATCGGAAACTCAGAGCACTCCAATATGGTCCTTACACCATTACCAAGGCTGTGGGAGACAATGAATTTGAGCTCAGCATTCCCCCATTCCTTGGCCTGCACCCAGTGTTCAATGCGGACCGCCTTCGGCCATACTTTCCACCATTACTAGACACATTCGACATTGCAGAACAACTCACACCCACAGAGTTAAAGCCAGATTACATGGAATAAGCTGCAACTGATCGTATCATGGACACACAGATCAAGCACACTTTCTAGTAGAACATCCAACTGTATTGAGTTGTCAAAGCAGGCCAACTCCTTCACCAGGGCAAGTGGCTCACCAAGGACCAAGTTCAGCAAAAGTTTCTTCATCTCATGGAGGAACTCAACGCAATGGGGACCATTGCTTCCTAAGGGGGGAGGAATGATCCATGTGGATATTGGTGGCCACCTACCAAGTCCACTTGGACCCCCACCATTGTTTCTTTCATCTTTTCAATTTCCTTAATTGTAGCACATTTTACTATTTTTAGCAATTTTTCGGGTCCTAAACTTTCGGAGCTGTTTTGAGGCCCTAAACGACGTTTTTTGGGAAAACTGGGAGCAACATGGATCTATGGACTAATGTTGCTATTCCCAAAGTTGTAGTTCTCGGATAGATCTTTCTAACGAGATATTGTATGCATCAAACGGAGATCGTATGCCAAAGTTATGACCCCGGGAAGTTGATGTACCAATTTACCCAAACGAGGCCCACAGTTTGGTGTTTCATCTTCTAGGTTTAGGTTTTTGGATGTTTAGGGTTTTCCATTGTTTCTCAACAATAAATAGGCCTTCGAGCCTCATTATAATACAGTTCAGAGGCATGTAGCCACCACATCTCTTCTCAGAGATAAGCTACCATTGCCCTAGCTGTTTATTTCCATTTTCTGTTTGTAAGAATATCTCAGTATTTTACATTAATGAAATGAAGTATTATTTCCATTGAATCTTTGTGTTTATGGTTATCTCTGTAATTTGTTGCATTCCTGTTTAAATCTGGATCACAAGAACAACAAATAGTCTAGAATAGAATCATTAGATGTTATTTTAGTTTCAGGAGTGGGAAGGTCATAGATCAGTTCGACAAAGACTAAGGATTTCTTGGATTTTGATTTGAGGAAATCCAAATCGAATTCATGGAGGATGACAATCCATTTATAATAGTTACCCCCCAACAATTTCCGTGACAAGATGTATGATATGGGTTTGCAATCAGAAACAACCATAGTCTTGCGAAGCAGGATATAGTGACAAAACCTTTACACAACTTGAACAACCACCAAGGCTAACTTTTCAACGTGAGTATATTTGATCTCAGTAGCATTCAAGTTTTGACTCAAATAATAAATGGGATGTTCATCCCCAATTTCATCCTCTTGAACCAATACCATGGTGATAGTAGTAACTGCAGCAACGAGGTACATGAAGTAATCACATTGATAATCCGGGGGATACAACAATGATTCCCGAACTAGAACATCTTTCAAAGCATTGAATGGATTTTGGGAAGTGTTGTCCCAATGAAAGGGAACCCCTTTATTCAACAATCGAGTAAATCCTTTGGTCAATTCGACATGATTGGGAAGAAATTTCCATAGAAAGTTAGCCTTCCCTTGGAGTCATTCTAGTTGAACAATAGAGGAAGGAGTAGATAGATCTAGGATCGATACAAATTCCTTGCTTTGACACAAAGAAGCCAAGAAGTCAACCATATTTCACACAAAACACACACTTGTGTGGATTGGGCCTGATGTTATAATGTTGACAACGTAAAAATGTAGCCCTGAGATGCATGGGATAATCTGTACGATGTTTTGAGTGGGAAGGTCGATCATCCAAATATCATTGGACATTGTCTTTAATGTCATGGTAGGCATAATTCATTGGCCTCTGAAAAATTTCCCCAATATTTTTCAATCTGAAAGGAAGATTTTGAAATGTGAATGTTCCCCACAAACAAATAGATGTGGTTTTATGTTAGTCCAATGGGAAAATATGATCTGAGTATATCTGGAAAATCCATCCATAAACAAAAATACTTCACTACTAACACAATCATCAACAATCTGGTCAATAAATGGGGTAGGAAAATTATTTTTCGGAAAAGCACGATTGATGTCCTAGTAATCGACACACTCATGTATTGTTCCTTGTTTCTTCATGAAAGGAACACTGTTTGACACCCAATTAGTTAGAGGTATTGGGTAGATGAAACCAACAGAGAGAAGTTTTTTAACCTTAGTCTTAATAGTAACAACCTTCTTAGGATGGACCAGATGTAGGCGTTGGAGAATTGGTTTAACATCGGGATATGTTATGATTTCATGTACAACAATGTTTGGATCTATACCTGAAATATCTTCGTATGACTAGGCGAAAACGTCTTGAAATTCCTGGAAAAGTGATTTATAGATCTTGATCTCATCGAGAGAGCAAGATGTACCAATATGTACATTCTCGAAAATTCTAGGCTCAATCGAAATATCAAGAGGTATAGTCTCTTCAATATTTAATAAATTCTTCTCAAAATCGATATCATGGATAGATATAAAATTCATTGATATCTCAATGATATTGAGTGAATAGATATCACTAAGATTATCCTTGAAGGAATCTAGCAAGGAGGAATGATGATGATTCTCGTCCCACGACACATCATCTGACATCATGACCTCCATGATGTTTTGATCAGTAGATAATGTATTGAAGAAAGGATCAGAAGATGTACCATAATATAAGGAGTGGTCAACCCAATTGGTCGAAGAGAAAAAAATAGAGTATGCCGAATAGGCCGAATAGATGGCTTCATATTCAAGCTCAATAGGACTGAGAAACATGTGATCACCAAAGGTATTGATATTAGATGCATTCGGTACTATCCAAGCATCAAATGGAGTAGTACAAGAAGATATCATGTTGACGTAGGTGATAAATTTCAAGTTATCAGGAAGGGGATAAGGAAGAGGAGGAGGAAGGGAAAAAATTCTCATAAGGGAGGAATCCTTAAGAAATCCCACCCCGACATGCTAATATGAATGTGGGGTTTCTACCACAAGAGGGATTCTTACACTTGGGAATTAGTGGCAAAGAAGGTGAGCTGATCAATGGCCACTATGCCCCCTTTGTGAGGGAAAGCTATCATTATGAAATAAGTCGAAACGATAGAAACCATAACATAAACCCATGTACGACCCAGTAGAAGGTTATAATTTAATGGTACGTCAATAACTTCAACTTCAACTGACACCATATTACCACCAAATTCAACTTGTATTGAAGTCAAAATTCCATAAGGCTTGAAGCCTGTTCCATCACAAACGATTAATGTTTTAATTAAAACTAACAAAGAAATCGTAATCATTGAATCATATTATTATATTTACTATCTATCTATCTATATATAAATAACAAATAAATCATAATCACTAAATCATGATCCTTATATTTAGAAGGAAAAACACACGAGCTATAAAAAATAAAAAAGTTCATACCTATTAGGGCCCCAAGTTAGCACCAAGACCAAGTGGGCACCCATAACGACCCATGCCCACTTGAAGTGGTGAAAAAACAAAGTGAGGAACCAAAGTGGGACCGTGGGGGTGTCGCATGCATAACATGAAGGTGAGTGCACTAGGTGCTCCTACACGAAGGCAGGGTGCCCTGGTGCCCATGGTAAAATGAGTTTGGGTGATACGATGAGCTAACCAAATGAAACAAGTGAAAGTCACCCTGTGAGCGCGTTGTGCGCATAACACAAACGTGCAAACCCTGGGCACACCCAAACGAAGGTGGGGTGCTCAGTTTCCCACAGGTGACTTGCATGACATGGTGAAGAGTGAGTTTGGGCGACACGATGGATGAATTGGCCGAGATGTTCACAAGTGTGGACCGAAGGACATAGGCGAGGGGTGGAATGAACAACATGGGTGAGTTGGTTGGCATGACTTGCGAACAAAGTATGAGGTGTGTGAGTGAAGGAAATGATGGGAAAAGAATTAGCGTGTTGTGCACGACAAGAAAATGCCTATGCCCTAAGTGTGCTCATACAATGGAGGGGTGCCCAGGTGGACATTGTGTGCCAGGCACGTTGATGCACCTGGACAATAGTGTCACTCACGCGGCCAAATGATGAGTTAGTTTGAGGACGCCGACCAAATGATGGGTCAACTAAAGGATGAAACAATAGGTCAGTTGGAACAAAGGAGCATTCACATGGGCATAAGTAGAAGCTTGCATTACTTTTAACAGGGCAGGAACAAACACATGATCAAGCAAGTTCACACAAACGTAATGCATAATCACAAAAATGAAGGGCACACGAGAAGTAAAGCGGAAACGCAAGAAACGACCAAGTCGCAGAAGAGGCAGGTTCTCCCAAGTGAACCAAATTTTTGGGCATGCCACATGGTTGATTTTATTATTTGGTTGGATACTAGTTTTTTGGGGTTTCTGCTCGGAAAGGCGTTAGTTGGGCACACCCTGGTTGTGGGATTTGGTGTTCTAGGTAATTGCATTGGGCTGGGAAATGAATACCATCTTTTGTAACTTTTTGAAGTTTGGGAAACATATAGGTTTAGCCATGGCTAGCCCCTTTATAAATGTGTTGTAACATATCTGGTGTTAATAAAAGAAGAATAGGGGAGAAATTGTATTGGGAGTTTCCCCCTCCCGTCGCACTTTCCTATACTTATTGAAGTTTTGTTTCCACTACTTATAATGAAATTGCAATATTGAATGTTTATGAAGTTATTAAATAAGTGAAATTGAAATTGAATAATTGACTAAGTCTTTAAGAGTTATAAGTTAGGAATAGTCTAGGTTAAAGTACTTGTGTAACTTGTAATGGAATCTCATTGGTGTTACACGGCGCCCACAATGATCTTAAAGAAACCATAGAGTGGGTCATGATAATACCAAAACCGTCATGTAACATTCACTTTACGTGTAGGTAGTTATCCAATTTATTGACACCAATATTTTTGAGAATTATACTAGCATATCCCGCAACCCATGCTTAGATGATATGGTTTGTCTTGTTCTTTTCCAAATCAACTTTAGGTTTCACTATGGTTTTTACAGAGAGTGCAAAAATCATACATACAAAGGATGTAGAATAATTCGGGATGAATGTTGGGTGGGATACTTTGGAGATTATTGAACACATTTTCTAGATCAATCTTGCTTTTCAACTCTGCCAGCCCATCCAAAATTCCCTCAAAAATAATTTTCTCCCCACGCTAGGTAGCCATCTCCATAAGAGGCATGTTCCCATTTAGTTTGGGCGCCATGTAAGTTTTACACAACATTTTGTCAATGTCCCTATGCTCCCCGTTCCATGATCCTGGAGGACCTCTACAGTGAACCCTACATGCTTTCCCATCATGAAGAAACTCCCATTGTGTCCCTCTTCATGAGCAGAACAATTCCCTTTTGCATCATTTCCCAAAAATATTATGTTTACCTCAGTTTACAAGACTGGCACTAATGACCAGTGTCCTCCTCATGCCGATATGCAGACGTTAAAATTATCACTAGCATCGATCGGAGCGACTGAGGACTTTCTTAGTCGCGTCAATCCTCTTTTGGAAAGCTTTTTAAATATGGAGTCGAAGCTTCCAACTCTAGAAGCTTCGTAATGGAATTCTGGTAAATGGTTGGGCCATATGGATTTGAGGAAGCCAGTTTGGGTTCCTTTCCCCTATTAGGATGTAACTAATCCAAGAGATAAGTCTTTCTCCCATGATAAGAGGAACCATTTCCCCTCCATCCAAACCTCTCTTTTTGCCAAACACAAGCTAGTTTTTTAGTTCTAGTTGGAGTTTTGATTTTGGAGTAATCAGCAAGACATCTATAGCTTGTAGCACTCTAGTTTGTGTTTGAGGGAGAATTGTGTGTTTGGTTTGGTTTGAAGACTAAAGGGAAGAGCCTTAAAAATTTCATTGGTGGGGCTATCCATGAGATGTTATCAGAAGTGTGTGGGAACTCGGATATGTTGGAGGAGAACAACAATGTCAAGACGTTGGTTGTAATCTCTTTCTGAACTAATATGAATATAACTATTGATTGATTTCCTACATGACGTGTTATCTTACATATTTATGGATTAATGTTTCTTGACCTATTAAGTAGGTTGAATGCAATTTGTATGTTATCACGTTTGTTGTTTGATATTGTTTACTTGTTTTAGGTATTCGAAGGAAGGAAACGAAAGATAGCTAGAGTGAGGAAGCAAGATCATCACCAAGTGGAATAACGTACTAAGAGGTAGGCCCTCTTATTTGATTCTAGCTTAAGGATATTTTCCATAGATTTTTTGTTTGTGGCTAGACCCGCTCTCTCGGGCTAGAGGAATTGTTTGTGTCCGCACTTAGAATTTTATCTGCACCAAAAATTGGAGACACCACTAGGGAGCCAATCCTTCTGTTTGATTGTTTGTAATTTCATGGTTTTGTGTGAACTTTTCTAGTATCACCATTTCCCTTTAGTTCTGTTTGCTTTGCCTGGTTTACTGCTCTAGGTTAAAAATGTATAGTAGCAAGTATGGTCTTAGCCTTTGAATTTTTTTTTTTTACCTTGCACCCTCGGTTAGCGCATTTATTTTCATGATAGTTGTGTCGATCAGCTCGAGTTTCTCTAAAAAAGTCGCGCCAACCCCCTTTTGGCGCTTCTTGTCAGTTAGGTAGTCATGCCGATGCTTGTAGGTGAAGATTAGGTTTTACCCCAGATCTTAACCAGTGTGTCTTGCTCTCTTGATTTCTGCCTCTTAGCTTGTTTAGACTATGTTCTCCCTGACTGGAAAGCTTCATTTAGCTTGGTTTATTTTCTTGTTGATTTGCCTTCTTTTTACTTGATTTCTTGAGTCCTTGGATGGTTTGTGGCCTTAGGACATCTAGGTTGTCATCCATTCAGTTGATTGTGAACTTAGCGAGTCAAGTTGTTGGTGAATTTACTCATTACATTTCGTTTGTAGTCCTCTTATTGTTTTGATCTCCATCACACAAGTTTGAAAATTTTTGTTTGATTGTTTAAGCATCTCTTTTCCGGCATAGATCACATTGCTTGTCTTGTTTTTGGTAGAGTCATTGCATCATTAGTTTGGAAGAAATTCTCTTTTGTGCCTTTTCATTTGTTTGAGGATTGATTGTCTCGAAAACTTTTTCATTGAAGTGTTTTATGAAAGATTCATTTTGTCATTTCATGAAAAGTACATAATTCTAGTTTACTGCATCAATATGTTATGTTAGTTAGCATCATTGAAGACTAGAGTTGCATTTGCATTTGAAAAGAAAAAATAATTCCCTTTACTTTTGAAAGGACTGCTTGAAGTGCACTTGTTAGGAAAATAGGAATTGGAAAGAGTTTTTCATTATTTTGTTTTCGAAAAGTGAAGTAGTGAAAAATTCATTTTGCTTTCAATTTCTTGTTTGTTTGCATTTTGATTGTGTTTTCTACCATCTCTAGTGTAAACAATTCATCGAATTGAAAGAGTTTTGTATCATTTAGCTACATATAGGATTTTCCGAGTCACATCGCTAAGGCCTGAAAACCAAGACATACTTCAAGATAAACTTCAAAATGAACTCAATTAACCTAAGGCGCATTTGAAACCAAGAGATCACATCTAGAAGGGCTAGGCTAGAGACATGTTCTGACGTCTTTTGTTATGAAACCAGCTCACAAAAAGATAGAAGAGATAGATCAACGCCTTAGAATTCAGCCTCTTCAAGGGGGAAGCCTCTTTTACATTACACAAATGAACAATTCTTGGATGATTCAAATGAAAAAACCTCCTTTCTATATATAGGAGTCTAAGGGGTCACAATATAACCAAGCCGACCTAACAATAATAATATAAAGGCACAAAAATAACAATAGTGGGATTCTATGGGGCACAATAATAACAATATGGGGACAATAGGGGCACACCAATAACAATAAGGGATACAATGACGAGAGTAATGGGGGAATCACTAGTAGTATAGGGACCTAACATGCCCCTCTCCTTCAAAAACGTGTTGTCCTTAACGCTTGAGTAGTTCTAGATGCTTCTGTATAAAATTCTCATCCTCCCATGTGGAATCTTCAACGGGTAAGTTCTTCCACTTGATGAGATACTCTGAAATTGATCGATTTTGTAGCTGTCAAGTTCTTGTTTCTTTGACTGCTTCAGGTTCCAATATGATTTTTCCTTCCTCATCAAGTTCTGGCAATATTGTTTGAACTGGAAACTTGTCACCTATAACCTTATTTAAGCATGAAACATGGAAAACTGGGTGCACTCGGGAAGGAAGCTCCAGTTTGTATGCCATAGTACCTATCTTTTGCAACACCTTGTACAGACCATAATACTTTGGTGATAATTTATTATCCTTCTTAGCTTGCTTGAGGGACATTTGTTTATATGGTTGTAGCCGTAGGAATACCCAATCACCTACATCAAAAATTATTTCACTGCGATGTTGATCTGCCTGTTGTTTGATTCTATTCTGCGCCAAGGTGAGGTTATCCTTTAAAAGTTGGAGAACTTGTTACTAATGTTCGATGTGATCTTCCACTGCTTAAACCTTAGAATATTCTCTTAAATATGATGTGATGGATGGCGGATGATATCCATAAAGTGACATAAATGTGGTCATTTTTGTTGCAGTATGGAAGGAAGTGTTATACCACCATTCAAATAGAGGCAACCATTTGACCCATTGTGTTTGTTTATCAGATACAAAGCAACGAAGATATCCTTCCAAACATTTGTTTACTATCTCAGTTTTCCCATCAGATTGAGGATGATAAGATGAGCTATGAGCTAACTGAGTACCAAGATAAGAAAATAATTATGTCCAAAAATTTCCAGTGAAAATGGGATCTCTATTGCTTACAATAATCTTTGGGTTTCCATGTAGATTTTGAATTATTTCCATAAATGCAGTAGAAACTGTACTCACTTTAAATGGATGAGATAATGCACAAAAGTGTGCATACTTGGTAAGTTTGTCAACTACCACCATGATAACACTCTTTCCTTCGAACATGGGTAAACCTGTGATAAAATCCATTGAAACCTCCTCCCAATGTTGGCTTGGAATGGATAAAGGTTGTAATAGTCCTGGGGTCTTAATTGTTTCGACTTTATTTTGTTGGTAAACCAAAAATTCCACCACAAACTTTTGAATATCTGAGTTAAGGCCATCCCAGAAAAAATCCTTCTTAACCATGTGGTAGGTTTTTAGAAATCCTGAGTGCCCTCCTAAGGGAGAGGTGTGCGATTCCCTAAGATTCTTTTGTTTGAGTTGGGAATTCTTACATAGGTATAACCGATCCTTGTACCATAACAAATCATTTTTCCAGCTAAATGTATCAGATGTACTGGGATCTTGTTGTATCTTTAGAATGAGTGCCCACATTGCCTTGTCATTCTTCCATTCATCCCTTGCTTTATTTATCCAATCTAGTTGGATAATAGAAATGGCGCAAAGAAATGCTTCCACATCCTCATCCTTTCTTGAGAGTGCATCTGCCACAACATTTTGCTCTCTTTTTTGTAGATGATTTCAAAGTCATAGCCCAACATCTTTGTGACCCATTTTTACTGCTCTTCTGAAGATAATATTTTTTCTAAAAAGTATTTAAGACTCTCATGATCTGTTTTTACCTTGAAGTTTCTTCCCATTAGGTAGGGTCACCATTTCTTAAGTGCATGTAGTATTGCCAACATTTCCTTCTCATAAATAACTTTGTGTAAATTATTTCCTTTGATTGGATGACTTTCAAAAGCAATGAGTATTTATTCTTGCATTAAAACAACACCAATTCCATTTCCTGAGGCATCACATTCCACAATAAAGGTTTTTGTGAAGTACGGTGTAGCTAAGACTAGCGCTTCGCACATTTCCTCTTTAAGATGTTCAAAGGCCTTCATTGCTTCTGGAGTTCATGAGAATGCATCTTTCTTCAATAATGTTGTTAGAGGTGATGCTATTCTCCCATAATTCTTAACAAACTTGCGATAATACCATGTCAACCTGAGAAATCCTTGTAGATGCTTTATGGATGTGGGGATTTTCCATTCCTTAATGGTTTTAATTTTGCTAGGGTCTACCTTAACACCTTCATGAGATACAATATGACCCAGATATTCCACCTCTTATACTCCAAAGAAACATGTGGAGATTTTTTCATATAATTGTTTCTCCTCCAATAGTTTGAGCACCATGTCAACATGTTGGACATGATCCTTCCAAGACTTGATGTAGATTAGTATATCATCAAAAAATACTAACACAAATTTTCTAAGGAAGGGTTTGAAAATGGAATTCATCAAACCTTGAAATGTAGAAGGTGCATTAGTAAGGCCAAAAGGCATGACCAAAAATTCATAATGACCCTCATGAGTTCTAAATGTTGTTTTTGGAATGTCTTCTGTCTTCATTCAGATTTGATGATATCCTGAACAAAGATCCAACTTGGTGAAGTAAATTGATCCATGAAATTCATACAATAACTCATCAATGACAAGAATGGGAAATTTATCTTTAATAGTGAGCTTGTTGAGCTCCCTATAATCTAGACACATGTGCCATGATCCATCCTTCTTGTGAACCAATACTACTGGAGTAGAGAACGAACTTTGACTAGGTTGAATTATACCAACCTCTAGCATTTCTGCAACTATAAGTTCAATTTCACTCTTTTGGACAAAGGGATATCTATAAGGCCTGATGTTTGGAGGAACACTTCCTGGAATCAAATTGATAGCATGCTCATGATCACGAATAGGCGGGAGGCCTTTGGGAGTCTCAAATACCTTGGAATGGTTGTCCAAGACTTTTTGGAGATCTGGAGAAATGGATGATTTCGATGTGGGAACCTCTAGTGAACATAATTGTGTAATTATGCCTCATTGTTCTTTATTTAGAAGCTTTGTCATTCCGTTAGATCTGATTATCTTTCCCAGTTTCCCTGCAATACCCCTTAATTCAACTTCCTTTTCTTCTGAAGAGAATTTCATGAAAATTTATTGAAAATTAAAAATTATTGTACCCAAGGATTGTAGCCATTGAACTCCTAGTACAACATCAACACCACCCATTGGAATGGAAAGCGTTGCGCTATTCAATACATATTCTCCCATGGATAGCTTGATATTATGGCACTTCCATGAGCAATTTACGATTCCTCCACTTGCAACCATCACTTGACACTCTGGTGCCAGATATAGGAAGCAATTCTATTCCTTGGCTATCTTACAATGAATAAAATTATGGGTACTTCCCGAATCAATCAAAACTATTACCTTTTTCTTCTTGATATGCCCTTCGATATTGATAGTTTGAGGAGTGGTAATTCCAGCCAATGCATTACAAGATATGGTCGGATTCATTTCTTCTTTTTCTAGAGTTTGTTCTTGGTGTATATCCTCTTCTTTTGACATTTCTTGTTCCTTTTCTTCCTCCTCTTCACAATCTATGTAAAATAATTTCTTCTCGGCACACTTATGACCTTTATTGTATTTTCTATCACAACTGTAACAAAGCCCTTTTGCTCTTTTTTCTTCCAATTGTTGTGGTGTCAACCTTGTAGGTTGTGGATGGCTAGGGACAGCAACACTTCCATTCTTATGATTGTGAGTGGTAGGCTTCCTTGTTGCCATAATTTTTCTTTCCATTTTTCTTGCCAACCTGAATGCCTTCTCCAATGAATCTGGTTCCCAAAGGCAAACCTCATGTTGGATGTTATATTTTAAATTCCCTATGAACACATCAATCCTATGCTCCTCTGGAATATATTTTACACTTATATTCAATTTTTGGAAGTCCCGAATGTGCTCCATCATTGAACCCTTTTGTTTGAGATTTATCAATTGGCTAAAAAAAGTGTTGCTTTTTGTATCCTCATAATGTGCTATCATTTCATCCGTAAAAATAACCCAAGTGACAATTTGTTTATGAGAGCAAAGCCATAGATACCATACAAAATGATTTGGTTCCAAATATAAAGTTGCAATGCGTATCTTTTGTGTGTTTTGCACATTATGGAGATCGAAAAATTGCTCCATTTGTAGTATCCATGTTCCGAGATCCTTTCCATCAAACTTCCTCATATCGATCTTTGGAACATGGTGGTTCTTTGAGCCAATGTTAGAGTCTATGAAATCATGATTAACATTTATTTTGTTCTCATCATGAGTTTCCTTTACTACCCGTTCACCATTAGTAAGCATTTCTTGTAGAAACTTTGTCAAATCTGTCTTCAAATCTGTCTTCAAATCTTCCATGCCTTTCTCTAAATCATCCACCTTAGCTTCCATGCCATCCATATTAGATTCCACGCTATCCATCTTAGCTTCCACGCTGTCCATCTTAGCTTCCACGCTGTCCATCTTAGCTTCTATGCCTTTATTTAAACCATCCATCTTAGCTTCCACGCCTTTTTTTAAACCATCCATCTTAGCTTCCACACCATACATCTTAGCTTCTACGTCTTTATTTAAACCATCCATCTTAGCTACTGTTACTTTTTATGCGAGTGACATTTGTTGCACTTGGTCTCGTAATTTTGATATATCATGTTGCATTCCTTCCTCTTCTTCATGAGTCATGCTAGAGCTTTTAGGTTGCTTACTTGGTGTTTCCATTTTCTTTTTTCGGGGCATCAATTACCGATAATAATGCTTCACTATGCCCTTTGAATTCCTTCAAACTAATTTTTCAAACCAAGCTTATGCAAAAATTAAAAAAAAACTACACACCTTTCTTCACTTTGTAGGAGCTTGATATTGAATCTGATGTATTTCTGTAATTTTCAAACTCCAAGGTCTGAAATTTCTTTCTGCGATAATCCTCTGAGTAGTATTTCTAACTCAGCAAGTCTGATCAAGATTGGATTCTCCAATGAAGCGTTATGCCAAATCTCCCACGATGACTTGAGTATAGACTTGTTCAGTAGAGCACTCTTGTACGATGTGCCACGGGTCACTGTTTCAAACTTAGGTCCTGAAAATGGCATCCAAAACACTATAGTCCATCCTATTTCTGTAAATTCTTACTAAAATTGAATCTGATGCTCAGAGAGAAAGTTATGACGGTTTTCCCAAGGTGACCTGTTTGGAATGTAATTCGGGGGTATGCAAAAACCCTTACTTCCTCAGATTATATCTCTGAAAATATAGTGAGAGAGGATCTGCAATTTGGAACCGAGGTTCAGATTGTTTTTTTCTCAAATGGGTTTTTGTTTTAGCTTCTGAAACTTTGTAGCGAAAGAGTTATAGCGAAAATCCCACAATGACCTATTTTAGATGAAATTTTGGAGCTTACAAAAACCCTAATTTCCTCAGATCATATCTCCGAAAATATAGCAAGACAAGATATGAAATTCGGATCCAAGGTTCAGCGAGATTTCATATCAAAAGGGTTTTTTTTTCACTTCTGAAACATTGCAGAAAAAAAGTTATAGTGAAAATTCCACGATGCCCTGTTTGGAGCAGCGAAACCCTAGAATCCAAAGCTCTAATACCAAATGTTATGAAACCAGCTCACAAAAATATAGAAAAGATAGATCAACGCCTTGGAATTCAACCTCTTCGAGGGGGAAACCTCCTTTACATTACACACATGAACAATTCTTGGATGATTCAAATGACAAAACCTCCTTTCTATATATAGGAGTCTACGGGGTCACAATATAACCAAGCCGAGCTAATAATAATAATATAAAGACATAAAAATAACAATAGTGGGATTCTATGGGGCACAATAATAATAATATGGGGACAATAGGGGCACAACAATAACAATAAGGGATACAATGGCAATAGTAATGGGGAAATCACTAGTCTTATAGGGACCTAACATCTTTAAACCTAACATCTGTCATTCGCTTCAGCACTAGACAATGCTAGTACGGACTTGTGCTCCCCACATCGTCATGTATATAAAAGGAGACCCCACTAGGTTGCAATCCTTGATCCATAGGAAGCCGAGTCTTCTGCCTTATAAACGTGATACACCGAACACAACATTCGGGGAGATTGTCTGCCCATACTTCTCGGTTCGCTGGGAGGTATTATGCAGTTCACGGTTACCTGGTAATCCTTTTTACCTAGATCATCCTAAGTAGTCATTTGATCTTTTTGACTCCTTAAACTTAAAATATCATCCGAGTGCTTGTCCTTTCGAGCTCGTTTCAAACTGAAAGTGATAGAGTCATCTTTACTTCTTTCTCGACTCTTAAAACATGAAAGAGCACCAGTTTATTTATGCGTCTTAAAAAATTGTTGCCCACGATCTCATAACATTCATGTTAGTCTTTTCTAGACCAAATCATGAGTATTCCTTAAAACACATTTTAAAGCCTTGAAATTCATCTCTCTTTTCTTATTATTTGAGACGAAGTCATCGTGGCTGAACCATCAGGTTCGCCTAGTTCCTCTTCCTCTCCTCTGTCTGAAAGATTGTCTGAGGAACCTTTTCCTGAATTACCGCAGTCACATGAGGACCAAGGTGTTGAACTCGGAATTGTTCTAAGAATTCAAACTTTGTCATCTCATCCTCCACCTCCTTTAGATACTGGGTCACTTTCTAACATTGGCCCAAAATCTCCGGATAACCATATCCAGACTCTCGAGAGTCCATCTACTACTGAAGGTCAAATTGGACTGGTTGTTTATCCTCTGAATCCTCTGTTCGATCCTTTTGTGATATCAGAACGGCGTCTATACAGTCCATACGATCATCCAGGTATTCCTTTGGAATTATCCCCTCGAACATCTTCGGTCGTTTGTCGTCACTTGTTTCCACCCATGGAATCCGAAGGCGAAATTCCAGTCTCCTCTCTGGGTCACTTAGAGGTTTCCACTCCACACACTGTCGAAGAGGAAGAATATCCTTTTCCTCCTGAAGGTTTCCCCTACACGGGAAGCATTCCCATCAGTTTTTATTGGGATTTACCACCTAATTATGCGACTTTAGCTCAGTTGGTTTCAGGTACGCCTAGTGCCTCATCACTTTATCATAACCTTGTCTGGTCATCTGGCGCTAGACCAACCTCAGGTATGTTCATCGAGAACCCAACCTCTCAACCGAGTGTGCATTTTGCAGTTACCTCATTTCCGTGCAACCCACCATTCCAAATCCTCTTGTCTCGTCAGTCCAGTTACCCGTCCGGTTCAACTGATGACCTCGAGTCATGTCTTTGTCAGTTCTTTGATCCATCTAGTAAGTGGACAAGATGTGCTACTGCCTGGGGGTAGAATCCAAATGTTTCTATGGTGTCAGGCACAACCAATGTGAGTGGATCAATATCTCACATGGTTGGGATGAACCAACCCTCCTTTGGTGCCATTCAAAACCCTGCTGGTCCTGCTAGATCAAGCAATGTCCAGTACCAACAGGTTCAAAATCCTGTTGGTCCGTCTGGGTCAAGCAATTTCTAGCATCAGTAGCCTTATGAGGCTTAGGTTTAGTACCAAACTCCTTATGTTACATATGGTTCCCAAGGAATGGTCAGTCTGCCTTATGTCCTTCAGCCTAGTCAGTCCGCCGCTCTCGGCGGCTATGGTCAAATATAGTTCTAAAATTTTCAAGGTATCAATCCGAGAATTGTTCAAGTACCCTTGCAGTAGCAAGGATAGCTTCTGCGGAAACAAGGGAAACCTTTGCTGCAGCAAGGGCCATTCATATAACAGCAAGGAACAATAGTGCCACAGTAAGGACAACTGCAATAGCCGTAGGGGCAACCCTCGCAACAGTTGCAGCAAACCATGCAACCACGAATGCAGTATGTTCAACAAACCTCCCAACCTATGTCTTTGCAGGGCCAACCTCTGCAGCCGCAGGGACAACCTTCGCAGCCACAAGGTCAACCCTTGTAGATGCAAGGCCAACCCAAGCAGCAGCAACCCTTATATTCATATCAACAAGGTCAACCTTTGCAAGGACAAGGTCTAGGTCAAGTCCTACAGCAACAAGCCCAAAATCCTAATGTGCAAGGGAAACAGGTTCAGAATCCTTTTGTTCGGGTAATAGCTCTAAAATCCCTATGTCCAAGTGTAGCAGGTACAAAATCCTTATGTCTAAGGGAAGTACGTCTTAAACCCTTATGTCTAGGGGCAACAAGTTCAAAACTCGTATGTCCAAGGATAGCAAGTGCAACATCCATATGTCCAAGGTCAACAGGCTCAATAGCCTTTTAACCTGTATGTTGCTTATTAGCAACCTATGGATGGACATTTTCAAGGCTTTCAAGGTCTAAATCCTCCATATAGGCAAGGTAACCTACAGTGGGGGAAAATTCAAATGCCATACGGACAAAACCCTCCACTATGGGGACAAAATCCCTACTAGAAGGGACGGATCCTCTGATTGGGCCCGCTTATCGGCCTCCCATGCCTTTCAATACTCAATTTCCATTCTTGAAAACATTAGAATTTACAGATGTGTTTCAAATCATGAATGATCTGATTCTTCATTCACTGTATTAGCCTCTAGTCCCTTCCAAGATCCTGAGTGATTGTCTGAAGTTTGAAGGAAAAGAGAAAGAGTATCCGCAAGCCCATGTGATGACATATCATCTCTGTGCTCCTAGAATTCCTACGTTGATGATCCCATTCGTCTTCTTCTTTTCCAGTGAACTCTTATAGGTGCTGCAGCTAAGTGGTATATCAAACTGCCTCGAAATACCTATCATGACTTTAACACTCTCGCAATGGCCTTTCTCACACATTTTCAATTGTCGTTTCCTATGAAACTGGCACCCATTTGCTAACGTCACTCAAGAAAGACACTGCGGCCCACATCTCCTATCATATCCATGAATGGAGACGTAGGCATCGCCTAATTAAGTTCGAGATTGCTAATCAGTTTTTTACTGAATGGTTCACCAAATACTTCATCAAGAAAATTGCTGAGGACATTTCTATGAGAGGATGTGTCACTCAGGAATAAGCCATCGTGCATGCCCAGTATCTAGACCTTGTCTATTCACAATCTGGCACGTTATATGATGTGTTACCCAATGTACCCAGACCATCATCTGATCTGACGACATATAAGTCTCCTGCTACACCTCCTGTTGATGGAGTAATTGGTTCAGTGACTCAGACCCCTGCAAAATATTCTTCCAAACAGAAGTCGGTCTCCAACACTGCTTCCAATGAGTCTTCTCGTAATCCACCTGGCCCTGGTAAAACCTCTGAGGTCCACACTGTTCAATCTACCACAGTGGACAAATCCTCTAAAGGTAAAAAGAAAGGAAAAGACAAGGGTAAAGCTGATGCCCCAAAACAGGGTCCTCCTAAGTCATCTGCTGGAGATGCTTCTCAATGGAAGCCTAAGTATCCATGCCTCATTTGTGAGGAGGATCACTATACTAAGCATTGTCCCAAACAATCCGAAGTTATTCGTTTGCTCAAAGTGACTCCAACTGTCCTAAAAGATCCATTTTCGTCCCAGCAGACCCAAATGGTAAATCAACCTTAGTCGCCTGCTTCCTCAGGTTCACAAATGTTCATGATGAGTACGCCCATTAATGTGGCTACTAGATCAAAATATTATCAAACTCCTACCCCGATAGTAGGGAAAGAGAAAGAAGCTATCCCTTCTTCTTCTACCCCGTCAAGTTCTGGTCCTCTCCATATAGAGTGACCTAATCCTAATTCCTCCATTCGACCACCTTCTTGAGGTGTTCTACAAAAATCCTCATACAATCCAAATGCTCGATTCGATCAGCATTATAATATTGTTGAAGATTTGGTTTGGGCACCATCATCTATGTTTGTTCTCGAGGTACTTCAAAGCTACCCATCTCAGCGGAAATCATTACTGTCGAATATTAGGGGTATTGATCCTACTGATTCTAATCTTATCTGTTTTGATCTAGAAAACCACATTCCATGCTTGCCTCATCAAATTGCCTTTCTGATTTAGGTAATCATCAATGAGAAAACCATTCATAGGACCGTCATCGATGAAGGTTCTTCTACCTGCATCATGTCTGTCGCTTGTTGGAAGGAAATTGGTTCTCCTACTATGAACCAGTCCCCTAACACTTTGGAAGCTTTTGACGGGTGCGATTTGCGACTATTCGGTGTCTTACCCAACCTTGCCATTACTTTGGAGGGCAAGACAGTACACGCCGAATTAGAGATCGTTGATGCTAATCTCAATTATAATATTCTACTTGGGCAAAGTTGGACCTATGCCATGCATGTTGTAGCCTCCTCCTTGTTCCGTGTGATTTGTTTTCCCCATCAAGGGAAGATAGTCACAGTCGACCAACTGTCCTTCTTTGCCTCTTCCTCCTCAGATGGCAATGTTCTATATGTCAAGCACACCGGTGCTCCTTATGAGAGTGTGGGGGTAGGGATTTTTAAAGATCCTTCTTTGATGGGAATTTTTCCACTCCCACCTCCTCATGTTGCCTTTGTCAACATGATCTCGGTCAAATCTGATCCTTGGGTCATTCCTTCACTAGGTCATGTTGATACATGGGCGAGGTTATGCTGCTAAGTCCCTACGAAATCAATTACGTGGAAATTGTTTTGGCTTCGCCTTCAGTATCCTTTGATCCTCCTATTTCAAGAACATTTCTCGATGCGTATTCTCAATCCCCATGGCTTGGTGCTTCGGAATCTCCCAATCCATTAGTTGAGACTTTTCTTTCTGACGAGATTATCATGGGAGTAATGTCTCTAGAGGAAGTACCTTGGAACGACACTCATCACCGTTCCTCATTCTTGCCTAGCCCGGCGGTCATGCCTACTTGTCTCAAGGAGTTCTCTTCTCAGTTCCCCTCCCTACCACTTCATATGCCAATCGTGACTCATAAAGTTTGGTTGGAAGGGAACATGGGTAACATTACCCAAACAATGCCAATTGATATTTCTATCAATCCTGGTGTTGTTGAAAATGTCCATATCAGGGTAACTTGTTCTCCAGATGAGATCAAGCTCTATACTCATCTATTCCAAGAGATCTAGTATGTGTTCGTGTGGTCATATGAAGAAATGCTTGGCATTGACCCAAGTATAGTCGTGCACGAAATACCGACTTATCCCCATGTGAAGCCCGTTCGCCAACGTCTTCACCCAGTGCACCCTAGAAAAGTGGCCACCATCAACAGTGATGTTGAAAAACTTCTCAAAGATGGATTTATTTATCCAATCCCTCTTATAGATTGGGTGTCAAATATTATACCAGTGACAAAGAGACAAGGAACTATTCATGTTTGCGTCGATTATCGTGATCTCAATCGTGCCTGTCCAAAGGATAATTACCCTGCTCCCTTCATTGATCAAATCATTGATGAATGTGCTTGGAGAGAAATCTTTTCCTTTATGGATGGTTTTTCTGGTTACAACCAGATTAACATTGTGTCGCCTGATCAAGATAAGACAGCCTTTATTTGTCCATGGAGTACCTTCATGTATAAAAAGCTCCATTTTGGCCTTAAGAATGTTCGAGCTACATTTCAGAGAGAGATGCCTTATGCGTTCCACGATATTCGAAACATCGTTCAACCTTACTTAGATGACCTTCCCACTCATTCTCATAAGTGTCGTGATTACCCTGATCATCTCCGACAAAAAAAAATTCATTGTAGACACTACAACATTCGACTGAATCTGCATAAATGTGTCTTCTGCGTCGAATACTGATGACTCCTCGGCTTTAGTTTCTCTAAGGAAGGAATTTGCCTTGATCCTCTTAAATTCGAATCCATTGTTAATTTACCCCCTCCATCTTCATTGCACCAACTACAGAGTCTGTAGGGAAAAGCAAATTTCCTCTATTGTTTTGTATCGAATTATGCTAAGATAGCTTCAGGGTATACCCAATTTCTCAAGCAAGGAACTCCCTTTGTTTGGGATGAGGTTTCCCAAAATTCTTTTGATGACCTCAAGGCTATTCTCATAAATGCTCCTTTGCTCCATCCCCCAAATTATCATCGAGATTACTTCCTTTATCTAGCTGCAGCCTCTAGTACCATCGCTATGGTGTTGGTACAAGATGATGACGAAGGAAATGAAAATGTTATTTACTACCTCATTCATAATATCCTCAACATCGAGATGCGTTATTCTCATGTTGAGAAGTTGGCTTTGGCTTCCGTGCAGGATGTTCAATGCTTTTAGCACTACATCCTTCTTCGCACCACCACTGTAATTTTTGAATGCAACCCCATGACCTACATCCTGACTCGTCAGTTGTTGGGAAGAAAGTATTCTAAATGTATTTTCATCCTTCAAGAGTTCGATTTGGTGTTCACTACTGCCAAATCTAAGAAATCACTAGTTTTTGCTGAGTTAATTTGCTCCCTTCCTTCTGCGTCTCTTCCTTCTGGTGCCGACGAGTAGCTCCTGGACGAGACTCTTTTCCTGATTAACACCCTCGACCCATGGTATAGTGATATCATCATGTATCTCCAGACATCTACCTTCCGCTGTGCATTGACCAAGGATGATCGCCGAAGCATTCGGTATCAATCCCATCCCTACCGTATTATTGGAGATACTTAATACTGCATTTGTGTCGATTCATTTCTTTGTCAATGTCTAACATGTTATCACTGAAAAGATTTCAAAGGAAAAGGGTAAGGTAAGGAAGCATTGGTCTTGGTCATTCTCATGCTCCTTTCATGTGTAAGAAGCACTTGGAAAATTCAAGGTCAGCATACATCATATTTCTTTGAAGGCTCAAGCAAGTCAAGTAAGGTAATCCTAAATTTTGATATAGACTACCTTTGGAAGTTTACCTTAAAGAATGGTGTCAAGTTATTTAGTTTTGAGCAGCCTCATGTCATCTGGAAGAGTAATTACAAGATAAAGAAGCTCAAGACAGTCAAATTTTGGCATTAGAAACTGTGTTTTGTGATTACACAGCAGTTTCGTAGCGCGCTACGAAACTGCTGAAGATGATGCCTAATACACAGCAGTTTCGTAGCGCGCTACGAAACTGCTGTAGCTGCATATTTTGAGGAAGATTGACCAATTTTGAGGGACAAAAGGGAAACCTTTTTGAAAATGAGTTTATGAAGAAAGATCATTTACGCAATACAAGCAATCCAGCAAGGGAAAACAAGCAAAGAAAAAGCATATATGAATCATAAACCATTTGTTATAAAAGCGATCACAGCTAGTATTGTTCATTATCCTTCAGGCAGCATTAAAGAGGTTTTATCTTCACACGGATGCATGGAAAAGGTCTACAACACATGAAGAACATGGCACTTCAATACATTTTTGTGTAATCAAAGAAGAACAGCAGAGATAATTAATTTTGAAGATCCTTGTGGAGACCAAAAGCAAAAAAAGGAGGAACTTTCTCTCCTTGTTTTTACCAGTCAATTTCTAGAAGCATTTCTGAGCATTTAAAAACTCATATCTGAAAAGTGAAAGAGGTTTTCATTCTTAAGATACGAAAGTAAAAAAACCTCTTCCACTTTCTTCAAATCCATTATTATTTGAGAAAATGAATAATCAAACTTGCGCTACGAAACTGCTGTAGGTGCAATTTTTCACAAGCATATTTTTACACATGTTTTTCAAAGACTCATTCTGGGTGGTAGGAAATATTTTTCAAAAAACCAAGAGAGGTTTTTGTTCAGCATCGATTGTTTCACAAAAGACTCCTTCAGTTTTTCCAAATACAGTTTTTATGAGAAGTTGTGAGCTCTGCCCCAAGACCTATTTGTCAGCCAGAACAGAGCAAGGGACAGTCTCCTAGTTTCTAGGAATAGCAAAAGGATGAGTCATCAAGAGCTAGCTGGAAGGTTATGAGCACCATAAAATTCGACTTCATGGATTTATAGGTGTTAAATAATGCTTTAAATGTTTAGATAAGGTTGTTGTAATCATAATAAGGAGTTACACTCCTAGTTGTATTAGGTCTCTAGGACTCCTAGTGTTATAGACATTTTTGTTCCTTACAACATGAAGCATGAAATGTCCATAATCTAAGGGATCCAAAGTCCCTAAACATGTTGTTCCTACCCCTAGAGGAATAAGGTCAGCAAACCACAACACTGAATAATAGTTCTCCACCTGAAAACACTAAAAAACAAGCCAATTCTGGATCATGTCAACTGCTACACTGGCTACCTGCACTGAATGTCAACTGCTACACTGGCTACCTGCGCTGAATGTCAAATCCAACACTAGCTACCTGCGCTGAACGAGTTTGGACATGTGGCAGACTCATTCCTCAAGGTGTCAGAGCCCAGGAAGCTTCCAAAGTGACACTTTCATCAAGGAATTCGACTGGTGATGAGTAAGAGGGTCTAGATCTCCAAGTGGAAGCAAGAACCTCCAAGTGGACTCAAGAATTGAAGAATAACTGAAGTGAGAGAAGACACTAGTCAGCTTCATGCCAAGCTCAAGCTGACTCATCCTTTCTCCAAAACACCTATATATAGAGCTCTCTCATGAGGTCTAAGGAGGCTGGAATCTGGTGAATGTAAGGAAGTGTTGTTGGTTTGAGTATAGAACTATTGGGTGATTTGCTTGAAGGAGGTGAAGAGGAGATTTCTTTCTGCTGGGAGGTGATGCTGGATTGGGCCTTTTATGGTTGTATCACTTCCTGAACTTTACTTCTTCCATTAATAAAGCATTTGAGGTTCTTCTATATGCATGTGTCTCAATGATGTGTTGTTATACTTGTGTATTTGATTTATTCTAATCCTTGAATCAATTATGAACGTATGCTTCTTGTAGTTTCCCTCTCTTGCCATTTTGTAGGATCTTGGTGTAGCTGGGCCAGTGAAAGAGCAAGGAGCTGGGAGCAAGCAGAAAAGAGAGAAGATTGGATCAATCATTAGAGAAATACATCAGTTAGTAGATCTCTTTCTCCCCTCTCTTACATCTCATAAAGAAGTAATCTCAAATAGCTTTGCTTTGATTGTTGCTGAGGTACTATCACACTTAGAGTGGGATAGGGTCATTCCGTATTTGATACTTTTCCCAACAACAAATTGGCGACTCCGCTGGGGATCGTATCTTGTTGGTTGTTTGTGTTTTTGCTATTCATTTCATAAACACAGGGAGTACCGAATCGAACTGCATTTGGATCTTTCAAATGCAAAGTAGAGGGCAGCTACTCTAGCTCAGTTTCTGGGAATGTTTATGATTTGAAGAGCTGATCCACAAGGACTCTAAACAGCTCTTAGTGATAGCTTTTCATCCTCCTTTTCATCCCTTAGTGTGTACTTGACTGATAGCTTCTGATTTGGCCAAAAACTGTTGATTTGTGAGCAATCTGTGACCCGGAAACTGAGAAAAATGAAAGTTTGACTCTTCATTGTAGACACTGTGAAGGCAGTCTGCATTTCAGCGCAGATCCTGAAGGGGCTACCTGCGCTGAACGTCAAACTGACAGTGTACCACCTGCGCTGAACCAGTTTTGCCTAGTGCTACTGGGGTTCCCTGCTGTTTATTGCCCTGTTTTCATCCTTGTTTTTGGATCCTGTTACCAGTCAATGTACCTATCTGAAACCAACTTTCCTTGCCACTATTCCGCCTCGGTTGTATAAAGAAACTGTATTTTTTCTTTGTGTATTTCTTGTATCATTTGCAGTTTCCCATAATGAAAGTGAACTAGTATTGTTGTGGCCTCTTAGATCTAGACCTGTGATAAAGTGTCATTTTGATCTTAAGAGTTAGCTTGTTTGCTGTTCATAGCTGATTGAGCTTTTTCTTTCGTCATATGGTTTGAATTTATATATTTCTAGTGTCAAAACAAGTAAATCTTAAGGTGTCTTTTGGTTTTGGACAAGCTTGTTTGCTTTCACTTGAAATTGAATTCAAAGTTATACAACAGCTTTCTTTTTGTATTACATCAACATTAAGAAAGAGAAAAGAAATACCTGCATTGTGCATGTGCATTTTGACAGCTTGCATGTTGATTTAGGAAAAAGTGCATTAGTGTGTGCTCTATGATCTGTGTGAAAAGATGATGTCTTTCTTTTCCCTCAGTAGTTAAGATTTTCAAAGTTGAAAGATTGAAAAGCTTGCTTATCATCTTAGACTACATTTAGGAGTGTTACCATACATCTCGTGGTGATCCATAAAGGCAAACTGCTAAACAAGATCAACCTTAAAATAAATTGAATTTACATAACAACGCATTGAAACATAATGCAAACACATAGAGGTCTAAGCTAGAGACGTGTTCCGGCGTCGTTAAACGTAGTGACTGTCGATCTCGAAGAAGGTGGGTGATTCCCCCTGAGAGTCGGTGGCACTAATACGGACTTGTGCTCCCACGTACCGTCGCGTATATATTGGGAGACCCCTATAGACATATATCTTTTATCCATAGGAAGCCGTGTCGGCCGCCCTACTGATCGCAATGCAGTGAACACAGCATTCACGAAGATCGACCACCCGTACCGTAAAACGTATTTTGTGGTTTTACGAAAGGTTTGGCACACCCTCTGCCTAGATCTCCAGAGCAGTTTCTTTTGGCCTTTTTCAAACTCTATAACTGAAAACGTCCATCCGAGCATTTGTCACTTCGGGCTCGTTAAAACATCGAAGGAGACTAGAGTCATCTTTAGCTTTTTCTCGACTCTTAAAAAGTGAAAAAGCAAGTTGTGTCTAAAAAGCGTCTAATAAAATTCATTCAATTCAGAAACACAAATTTCCCCTTTTAATATTTTGGTTGATCGAGTAATCCGCAATCGTGGAAGAAAGTCAATTGAAACCCCGTCGTTCGCGGAGGCTTACGAGTCAACCGTCTTTGTCTCCGGAATCGAAAATAGTATGGACAAAGCAAACTCGTTTAACCGGTTCAAAATCTCCTTTAAAAGTTAGAACAAGTGTTCCAACTACATCTGAGGTTCCGGTTTCTCCAAACATTTCTGGAAACCCTGCCTCTATAGAAGAAGTTCAACAGCCACAAAAGGACAGCAATACTGATCCTAGTCTAGGGGCAAATACTTGTATAACTGAACCAGTTCCATCTGTAACAGGTCCAGAGAGTTTTGTTCCTCAAACAACTGTCGCTGTCGAAACAACCACTTCTTCGGCACCAGAAATATTTTACGGACCTGACGGTCTTCCTCTTCCACCGGGTTTGATTGCGATAGAGGAAATTGCAGAGGATCCGCAAGCAAGTACTCCAACCCATTTTGGAGTCGGGGTCACTCTATTTCCTTCATCAGAAGTTAATCCACCACAAGTGGAAGTTCCTGTAGAATCGCTAGGCAATCTATTGGATAGACTTAAGATGTCTGAAAAACCGTCATCATCTAGGACTATGTAAAATGAAACAGCGACAACAGAAACCCCTGCCGTCACTCCGACGATGTTTGCCGGCATATCAGCTGTCCCGACTAGCTCACAACCGCTAGAAGGAGTCCACTAAGGGACTATTTCGACAGTATGGTCTGTTCCAGTTTTTTCATCCAGAGTAATATCCGGCAACTCTTACGTTGAAACTCGACAGATTGATCCTCATGGAGGTCAATTTGGGCCATCCAGTCCTCAAGGACTAACAATCCCTCTGAGTTCCGGATTGCTACCGTAAGGGGGGCAGTATGCCCTTTCATTACCCCCTCCGGGAGGATATCCATATGGCAGTTCTCAACAGTATTCAGGTTATACTGGAATTGCATCAAGTAGTTGGGTAACTATGCTACCTCAACAACCAAGGGTTGTATATTCTATGCAACAATGTGTACCTATGACGAACATCCCAACCACACCGGCAATTGTAACAGTGTCACAAGTTCAAGCGATGCCTGTTGCATGTCAACCTCAGATGTCTCAGGTTGTAATGCAACAGCCCCTTGACCATGGGTCACAACCACAATCGCCAATTGGTGGGGCGACACAGGTCCAAATGGGTACAATTACCCCACACCTTGGTCCAACAGTTAGCATAGCACAACAGAACATGGCTTCACAACCATGGCTAGTGCAATACCAACAACCACAATTCCAGCAAGTATACCAAGGTTCTGAGCAGCAGATCTTTGCGAACAGTGGACAACCGTATATCCAAAACGGTCAAAGCCAACCGCTTTACAGTGGTCCGGTCCACCAACCGTATCAGTCATACCAACATCAATTACGTTATGCTGGTATGCAAAGGCCCATTGCTCAAGCGATTCCATCGTACCCTGGTTATGCTTCGCCTAACCTGAATCAACAGTTACCATTTGTGGAAACTTTAGAGTTACCCGATTTACACCGGTTAACCAACGATCCGATTGCTTATGCCCCTTGGTGGCCAGCGATTCCTCATAAACTTCCATCTGACATTCCTAAATTCAATGGAAATCCAGGTGAAGACCCATCGAATCACGTGATGACTTTTCATCTGTGGTGTTCATCGAACACCCTAAACGACGATTCGATAAGGCTTCGTCTTTTTCAGAGGACATTGATAGGTCCAGCGGCTAAATGGTATATTGAATTGCCAAGAGCCTCTTTCGACAATTTTAGTTCCCTAGCCACGACCTTCTTAACCCATTTTAAATTACCGATAAGGTATGAAACTGGAACGGAAATCTTAACCAACTTCAAGCAGACGACGGGCACACATATATCCAATCATATATATGAGTGGTGTCGTCGTCGCAGGATGGTAAAGACTTATGTTCTAGATCAGCTGTTAGCTGAATGGTTTATAAAGTCGTTACTTCCTGCCATAACGGAAGATGTGGCCAAGGGGGGAGTCGTAACGGAGGAGCAAGTTATTGCTCGTGCACAATATCTAGACTTAGTATATACTCAGTCCGGCACGCTCTATGATAAAATACCTGACGCCCCTAGACCGGAATTCTCAATTCCTCCTCCTCCTAAATCAAACAATGACTCTCGCGCCAATGATGGCGTGTTTGGCAAACACCAAATTTCTAGTAAAAATGCAAATGAGGAACTTCTTGCCTCGGAAGTAAATGCCATGTCGACCGACAAGGGCAAACAACTGAAGCAACCAGGGGGCAAGAAGAAAAAGAAAGGGAGAAAAAGGAAACCCCCGGCAGGGTGTCATATATGCGATGAGGATCATTGGACGAAAGATTGTCCACATATAGCTGAAGTTAAGAAACTCTTTTAGAGTTCAAAAACCCTAGCAGTATTGACTGATCCGTTTCCTAATCCAGGTCAAAATCTGGTTGCTAATCAAAATACTTCCCGATCCCAAGTACTTATGTTGTCTACCTCAAAGCAGCAAAATGATGCTTTGACAAGGAATAAAGATTACGGGAATCCACAACGGTCGAATAACAAGGCTGATGAACAACCTAGTAGTTCGACGACAACTTTGACCAAAGTGGTGAAACCCATCATTCCTGAACAGATGATAAAGTCACCAAAGGGAGTAGTACCCAAATCAACACTTAATCCTCGTGCAAAAATAGCACAAAATTATAATATAATAGAGGACCTGGCTCAATCGTCGTCCGCTATGTCGACACTCGAGGTACCGCAAAATTACCCCTCCCAAGAGCAAGCTTTATTATCAGCAATAGGTGGCATTGGCCCAATGGATTCCAATCTCGTGGCCGTTGATCATAAAGAATATGACCCTCAGTTACCAGCTCAACTAGCTTTCCTTATTCAAGTGAAAGCCCTCAACAAAACTATTCATCGGACAATTATTGATGAGGGGGCATCTACATGTCTTATGTCGATGAGTTGCTGGAAAAATTTAGGCTCACCACCCTTGTCGAAATCTTCGACGATGTTAAAATCAATTGATGGATGGTCATACACTCCATACGGGATTTTAAGTAACTTGCAAGTTGAGCTGGGGGGCAAAACAGTAGAAGTTGATGTTGAAGTAATCGACGGAAACCTCGATTACAACATCCTACTGGGAAGGCCCTGGATATATGCCATGGCCGCAGTTGTGTCGACCTACTTCAGGAAGATTGCATTTCCCTTTCAAGGAGGAATTACAGTCGTCGACCAACAAACTTTCCTCCCCGATAGTTCACAAGTTGCGGGAAGCATTCCAATGATCCATGGAAGCAATCATTCGCTTCAAAATATTGGAGTAGGCCTCCTAAAAGACCCTGCCTTAATGGGTACTTTTGCCCTACCGCCTGCAAGTAATCTGACGGAAGTGGCCACAGTGGAAACCTACAATATGAAATCTTCTATATCTAATGGATTCAGAAGATTCCTAAACATTTTGTCAGCGTGGATCATTGCCCTAATAGAGATACTGTAAATACAGTGGGCTCCGAGGACGGTTCTTATCTCGTGTCAACCTCGTTAAAAAATGAAACAAGGAGTCATGAGGATAGTTCATTTACTATGTCAACCTCATTAAAAAATGAAAACAATCCCCTTTCCAAATCTCAAAGGTAAACCTTCATTCCAACCACCAAGTTGAATGCAATGAAGCTTGGGGGGCATGCACCTCGATTTGCGTTGTTATGCTGGGGGCATGAAAACTTATCATCGAGCAGTTTTAGCATAAAGTTCATGCTCGTTAAAAAATAAACGCAAGATCCGAGCAGTTTTAACGCGGTCTTCATGCTCGTTAAAAAATAAATATAAGCAGTGAGCAATGTTTCCTCCAGAGTTTAAGCTCATTTTTAACTAAAAAATGAACCCATCCCGGTAAATAACCGCTGTGATCGTAAATTTATCAGCCATAAAAGCCTTGGTCGTGTTTGCACCTGCCACCTCCACTTTCATTTGGCCAATCGTTCACCTCCATATGATTGTTTACCCATTTTGAGGAACAACTGCGAAGAGTGATTTCACCTAGCCATCCTTGTGACACTGCCGTGATTGGAAAATTTCAACCTGTACCTGGAATCAGCTGTTATCCCTGTTCATCACTCGTTCCTCAAAAGACGAGTCTTCTTTAAGCTCTTTTCAACTGACTTGTAAAATATGAAAAGACTGCCGAGTTTTGGCCTTCCAGCTCGTTAAACGACCGGAAGAGCTATCCCTCCTCTAGATTTTAATCTTTTTGGACCTGAGGGATTATTGCACAAAAAGATCGAGCGCTTGTTTTGTTCGGCTCGTTAAAACTATCGAAAACTCATCCCTTCTGTATTGTTTTATACTTTTTCGGACTTAAGGGATTAGATGACGAAAAAGGAATTTTGGAGTTAACTTTATGTACCTTTTCAGACTCTCTAAAAATGAAAAGGACCGAGTTTTCTTTGTCGCTAGACTCGTTAAAATGATTAAATAGCGACAAACTTGTCTTTAGACGAGAACGAGTTTCCCTATCACTAGGCTCGTTAAAACATAGCGATGGGCATGCCCGAAGGGTAGGTTATAGAACAAGCATATGTTATCCTCCTCAAGCTTGACAAAAATAAAGAGGAACTGGTCAGAAATGACTGGGGAAAAATTGGGAGAACCTCAAAGCTTTAATGGTAGCAAGTCGCTCTTGGACATGACACTTTTCCTCCGTATCACATCGGGTTGGGTTGTTTCATTCACCGGTCTCATCACCATGGTCTCGCCAAACCATCCAAATTTGGGGTAATGCTACCAATCCATCGCATCAGTATCGTTATATGTTCAAGAGATTTTGTTCAGAAAGAGTCAACCGTGTCCCATCCACTGCCATACATTATCCTTCATCCATCCATGATCGCCACCCTGAATCATATGCCACAGATTGTTTTCACCTCCATTAAAGTCATTAGCTCCGTTCCGTGTCACTGATGTGGGATTCATTAAGGCCCTCGTTTGACGGATCGCTTCTTGTCGACTTCAGCTCATTATCCAAGAAGTTGATCTAGGAACAAACCCCTCAGTACTTTGAAGCTTGCATGCCTCAATGGCAAGTTTCTCACTTCCGGCGACAGGTATACATCAATGACCTTCGACCAGAAGATTTTGCGTGGTGTTCGACGCCAAGTCCTTTATTCACACCACGTGAATTGTACTGTAGTACCTTGAGGGTCATTATCATTATCGGTGATTCCTCTCGCGCTTGTTAACGGTTTACATCATTGACCGGTAATCAAGCGATGTCTTTCCATGTTCGACTTCAGCGCAATTCTCACATGGATCGACTTGTACTTAGAGTGAAGATCGAACAAGTTTGAAGACCCCAGATCCAGTTTCATCCATCTGGGCTGCGATATATAAAGACATTTGACATGTACATCATTGCAGCAGATGATCATCCTACTCAAAGGATGATAATTTCAGCAGAGAATTATCAGTCTACCATCAGACGATCGTCTGTTCTATGTACCAAAATGAATTTATAAAGCTAAGCATGGGAATGCCCGCCTCAGCTAGATCATGAAAGCAGAATGTAAAATAATGTATTGTATTGTATTTTATTACAGGTCACCTCTCAGCGATTGAATGAACTTCGGGTCCTCCGGATAAAGCATTTCACCCGATAAACGACCTCATACTTTAGGGGGCAACTGTTATAGACATTTTTGTGCCTTACAGCATGAAGCATGAAATGTCCATAATCTAAGGGATCCAAAGTCCCTAAACATGTTGTTCCTACCCCTAGAGGAACAAGGTCAGCAAACCACAGCACTGAATAACAGTTCTCCACCTGAAAACACTCAAAAACAAGCCAATTCTGGATCATGTCAACTGCTACACTGGCTACCTGCACTGAATGTCAATTGCTACACTGGCTACCTGCGCTGAATGTCAACTCCAACACTAGCTCCCTGCGCTGAACGAGTTTGGACATGTGGCAGACTCATTCCTCAAGGTGTCAGAGCCCAGGAAGCTTCCAAAGTGACACTTGCATCAAGGAATTCGACTGGTGATGAGTAAGAGGGTCTAGATCTCCAAGTGGAAGCAAGAACCTCCAAGTGGACTCAAGAACTGAAGAATAACTGAAGTGAGAGAGGAAACTAGTCAGCTTCATGCCAAGCTCAAGCTGACTCATCCTTTCTCCAAAACTCCTATATATAGAGCTCTCTCATGAGGTCTAAGGAGGCTGGAATCTGGTGAATGTAAGGAAGTGCTGTTGGTTTGAGTATAGAACTATTGGGTGATTTGCTTGAAGGAGGTGAAGAGGAGATTTCTTTCTGCTGGGAGGTGATGCTGGATTGGGCCTTTTATGGTTGTATCACTTCCTGAACTTTACTTCTTCCATTAATAAAGCATTTGAGGTTCTTCTATATGCATGTGTCTCAATGATGTGTTGTTATACTTGTGTATTTTATTTATTCTAATCCTTGAATCAATTATGAATGTATGCTTCTTGTAGTTTCCCTCTCTTTCCATTTTGCAGGATCTTGGTGTAGGTGGGCCAGTGAAAGAGCAAGGAGCTGGGAGCAAGCAACAAAGAGAGAAGATTGGATCAATCATTAGCGAAAGACATCAGTTAGTAGATCTCTTTCTCCCCTCTCTTACATCTCATAAAGAAGTAATCTCAAATAGCTTTGCTTTGATTGTTGCTGAGGTACTATCACCCTTAGAGTGGGATAGGGTCATTCCGTATTGGATACTTTTCCCAACAACACCTAGTTAGCTGTCTTTTGTATTAAATAGTTAGTTTTAAGTGTCAATAGGTGTCAAATTAGGAGGAATTCAAATTCCCCTCATGCTGGAGGAAGGAATCTACATGAACTCTATATGGGATAAGAACTAATGTATTAAGGGTTGGAAATTTATAAAAAAAAAAAAAAACTCTAATATTTGGCTTATGTAAAGACTCTGTTTTTTTGGTAATACAGTACTGGCTTGTGCTTCTCAAGAATCATAGAGAGTTCAATGTATGAGTGTCTTTTGTTGTCTTTTCATGTTATCTACAGTGTTATGAGTATTTGATTACTTACAAATCGCTTACAGTGTTCTAATTTCCTTCATATACTCATAAACTGCCTTCTATGTGTTTGGTGTGCTCTACATATGTTGAAATCTGAATGCCTTGACTTTTATGCAAAGCCAACCCTACTGTTAATACTAAATCACATATGACTCCATAAGCCCAATGGATACTTGTTAGTTTTTTTTCCACCATTTTCATTTTTATTTGTTTCCTAAGAGTTAGCCATCTTGATCATAATCAAAAACCTTTAATCCTTTGAGAGAGCACTCTCAGGCTAAGGAGGCTAAGCCTTAGCTAAAAGATTGGTTTGAAATAGTTACTTGAAGTTTTCCTGGTCTGCAGCCTTCTAGGACCTGATTTTGAGACAACATTTTGGTGCGTCTGCCGGGAGTCTGAAGGTTATTCATTCCTAAAACTAAGAAGCTGAACTTCTGAAGGTAGCAGGAGCTCAGAAATTTTTTGAGGCTGCAAACTACCTTGGCGACTCCACACATCGAATAAGAAATTGGAAGGTGACTCCACTGCTAGAAGATCAGTAGCTTGATGAAGTTTCAAGATGATTTCCACTGCAAGAATGAATGCCAGGTATGCTCCTATGAATTAGTCTCATATCCCTGGTTTTCCAAATCCTATGCCAAAGGTTGATTGGTTAGAGGATCTTCTGATACTCAAAGATGAAAAGAAAGACAATGCTGCTCTTCATTTGGTTAGGTTTCATATGCATGTACGCAATCTTAAGATTCAGTTTCCTAAGGATTGTCTCATGAGGATGTTTATGACCACTTTAGAAGGAAAAGCATGGTCTTGGTATAAAAGTTTGGAAAATGGTTCAATATATTCGCTTGCTAGTTTTCATGATGAATTCTATGAGATGTATAAAGAGTGTCATCCCTCCTTGTTGCTGGTCCAAGATTGTTGTAAAAATTCTTTGAGTCTTATTCAATATTTGGAGGATTGTTATGATGATGATGAATTTATAGATGAATAAATTTTAGAGGCTCTTCATAACAATACATTTCAACACCAAGAAGAAAGTATAACATCCCATGAAATGCAACATGAAAATCAGCAGGGGTTTACTTATGAAAACCATGTTCAATCCTCTGATATTGATGTAGAGATGCAGCAGACTTCTCAGTCTTCGAATCATAATGAAGATGAAAATGATTACACACAACAAGAAGAAATACTGAAAGAAATTTTTTATGACCCTCAGGCAAAGGAAAAGGTTGTTCATTTTTGTAATTCCTTACAGCATCTTGCATCAATGAATGATCTTTATAATGAAGAAAATTACATTGTTTATGGGTATCATTCAGAAAGGAAGTTGGATAGCATATCAAAGAAATCGTGTGTGGCTGAGAATCAATTGTCTAAAGATGTAGAATGTTATGAGGATCATCAAAATAACCATGTCCTCTTTGACCCTATAAATGAATACATGGCCAAGCTTTGCACACCAATTTTTCATTTTCATTTGCATTATGAAGAGCAGGTATATTATGAGTTGATTTGGTCATCTCACTACCATGGTTATTTTGAGGTCGAATGCAGTCAAGAGCCTCCAATATCAGAAAGGAGAATTGATTGGCTTTATTGGAAATATCATGTTGCTTGACCTAAAGTGGAAATTGCAGCTAGTAGGTAGGTAGGAAAATGCAAATAAGCTCAAGGATTGACTGAGAAATTTTCAATAGATATAGATTTCTTTCTCCTACAGTGATCATCAATCTTAAAGCCTGAGGTGAAGACCCAAGAAGCTTAAAGGGGATGCTTGTCAAACAAATTTCCATTTATCATAAGAGGATAAGGTTGTTATGAAACCAACTCAAGAAAAGATAGAAAAGATAGACCAACGCCTTAGAATTCAGCCTCTTCGAGGGGGCAACCTCCTTTACATTACATAAATGAACAATTCTTGGATGATACAAATGACAAAACCTCCTTTCTATATATAGGAGTCTAAGGAGTCACAATATAATCCAGTCGACCTAACAATAATAATATAAAGCCACAAAAATAACAATAGAGGGATTCTATGGGGCACAGTAATAACAATATGGGGGCAATAGGGGCACAACAATATTAATAAGGGGTATAACTACAATAGTAATGGGGTAATCACTAGTATTATAGGGACCCAACATGCCCCTATCCTTCAAAAGAGTGTTGTCCTCAACGCTTGAGTAGTTCTGGATACTTCTGCATAAAATTCTCATCCTCCCATGTGGAATCTTCAGCGGATAAGTTCTTCCACTTGATAAGATACTCTGAGATTGAACAATTTCGTAGCTATCGAGTTCTTTTTTCTGTGACTGCTTCCAGTTCCAATATAATTTTTCCTTCCTCGTCAAGTTCTGGCAATATTGTTTGAACTGGGAGCTTGTCGCCTATAACCTTCTTTAAACATGAAACATGGAAAACTGGGTGCAATCGAGAAGCTGCAAGAAGCTCCAATTTGTATGCCATAGTACCAATCTTTTGCAACACCTTGTACGAACCATAATACTTTGGTGATAATTTATTATCCTTCTTAGCTTGCTTGAGGGACATTTTCTTATATGGTTGTAGCCGTAGGAATACCCAATCACCTACATCAAAACTTCTTTCACTGCGATGTTGATTTTCCTGTTGTTTCATTCTATTATGTGCCAACACGAGGTTATCCTTTAAGAGTTGCAGGACTTGTTGTTGATGTTCGATGTGATGTTCCACTGCCTGAACCTTAGAATTTTCTCTTAAATATGATGTGATGGATGGTGGTTGATACCCATAAAGTGCCATAAATGGGGTCATTTTTGTTGCTGTATGGAAGGAAGTGTTATACCACCATTCAGCCAGAGGCAACCATTTGACCCATTGTGTTTGTTTATCAGATACAAAGCAATGAGGATATCCTTCCAAAAATTTGTTTACTATCTCAGTTTGCCCATCAGATTGAGGATGATAAGATGAGCTATGAGCTAATTGAGTACCGAGACAAGAAAATAATTCTGTCCAAAATTTTCGAGTGAAAATGGGATCTCTATCACTTACAATAATCTTTGGGTTTCCATGTAGCTTTTGAATTGTTTCCATAAATGCAATAGAAACTGTATTGGCTTTAAATGGATGTGATAATTTACAAAAGTGTGCATACTTGGTAAGTATGTCAACTACCACCATGATGACACTCTTTCCATCAGACTTGGGTAAACCTGTGATAAAATCCATTGAAACCTCCTCCCAACATTGGCTTGGAATGGATAAAGGTTTTAATAGAACCGGTGTCTTAATTGTTTCAACTTTATTTTGTTGGAAAACCACACATTCCGCCACAAACTTTTGAATATCTGATTTAAGGCCATCCCAAAAAAATTCCTTCTTAACCCTGTGGTAAGTTTTTAAAAATCATGAGTGCCCTCCTAAGGGAGAAGTGTGCAATTCCGTAAGAATCTTTTGTTTTAGCTGGGAATTCTTACAGAGGTATAAGCGATCTTTGTACCATAACGAATCATTTTGCCAGCTAAATGTATCAGACGTACTGGAATCTTATTGTAACTTTCGAATAAGTGCCCACACTTCTTCGTCATTCTTCCATTCCTCCCTTGCTTCATTTATCCAATCTGTTTGGATAATAAAAATGGCGCACAACAATGCTTCCACATCCTCATCCTGTCTTGAGAGTGCATCTGCCACCACATTTTGTTTCCCTTTTTTTGAGATGATTTCAAAGTCATAACCCAACATCTTTGTGACCCACTTTTTTTGCTCTTCAGAGGATAATCTTTGTTCTAAAAAATATTTAAGGCTATCATGATCCGTTTTTACCTTGAAGTGTCTTCCCATTAGGTAGGGTCATCGTTTCTTAAGTGCATGGAGTATTGCCAACATCAGGGAAAATTTTAAGAACCCCCCCTAAATTTATATGTATAATAAATGGGCGAATCGCCATGGTATATAGGAAAAATAGAAGGCGATTTTATCAATAATATATAATTTTTTGGCGAATCTCTCACCAGGAACGGAGAATATTTTACTCAATTATAAAATCTTGTGTTTATTGAATACACAAATGAAATCATTTCATTTCTTTAAAATATCTTTTTAAATCAAAATTACCGAAATTACATATCGATAACCTAGTGGGTGTGGGATAAAATTCACCCGTGTCATTCATAGAAAGCATGTGAAAAAACCTAATACTATATATAAAACCAAGAAAAATTCAAATTCATCACTTCTAGGGACCTCGTAACCACCCTGCCAATACAAAAGTATGTTCCTGTTTGCAGTTAGAAAAATTACCCAAATTACAATCTGTTTACTCCAACATATGTTGGAAAGTTATAGAAGGATGACTAATGCAATCAATCCATTCCTTTTAGCCCTGGATTTGTTTCAGTTTAAAACAGAAGTATACAAATATACTTGTCCAATGTATATGCTTTAACCATTCACCTTAAGATGTTTTTACAATATAATTTCATGTCTATTTAATATCTTCATTATCATAAAAACCAACCTATATCCATCTTGACTCCACATCTACCACTCTTAGGGGGATGAAATCTATTTATCCCTCCGAGCACTTGGTAGACCCAGAATTAAGATGGATAAGATGATAGAATTCCCCTTTAAATAGTCTATGCTCACATGAATACCATGGTATTACCATGGGTCAATACCATGGGTTATCATAAACCTGGAGCTTAAAAATTACTATTAGTAATTTATAAAAATTAATAAAATTAATTGTTGATTTTTATTTTATTTTTTATTTTAACCAAGCTAAAATGTTTAACATACATTAAATTATAACATCCATTTTTACTCTTGATCCACCAAGCCCCGAGAGGGATCAAATATTTTTTCACTCTATGCTAGTTTGCATATCACCATATTTGATACCTTTCGGGGGTTAGTAGATCCAAAGTAAAGATGGATCTATGCAGGTTAAATTCCCCCATTTAAATAGGCTACATTCTAGGTGAATACCATGGGTCAATACCATGTGCCATTTCTATTTTTATTAATACTAATATTAGGGTTAATAATGTTTTTTTGCATGGTATTAATAACAATCTAGTCCATGGTATTTGTCCCATAGTATTTTTCCCATAGGTTTCACCTAAATATAACGCATTTTTTGAGTGTTAGTAAATATAAGGTGACTTATGGAGTAAATATAAAAAAATGTTTTATTTGTTTACCATACCTCTCATTTATTTATATTTTTATTAATTTACCATACCTCTTTTACAAATATGGTATTTGGCCCATGGGATTTACTTAAATAAAATCTCTTTCTTGAGCCTGTAGAAATTTCTGTTTTCCCACCCCGGTTTTCAGTTTCACCTTATTTCTCCCATGTAGTTAAATGTCCTTTCCCATAACCATACATTTAACAAGCTGAAAAAATAAATATTGCTGAAAACACAAATTCTGGAAATTTTACAGAATGCTGGAAATTGCAGAAATAAAAATCAGCAGTAATAAACAGTCATTAAAACACATTTAAACACTGAGATTTTTGTTCAATGTGACCCTGGAAAAACCCCCTACAACTCTTGGGGAAAACCAGTTTGAGAGCTCTTCTTTATTTCTGAAAATTGCCTTTTACAGTGAGAAATTTTCAACAAAAAATCAGCAAGCAAATTTACAACTTATCTCTTTTCCCATGCTTCACAGCAAACTGGAAATTACAGCAAACAGGACAGCAATAAACGCTGTACGGTCTCCTCGATTTTCGTGCCCACTTTCAGCATTAAATGTTGCTGTATGGCCCTCGTTTTGCGTGCAAAAAAACCAGAAAACTGCTCCTCGATTTTTGTGCAAACCTCTCCTTGAAAATCGTGCCAAATCTACCTTTCACTGTGTGCTGAATCAGCTGTACAAATCTGCTCAACTGCTGCCTTGGAATGTGTGCCAAGCTGTTGTCTCCTTCTCCTCCCTGCTCAGAAATCTCTCTTGCTCTCTTGCTCTCCTTCTCCCAATCTGCTCATGAAAGAATTGAATCGCATATGATCTTTTCTTCCTTTTCCTCCCTTAATATAACTCCAAGTGACTTTTGGGTGATCTCTAAATCCAATGGCTGAAATAGATTTAGATCAATGGCTGAGATTAAATGCTCATTTAAATCTCACTTTTTATTTTTTAATTCACCCCACTTTAATAAAGACCCACTTAGTCATTTATTTCCAAAGTCACTTTTCTTTTCTAATTTTTCATTGACTTTATAAAAGTCACTTTAAAATTAGACTTAGTAACTTTATCACTTAAAGTCACTTTTAAATTAGATTTAACTTTATAAAAGTATAAAGTCACTTTAGGAGAAAAATTAAATTCTTTTGGACACTTTTCCCTAGGCCAAAGATAAAAGCCTAAGGGAACCACCTGTCCTTCGGTACCAAATTTCAACACTCCCTCTTACCGAGGAAGGTGTTCCTCACCACACCCATCTTGTCTCTGAAGTAGACATGCTTGCCCCGTGGTAAGGCTTTGGTAAGAATATCTGCAACCTGCTCATCAGTGGAAATATACTCAAGCTTCACAGCTCCCTTCTCAACATAGTCTTTGATGAAATGATATATGATCCCGATATGCTTTGACCTGTCATGAAATACTGGATTCTCCGTGAGTTTAATGCAACTCTGATTATCACAGTAAATCACTGAAGGTCTCAACGGCTGACCAAATAAGCCAAACAACATCTTGCGAAGCCAGATAGCCTCACAACTAGCGAGACTGGCTGCCATATACTATGCTTCCGCTGAACTCAGTGCTACTGACTGCTGCTTCCGGCTGAACCATGACACTACTGCTGAACCCAACCCAAAACAGCACCCTGAATTGCTCTTCCTATCAGAAGCACAACCTGCCCAATCAGAATCAGTGTATCCTGCCAATCTCATTCCATCTCCCTACCTGTAGTCCAGACCATAATCCACTATCCCCTGCAAGTACCGCAAAATGTGTTTTGTAGCCACCCAGTGAACCTTCCTAGGCTCACACATAAACTGACTCATCGTGTTGACTGCAAAATAGATATATGGTCTAATGTTGACCAAATACATCAAGGAACCAATCAGTTGCCTGTATAATGTGGGATCCACCAACTCCGAATCCGAAGCATGAAGCTTCTTCAAGTTGCTGATCATCGGTGTCGACATGGGTCTACAATCCTCCATGTGGAATCTACTAAGGATGTCCACAATATACTTCCGCTGCCCCAGGAAGAAATGCCCCTCCTCCCGCCACACCTCCAAACCCAAAAAGTAATGCATCAAGCTGATGTCCTTCATCTCAAACTCCGTCGCAAGATCTCTCTTGCAGTGCTCTATGAGTCTCTTTGCACCTGTAATGATCAAGTCATCCACATACAACACCATAATGAGAGGCTCCTCACCAATCACAATTAAGTAAAGGTTCGGATCTGCCTCACTCTTTGTGAAGCCCATCCCCTGCAAATATGTATCTATCCTGGAGTACCAAGCTCTGGGAGCTTGCTTCAGGCCATAAAGGGCCTTCTTCAGTCTGCAGACATGGGACTCCTTCCCATGCACCTCAAAGCCCTGTGGCTGCTCAATGTACACCTCCTCCTGTATGAAGCCATTGAGAAATGCGGTCTTCACATCCATCTAGTGGATCTTCCAACCCATCTCTGTTGATATCGATATAATGGAGCGGATCGAAGTATATCGAGCCATGGGAGCGAAGGTCTCCTCATAATCAACTCCCTCTACCTGGGAGAACCCTCTAGCCACAAACCTCGCTTTGAATTTCTCAATGCTGCCATCTGCAGCATGCTTTACCTTGTAAAGCCATCTGGAAGTAACCACGGATTTGCCCTCAGGCCTCGGCACCACCTCCCAAACATCATTCTTCATGATAGAAGAATACTCCTCCTGCATGGCCTCTCTCCAGACTTGCTGGCTAGCTGCCTCCTCATAGCTAGAAGGCTCAGAGTCAAGGATGTTGGTAACCATCGCCATATAGCTACAAAACCTCTCAGGTGGTCTAGTCTCTCTGACCGGCCTCTTCGGCTCAGCAACAGATGTGGTATCTCTCAAGGTGTCCTAAAGCCACTTGGGCTTCCTCTTCCCTGAGCGCACTTCTCCCACCGGAGAATGAAACTCCTCCTCATCATCATCATCAGTAGCCTGAACTCCTGACTGTCTGTCTGCTATCCTCCTGCCTGCACCTGAACCTGTAGAAGCTGAGGTACCATGTGAACTGTCCATCAATGGACTCCCTAGTGAACTGCTCTGTGAACTGCTCTGCATGCTGCCCGGAGCACCACCCCTCTGGCTCGGTGAGCCACTGCTCACTGACGGACCTGACATCCTCATAGATGTACCTCCTGATCCTCTTGATCCCTGCCCACTGGATCCCTGCGACTGACTCAACTGCTGCTGAGGGTCTGGCTGATCCAGATACTCTAACTCTCGTGACCTCCTAAAGGCCCTGTCCTCCTCGAACTTCACATCCCATCTGACAACACCTCTCCTCTTTGCAGGAATGTAAATCCAAAAGGCCTTTGAGGTCTCACTATAGCCCACAAACATACCCTTCTCTGCGGTGGGCTCTAGTTTGGTCCTCTTCTCCTTGGGTATATAGGAGTATGTAATGCATCCAAACATATGAAGATGACCAATATCAGGCTTCTTCCCAGAGAAAGCCTCCTCCGGAGTCATGTGCCCCAAGGCACGATGCGGACTCCTGTTCTGCAAGTAAACAGTTGTGTTGCAGGCCTCTGCCCATAAGAACAATGGCAACCCCTGATCATGTAACATGGCTTTGGCAGCCCCTATGATGGATCTGTTCTTCCTCTCCGCAGCCCCGTTCTGCTGGGGGTTGTAAGGAACAGTGAACTCCCTCCTAATGCCTACCTCCGCACAATATTCAACAAATTCTCAAAGGGTGTACTCTCCTCCATTTTCCGACCTCAGGGACTTGATCTTTCGACCTGTCTGTGTCTCCACAAGGGCTCTGAACTCCTGAAACCGCTTGAAGACCTCGCTCTTGGTCTTCAAGAAATAAATCCAGGTCCTCCTGGAGTGATCATCAATGAATAAAACATAGTACTCATATCCACTCAAGGAAACATGAGACATCCGACCGCTCACATCGGAATGAATCAAATCAAGTATCCCAGTCGCTTTGTTGTCACTACTGGGAAAAGGGGATTTGGCAAATTTTCCCATCGCACAACCTCTGCAAGTATCAAAGTGATAAGTACTGAAATCTGGCACACCTGTAGTGATCTCCCGCAATGTCCTCAAGGCTCCATGATACATATGTCCCATCCTACGGTGCCAAATCTCACACAGCTCAGAACTGCTAGCTCTGCTGTCGGCACTACTACTCAATGCCAAAAGGGGATGGAATGCAAAGTTGTACACCTTTGCATGGCGTACACCTATCACTCTAGCTGAATCAGCTAGAGTGCCCCTGGGATACATCAACACCTGTCCTCCCCTGAACAGTACCTGATATCCTCTGTCCTCTAAAGCTGAGACGGATATGAGGTTCTTCTTCATCCCTGGCACGTAAAGAACCTCTGACACCTTCAAGGGAGGTTTGGACTCCCTCTGAAATGTCACTGTCTCCACCCCGACTGCTCTAACAACTCTGTCATCACCGAGTACTACCTCAATATCAGTGCCACTCTCTGAAAGCTCTGAGAAGTACTCACAGACTCCTCTCATATGACATGAAGCCCCACTGTCCACATACCAGATACCTAAAGATGCTCCGTTAATCGAGGGAAAAGCATGCTCCCTTTGAACCTGTGTGGCAGGTGATCCTGCACTAGAGGACTCACACGTAGTGAACGCAAACTCTTGGTCAAAACGACCAGCAAAGTCCTCAATCTCTACTGAAGCTGCCATGTCCTGGTTCTTCCCCTTCTTTTTCTTCTTCTTCTACGGACACACAACTGCATAATGTCTCACCTTTTGACAATTCCAACATTTCACCTTGGAATAGTCCTTCTGTGTGTTCCCTTGTTTACCTTTACCTTTGCCTTTGCCCCCACCACTGCTTTTGGAAGCCTACTTCTTCCCTTTACCTTTCTTGCCTCTGCCACTAGTGCTACATCCTCATCCTGCTCAACTGGCTTGGCTGCCCCAAGCTGACCTTTCCTGATCTCTGTCTGAATGCAATCATCCCAAAACCTCTCCCATGTGGGAAGGGTCTCACGTGCACAAACCCCATCAGCAAAGTTCAACCATGAATGGGGGAGGCCATTCACTGCAATCCGCACCAACTCAGTGGGTGGAATGGCCTCTCCAATCACTGCCAACTCATCTCTCACATTAGTAATCTTTGTGAGTGTTGTAGGGAAAAGTATCCGACTCGGATGACCCTATCCCACTCTAAGGGTGACAGTTCCTTAGCAACAACTGTAAAACAAACTACTGAAGTTTTACTTCTTTATGAAAGCAAAAGAGAATGGAAAAAGCACTAACCGTTGCCTTGCGCATAATGTCGAATCCGAACTCTCCTCTTTGGCCGCTTGCTCCTAGCTCTTTGTCCTTCTGCTCGCCCAGCTACAATGAGATCCTGCAAAACAACAAAGAAGGAAACTACAAGAGGCATGCAATCATAACTGGTTCATGGATTAGTGTAAACCAAACATGCAATCATCACAATATATAATTGAAACAAGAGCACATAGAAGAACCTCAATAGCTTTTATTAATGAAGAAATAAAGGTTCTGAGAGTATTACAACCATTGCAGGCTCCAACCCAGCAACACCTCCCAGCAGAAAGAATTGCTCTTCTTCACCTCTCTCAAACAATCACCCAATAACTCAAGAATGAAACCAACAGCATATCATTACTTTGCACAAAATTCCAGCCTCCTGAGCTCATAGGAGAGAGCTCAATATATAGATGAATTGAGAAAGGATGAGTCATCTTGCAACTGATGTGTAGCTGCCTTGTGTCCTCTCTCTCTTCAGTTAATCTTTAGTTGATCTTCAGTTCTTGAGTCCACTTGGTGAACCTTTCTTCCACTTGGAGAAACAAAGCCTCTGACTCATCACAAGGCGAAATACCTGATCCAAGTGTCATTTTTGGAAGATTCCAAAGCAATGACTCACTGTGCCACATGTCCAAACTCGCCCAACGCAGGTGGGCTTTGTTCTACCTGCTTTGCAACGCAGGTACACCATGGAGCAGTTGTGTTTCAGCGCAGAAGCCTAGTGGAGCACCTGCTTTGATTTCAGGATTGCTTGTTTTTGAGTGTTTTCAAGTGGAGAACTGATCTGAGAGCTGTTGGTTTGCTGACCTTGTTCCTCTAGGGGTAGGGACATCATGTTTAGGGAACTTTGGATCCCTTGGATTATTGACAATTCATGCTTGTTGCTGTAAGGCACAAAATTGTCTATAACAGATGCCCCCTAAAGTATGAGGTCGTTTATCGGGTGAAATGCTTTATTGAGAGGATCCGAAGTTCATTCAATCTGCTGAGAAGTGTCCTGTAACAAGATACAATACAATACATTATTTTTCATACATTTTTCATGATCTAGCTGAGGCGGGCATTCCCATGCTCAGCTTTATAAATACATTTTGGTACATAGAACAGACGATCGTCTGATTGTAGACTGATAATTCTCTGTCGAATTTATCCTCCTTTGAAAAGGATGATCATCTACTGCAATGATGTACATATCAAATGTCTTTATGCCCTAAATATATATCGCAGCCCGGATGGATGAAACTAAATCCGGGGTCTTCAATCTCTTCCGATCTTCACTCGATGTACAAGTCGATCCATGTGAGAATTACTTGAAGTCGAACATGGAAAGACATCGCTTGATTACCGGTCAATGATGTAAACCGTTAACAAGCGCGAGAGGAATCACCGATAAGGATGATGACCCTCAAGGTACGGCAGTACAATCTACATGGTGGGAATAAAGGACTTGGCGTCGACCACCATGCAAAATCTTCTGGTCGAAGGTCATTGATGTATACCTGTCGCCGGAAGTGAGAAACTTGCCATTGAGTCATGCAAGCTTCAAAGTACTGAGGGGGGTGTTCCTAGATCAACTCCTTGGATAATGAGCTGATGTCGACAAGGAGCGATCCGTCAAAGGAGGGCCTTAATGAATCCCACATCAGTGACACGGAACGGAGCTAGTGATTGTGATGAGGTGAAAACAAACTGTGATGTATGATTCAGGGTGGCGGTCATGAAGTGGATGAAGGATAATGTATGGCAGTGGGTGGAACACGGTTGACTCTTTACAGAACCACATCTCTTGAACATATAACGACACTGATGTGATGGATTGGTAGCATTACCCCAATTGTGGATGATGTGGCAAGGACCATGGTTCTACGACCGGTGAATGAAACAACCCAACCCGATGCGGTACGGAGGACAAAGTGTCATGTTCAAGAGCGACTTGCTGCCATTAATGCTGTGAGGTTCTCCCAATTTTTCCCCAGTCATTGCTGACCAGTACCTCTTTATTTTTGTCAAGCTTGAGGAGGATAACATATGCTTGTTCTATAACCTGCCCTTCGGGCAAGCCCATCGCTATGTTTTAACGAGCCTAGCAATAGGGAAACTCATTCTCGTCTAAAGACAAGTTTGTCGCTATTTAATCATTTTAACGAGTCTAACGACAAGGAAAACTCGGTCCTTTTCATTTTTAGAGAGTCTGAAAAGGTACGAAAAGTTAACTCCAAAATTCCTTTTTCGTCTTCTAATCCCTTAAGTCCGAAAAAGTATAGAACAATACAGAAGGGATGAATTTTCGGTTGCTTTAACGAGCCGAACAAAACAAGCGCTCGATCTTTTTGTGTAATAATCCCTCAGGTCCAAAAAGATTAAAATCTAGAGGAGGGATAGCTTTCCGGTCGCTTTAACGAGCTGGAAGGCCAAAACTCGGCAAACTTTTCATATTTTCCGAGTCAGTGAAAAGAGCTCAAAGAAGACTCGTCTTTTGAGGAACGAGTGATGAACAGGGATAGCAGCAGATTCCAGGTACAGGTTGGAATTCTCCAATCACGGCAGTGTCACAAGGATGGCTAAGTGAAATCACTCTTCGCAGCTGTTCCTCAAAATGGGTAAACACACATATGGAGGTGAACGATTGGCCAAATGAATGGATGGAGGTGATGGCATATAAACACGACCAAGGGTTTTTAATATGGCTTTCAAAGGTTACATTTCTCGAGGTTGTTTACCGGTTCATTTTTCTGGATGAGCTTGAACTGCTAGGGAAAGATTGCTCACAATTTATGTTTATTTTTTAACGAGCATGAACTCTACACAAAAACTGCTCGATTCTTGCGTTTATTTTTTAACGAGCATGAACATTGCTAAAACTGCTCGATTTATACCAGTCTTAATACAAGGAATGCTTTAGGTGAGGTAATCTTATTTAAGGAGCGATACCTCACTAATTACTCCAATTTGGCAGGTTTTAACTTTTGCCCTTCATCCTTTCTTTATGCAAGCTGGAAACGGCTAATCCTACGAGTTTAACGGGTTAGACCTACAGGTTTAAAGGGAGGACCTAAAAATTTAAAAAAATAAATAGTCGTCCCGTGCTTGCACTCCAAAAGGTTTGCATGCCCCCAGGTATAAAGTATAATTTCGAGATTCTGCCATCTCTTACTTATTATCCGAAAAATAGTTTTGTTTGCTGCCACAAACGAAACTCTCTTTTCGGCAATGTCTATCATTGGGTTGCTAAGGATGGTGACTACTTGTTGCAGCAATTTCATCTCTTTCTTTGAAGACTGCCCCTACTTATCCTTCAAAACATATGTTTTAATGGGTGAGGCTTGACATTCAAAGATGGTGGCTACTTGCTGCCCCAAATAGATCCCCTCCTTAGGAGAGCCCACTTCTCTAGACAAAGGGAGCGATTCTTTCGCTCTCATAACTTTGACAAAAGAATTTTATCCTAGAACAACCCTCTCTTCCTCTGCCGGACGGGGTATGGACTAGTCCATCCTTCTGCGTAAATTAACTTTATACCTAAGGTTTTCTCTGCCCGAGGCAGGCCAGGGTGCATGCCCCCTGGGTCCCAGTTCTTTCTTTCCGAATTACTCGCATTCATCGGGAAGTAGAACCGGGGGTGGTGACATTCCTTGAGTGAATAAACCGTTAAGGGATGGTATTTGACTATTTGCAATGCGTGATCCTGGAAATGAAAGTTGGTCTACGAGCTTGACCATTCTTCCTTCGTGCGGAAAACACATGACTCTAAAGAGCGAGGACACTATTGCCTCCATGCAATATATATAGTCTCGTCCAAGGAGTAAGTTATATGCCAAGGGTCCCTGGACGACCATGATGTTCATGCGAACTGTCTTCCCTTTCAATGTAACCGGAACATTGGGGAGAATCCCTAACGGGTGACTGGTTCCTTTATCAAAACCTGATAGATTCCTCATCTCAGGTAAAAGCGTCGGGCAACCCAGTGCTTTCCAAGCAACAGAGGAAAGGATACTCACAGATGCCCCTTCATCAATGATAGTTCCAGCCATCACCATTCTGTAGATTTGGACTATGATTCTGAATGGGATACTGGCTGGTAACCGGGGTCTGCATAGTTGATTCCAATCAAAGGATACAACTAGGTTGCTTGGTGGTGGGACCGAATATACGGCCGGATACGACTCTGACGATGTTCCTTCCTACGATAAAGGAGTGGGCGCATTGCCCTGATGCTCATCAGAGTCTGTGTTGATGAAAAGAATATGGACGGTGTCATCCTTATCCTCTTCAGTGAGGGTGTCATTTGAAGATAGGTCTTCAATGACGGAGTCATTGGACGATGAAACCTCTGAAGGAAGAACCGGGTCAATTGCCGTTTCGACCTTTAAACTTTCGTCTAGTCTGGATTCAGTAGGTTCATTCTCAATGACCGACACTTCAGCCGACCACTTGGGCAGGTCAGCTGGATTTTCAACTATCGAGGGATTAGGCGCGAGTTTTTGGTATCCAGGAGGAAGTCGTAACGGCGAAACCGGACGATCTTCCAAAACTCTCTTTGCCTCATCTAAGAATGGACATCTGTGGATGGCATGCTCGCCTTCACACAATATACAGGGTGATCTTGGTCTCCCTCTTCGTCCTTCACTCTCGCTAGTTGACGGACTGCAATCAACATGACTGCCAGAGGTTGATGCTACCGGATTGTGCAATCTTGGGGACCAGTCCCTTAGTATTCGGGGAATACAAGGACAATCACGATGGAAGTGGGCCCCTTTGCAAATGACACATGGCGATTTAGGCCCGGTCGGTGTAGTGTGTGGGTTTTTGTCAGCTGTCTTTTGTTTGCCCCCAGTCGCCTTCACCATAGGCCCCTTCTGCTTCTTTTCTCTCTTCTTCCTTTCCTTCTTCTCCATGGGAGGCTGACTTTTGCCAGCTCTACCTTGCGAAGATGAAGGATCAGAGGAAGTATTGTAAGAAGTGGAAGGCTGGTGGGTAGTTCTAGACTGGACTGACTGTTGATTCGACTGCTCAGGATTAGTGGCGATCTGGACTACATTAGTTGAAAAGAGCCATACAGGTAGGCCGATTGTCAATCCTGGAAGTGACAATGTTGCCATATGAGGCGCACCAACATCTCCCCAAGAGGAGAAGGGATTTGGACTTCCGCCAAGGTTGCCTCCTTGGTTGGTGGGCTCCATACTTTTCAACTGAAAGATCAACGTGGGAATAACAGGTGATTATGTTCCGCTTAAAATAAATTTTATTAACGACGCTTTTAGACACAAACTTGCTTTTTCATGTTTTAAGAGTCGAGAAAAAGCTAAAGATGACTCTATTCGCCTTCGATGTTTTAACGAGCCCGAAGTGACAAATGCTCGGATGGACTTTTTCAGTTATAGAGTTTGAAAAAGGCCAAAAGAAACTTCTCTGGAGTTCTAGGCAGAGGGTGTGCCAAACTTTTCGTGAAACCACAGAATACGTTTTACGGTACGGGTGGTCGATCTTCGTGAATGCTGTGTTCACTGCATCGCGATCAGTAGGGCGGTCGACACGGCTTCCTATGGATAAAGGATAATTGCCTATAGGGGTCTCCCAATATATACACGACGGTACGTGGGAGCACAAGTCCGTATTAGTGCCACCGACTCTCAGGAGGAATCACCCACCTTCGTAGAGATCGACAGTCACTATGTTTAACGACGCCGGAGCACGTCTCTACCTAGACCTCTAGATGTTTGCGTTATGTTACAAAGCATTGTTATGTAAATTGGATTTATTTTAATGTTGATCTTGCTTATCAGTTTGCCTTTAAGGATCACCACGAGATGTATATAACAAATTCCTGAATGCAGTCTAAGATGAGAAGCAAACTTTTCAATCTTTCAACTTTGAAAACCTTAACTACTGAGGGAAAAGAAAGGCAAATCTTTTCACACAGATCATAGAGCACACACTAAAATGCAAATTTTTCCTAAATCGTCAAGCACACAGTCAAATGCAAAATGCACAATGCATGTATTTTCTTTTCCCTTTCTTAATGTGGATGGATACAAAAAGAAAGTGGTTATATATCTTTGATTTCGATTTAAAGCGAAAGTAAACAAGTTTGTCCAAAATCAAAAGACACCTTAAGATTCACTTGCTTAATCACTGGAAATACATGAAATCAAACCATACTAACGAAAGCAAAATGACTAATCAGCTATGGACAGCAAACAAGCTAACTCTTTAGACCAGCAAAATGCCTAACACAGGTTCAGATCTAAGAGGCCAAAAGCATGACTAGTTTACTTTTCGCTATGGGAAATTGTAAATGAGTAAGAAATACAAAGAACAAGTACAATTTCGTTATATAACAGAGGCAGAATGATGGCAAGTAATATTGGTTTCAAAGCAGGTACAAGACTGACACCTAGCAGCAAAACTAAGTGAAAACAGGCAAGAGAAAAGAGGAAACTCCAAATGCACTAAGCAAATTTGGGCCAACGCAGGCTCTGCACAGCCAAACTGGCTCTCAGCGCAGGTGGTCCCTTCGGGACCTGCGTTGCAAAGCAGGTAGCCTGTGTACTACCTGCTTTGGAAAACGAGAATTGCGTTTTCACAGTTTCCGGGTCATAATTTTCTCAAAAATGCACGGTTTTTGCTCAAATCAGAGACATTCAATCAAGCACACTCAAAGGGATGATCAAGAAGGTGAAAAGCTATCACTAAGAGCTTACAAGGATCTTTGTAGATCAGCTCTTCAAATCATGAACCTGCTCAGAAATGAGCCAGACTAGCTGCCCCTCTACTTCGCTTTTGATATAGTCAAAAGCTTTTCGATTTGGTACTCTTTGGTTCAGGAAATGAATGGCAAAAATACTACAAACACAATCAAATGGATACGATCCCCAGCGGAGTCGCCAGTTTGTTGTAGGGAAAAGTATCCGACTCGGATGACCCTATCCCACTCTAAGGGTGACAGTTCCTTAGCAACAACTGTAAAACAAACTACTGAAGGTTTACTTCTTTATGAAAGCAAAAGAGAATGGAGAAAGCACTAACCGTTGCCTTGCGCTTAATGTCGAATCCGAACTCTCCTCTTTGGCCGCTTGCTCCTAGCTCTTTGTCCTTCTGCTCGCCCAGCTACAATGAGATCCTGCAAAACAACAAAGAAGGAAACTACAAGAGGCATGCAATCATAACTGGTTCATGGATTAGTGTAAACCAAACATGCAATCATCATAATATATAATTGAAACAAGAGCACATAGAAGAACCTCAATAGCTTTTATTAATGAAGAAATAAAGGTTCTGAGAGTATTACAACCATTGCAGGCTCCAACCCAGCAATACCTCCCAGCAGAAAGAATTGCTCTTCTTCACCTCTCTCAAACAATCACCCAATAACTCAAGAATGAAACCAACAGCATATCATTACTTTGCACAAAATTCCAGCCTCCTGAGCTCATAGGAGAGAGCTCAATATATAGATGAATTGAGAAAGGATGAGTCAGCTTGCAACTGATGTGTAGCTGCCTTGTGTCCTCTCTCTCTTCAGTTAATCTTTAGTTGATCTTCAGTTCTTGAGTCCACTTGGTGAACCTTGCTTCCACTTGGAGAAACAAAGCCTCTGACTCATCACAAGGCGAAATACCTGATCCAAGTGTCATTTTTGGAAGATTCCAAAGCAATGACTCACTGTGCCACATGTCCAAACTCGCCCAACGCAGGTGGGCTTCGTTCTACCTGCTTTGCAACGCAGGTACACCATGGAGCAGTTGTGTTTCAGCGCAGAAGCCTAGTGGAGCACCTGCTTTGATTTCAGGATTGCTTGTTTTTGAGTGTTTTCAAGTGGAGAACTGATCTGAGAGCTGTTGGTTTGCTGACCTTGTTCCTCTAGGGGTAGGAACATCATGTTTAGGGAACTTTGGATCCCTTGGATTATTGACAATTCATGCTTGTTGCTGTAAGGCACAAAATTGTCTATAACAGTGAGATATCCAGCTGCACTATCATTACCCATCTTAATGTTCTTCAGCTTCTCCTTCAGGACCATCTTCCGGTTCTCATTGGTACTCTGGTAGAGATTGGACAATGTTGTCCACATCTCATGGGCATTGCTCTTTCTTCTCACATGAGGAATGCAATGGTCTTTGATTCCATCTAGAATCAGCCTCTTGCCCTTGATTTTCTTTTTATTATAAGCTATCAACTGAGTAGCATCAGTAGGCACAACAACAGGGTTCTGTGTGGTATGCACCATGATATCCAAGACTTTTGCCTCCTCAAAGATACTCTGCATTCTCTCCTTCCAAACGTTGTAATTTATATGCCCATCCAGCCTATCCTCCACCCTCAATCCCAATGACATCCTGCTATCCTAAAACTGAAAAATAGAACTGCTCTAGTAAAGATAAAATTGTTGTTTATGAAAAAATCAGCTTGCTGGAATTTTCTGAGTGAAAAATCAGCAACTGTAATTTTTCCTTTTGCTGTCCCAAACTGCCCTTCAGCACTCAAGCTCTGATACCATGTATAAATTTCTGTTTTCCCACCCCGGTTTTCAGTTTCACCTTATTTCTCCCATGTAGTTAAATGCCCTTTCCCATAACCATACATTTAACAGGTTGAAAAAATAAATATTGGTGAAAACACAAATTCTGGAAATTTTACAGAATGCTGGAAATTACAGAAATAAAAATCAGCAGTAATAAACAGCCATTAAAACACATTTAAACACTGAGATTTTCGGTCAATGTGACCCTGGAAAAACCCCCTACAACTCTTGGGGAAAACCAGTTTGAGAGCTCTTCTTTATTTCTGAAAATTGCTTTTTACAGTGAGAAATTTTCAGCAAAAAATCAGCAATCAAATTTACAACTTATCTATTTTCCCATGCTTCACAGCAAACTGCAAATTACAGCAAATAGGACAGCAATAAATGTTGTACGGTCTCCTCAATTTTCGTGCCCACTTTCATCATTAAATTCTGCTGTATGGCCCTCATTTTGCGTGCAGAAAAATCAGCAAACTGCTCCTCGATTTTTGTGCAAACCTCTCCTCGAAAATCGTGCCAAAATCTGCCTTTCATTGTGTGTTGAATCAGCTGTACAAATCTGCTCAACTGCTGCCTTGGAATGTGTTCCAAGCTGCTGTCTCCTTCTCCTCCCTGCTCAGAAATCTCTCTTTTTCTCTTGCTCTCCTTCTCCCAATCTGCTCATGAAAGAATTGAATCGCATGTGATCTTTTCCTCCTTTTCCTCCCTTAATATAACTCCAAGTGACTTTTGGGTGATCCAAGTGACTTTTGGGTGATCTCTAAATCCAATGGCTGAAATAGATTTAGATCAATGGCTGAGATTAAATGCTCATTTAAATCTCACTTTTTATTTTTTAATTCACCCCACTTTAATAAAGACGCACTTAGTCATTTATTTCCAAAGTCACTTTTCTTTTCTAATTTTTCATTGACTTTATAAAAGTCACTTTAAAATTAGACTTAGTAACTTTATCATTTAAAGTCACTTTTAAATTAGATTTAACTTTATAAAATTATAAAGTCACTTTAGGAGAAAAATTAAATTCTTTTGGACACTTTTCCCTAGGCCAAAGATCAAAGCCTAAGGGAACCACCTGTCATTCGGTACCAAATGTCAACAGAGCCTTCATAAATAGAACGAGGGTTATGGACTAAATATAAAAAGAGGTTTTATTTATTTATCATACGTCTAGTTTATTTATATTTTTATTTATTTACCATACCTTTTGAGTAAGTATAAAAAGATGTTTTATTTATTTACCATATCTCCACTTTACTTATATTTTTATTTGTTTACACCCTTCCATGTATATAAGGTGACTTATGGAGTAAATATAAAATATGTTTTATTTATTTACCATACCTCTCATTTATTTATATTTTTATTAATTTACCATACCTCTTTTATAAATATGGTATTTGGGCCTTTGGCCCATAGGATTCACTTAAATAAAAACTATTCTTGAAAATGGGCGAATGAAAGGTTGTAACTCCTAATTTCAAGGGCTAAATTTACCTTTTTTACCCTCTCCCTTAAAATAAGGTGGGCTATTTGAGGTGATTTGTAAAAATGTACTATGATACAAAATATTCACCCACTAAAAATTTAAAACCCCTTAATTTCGCCAAAGGGCGAACATTCGCCCCTAAAATTTTCTATGGCCAACATTTCCTTTTCATAAATAGCTTTGCTTAAAAACTTTCCCTTGATTGGACGACTTTCAAAAGCAATGGGTCTTTTATCTTGCATTAGAACAACACCAATTGCATTTCCTGAAGCATCACATTCCACAATAAAGGTTTTCGTGAAGTCCGGTGTAGCTAAGACCGGTGCTTGGCACATTGCCTCTTTAAGATGTTCAAAGGCCTTTGTTGCTTCCGGAGTCCATGAAAATGCATCTTTCTTCAATAATGTTGTTAGAGGTGTTGTTATTCTCCCATAATTCTTAACAAACTTGCGATAATACCCTGTCAACCCGAGAAATCCTCGCAGATGCTTTATGGATGTGGGGATTTTCCATTCCTTAATGACTTTAATTTTGCTAGGGTCTACCTTAACTCCTTCATGAGATACAATATGACCCAAATATTCCACCTCCTGGACTCCAAAGAAACATTTGGATCTTTTTGCATATAATTGTTTCTCCTTCAATAGTTGTAGCACCCTGTCAACATGTTCAACATGATCCTTCCAAGAATTGTTGTAGATTAGTATATCATCAAAAAATACTAACACAAATTTTCTAAGGAATGGTTTGAAAATTGAATTCATCAAACCTTGAAATGTTGAAGGTGCATTGGTAAGGCCAAAAGGCATGACCAAAAATTCATAATGACCCTCATGAGTTCTAAATGTTGTTTTCAGAATGTCTTCAATCTTCATTCTGATTTGATGATATCATGAACGAAGATCCAACTTGGTGAAGTAAATTATTCCATGCAATTCATCCAGTAATTCATCAATGACAGGAATGGGGAACTTATCTCTAATAGTGAGCTTGTTGAGCTCCCTATAATCCGGACACATGTGCCATGATCCATCCTTCTTGTGCACTAATACTAATGGAGCAGAGAAAGAACTTTAACTTGGTTGAATTATACCAGCCTCTAGCATTTCTACAACCATACGTTCAATTTCACTCTTTTGGACATAGGGATATCTGTACGGCCTGATGTTTGGAGGAACACTTCCTGGAATCAGATGAATAGCATGATCATGATCACGCATAGGTGGGAGACCTTTGGGAGTCTCAAATACCTTGGAATGATTGTCCAGGACGTTTTGGAGATCTGGAGAAATAGATGATTCCGATGTGAAAACATCTAGCGAGCATAATTCTGCAATTACACCTCTTTGCTCCTTTTTTAGAAGCTTTGTCATACCATTAGAGCTTATTATCTTTCCTGGTTTCCCTGCAATACCCCTTAATTCAACTTCCTTTCCTTCTGTAGAAAATTTCATGAAAAGTTCTTGAAAATTAAAAGCTATTGTACCCGGGGATTGTAGCCATTGGACTCATAGTACAACATCAGCACCTCCCATTGGAATACAAAGCATTGGGCTAGTCAATACATATTCTCCCATGGATAGCTTGATATTATGGCACTTTCCAGAGCAATTTATTGTTCCTCCATTTGCAATCATTACTTGACACTCTGGTGCTGGATATAGGAAGCAATTCAATTCTTTTGCTACCTTACAATGAATAAAATTGTGGGTGCTTCCTGAATCAATCAAAACTATTACCTTTTTCTTCTTGATTTGTCTTTCTACCTTGATGGTTTGAGGTGTGGTAATTCCCGCTAATGCATTACAAGATATGGTTGGATTTATTTGTTCTTCATCTAGGCTTTGTTCCTGGATTATATCCTCTTCTTTTGACCTTTCTTGCTCCCTTTCTTCTTCCTCTTCACAATCTATGTAGAATAATTTCTTCTCAGCGCACTTATGAACTTTAGTGTATTTGCTATCACAACTGTAACAAAGCCCTTTTTCTCTCTTTTCTTCCAATCGTTGTGGTGTCAACCTTATAGGTTGTGGAAGACTAGGGGCAACAACACTTCCATCTTTATAGTTGTGAGTGGTATGCTTCCTGGTTGCCATAATTTTACTTTCCATTTTTCTTGCTAACCTGAATGCCTTCTCTAATGAATCAGGTTCCCAAAGGCAAACATCATGTTGGATATTATCCTTTAAAGACCCTATGAACACATCAATTCTATGCTCCTCTGGAATATCTTTTACCCTTATGTTCAATTTTTGGAACTCCTCTATGTGCTCCATTATTGAACCCTTTTGTTTGAGACTTATCAATTGGCTAAAAAAAGTGTTGCTTTTTGTATCCTCATAATGTGCTACCAATTCTTCCGTAAAAATGGCCCAAGTGATAAATTGTTTACGAGAGCAAAGCCATTGATACTATACAAACTGATTTGGTTCCAAATATAAAGTTGCCATACGTACCTTTTGTGTGTTTTGCACATTATTGAGATCGAAGAATTGCTCCATCTATAATATCCATGTGGCAGGATCCTTGCCATCAAACTTCCTCATATTGATTTTTGGAATATGGTGAGTCTTCGATCCAACATTAGCATCTATGGAATCATGATTAACATTTCTTTTATTCTCATCATGAGTTTCCTTTAGTACCCTTTCACCCTTAGTGCCCATTTCTTGTAGCAACTTATTCATATTTATCTTCAATTCGTCCATGTTTGTCTTCAAATCTGTCTTCAAATCTGCCATGTCTCTCTTCAAGTTTGTCTTCAAATCATCCATCTTAGCTTCCATGCCCTTATCTTAGATTCCACGCCATTTATCTTAGCTTCTGTTAGCTTTTGTGAGCGTGACATTTGTTGCACTTGTTCTTGTAATTTTGATATATCATGTAGCATTTCTTCCTCTTCTTCATGAGTCATGCTAGAACTTTCAGGTTCCTTACTAGGTGTTTGCATTTTCTTTCTTCGGGGCATCAGTTACCGATAATAATGCTTTACTATTCCCTTTGAATTTCTTCAAACCAAGCTTACGCAAAAATTTAAAAAAAAACTACACACCTTTTTTCACTTTGTAGAAGCCTGATATTGAATCTAATGTATCTCTGTAATTTCGGATCATCCAATTTTGAAATTGCGACCTGTAGTAGCCTTCTACGTCCTCTTTCCAATTCCACAAGTCTTACCCAAATTGGATTCTCCAAGGAAGCGTTATGCGAAATCTCCCACGGTGACTTGAGTTTAGACTAGTTCAGTAGAGCAAACTTGTACGACGTGCCACAAGTCACTGTTTCAACCTATGGATCTGAAAAATGCATACAAAAAACTAAAGTCCGTTCTCTTTCTTTACCTTCATACAAAATTTCAATCTGACCTTCAGAGAGAAAGTTATGACGATTTTCCCCAAGTCACCTGTTTAGAATGTAATTCAGGAGTCTACAAAAAGACCAACTTCCTCAGATCATATTTCTGCAAATATAGCACGAAAAAATCTAAAATTCGGACTCCAGGTTCAGTGCGATTTCGTCTCAAATGGGTGTTTTTTGCGACTTCTGAAACGTCACAGAAAAAAATTTATAGCGCACATTCCACGATGACCTGTTTGGAGTAGCGAAACCCTAGAATCCAAAGCTCTGATACCAAATGTTATGAAACCAGCTCAAGAAAAGATAGAAAAGATAAACCAACGCCTTAGAATTTAGCCTCTTCGAGGGGGCAACCTCCTTTACATTACATAAATGAACAATTCTTGGATGATACAAATGACAAAACCTCATTTCTATATATAGGAGTCTAAGGAGTCACAATATAATCCAGCCGACCTAACAATAATAATATAAAGCCACAAAAATAACAATAGAGGGATTCTATGGGGCACAGTTATAACAATATGGGGGAAATAGGGGCACAACAATATTAATAAGGGGTATAAATATAATAGTAATGGGGTAATCACTAGTATTATAGGGACTCAACAAAGGCACTGGACCTGCGAGTTCTTAGTGTACCACAAGGGCACACTATCCCAAGTGGAGCCACTGTTATCACTGAAAAGATTTCAAAGGAAAAGGGTAAGGTAAGGAAGCATTGGTCTTGGTCATTCTCATGCTCCTTTCATGTGTAAGAAGCACTTGAAAAATTCAGGGTCAGCATACATCAGATTTCTTTGAAGTCTCAAGCAATTCAAGTAAGGTAATCCTAAATTTTGATATAGACTACCTTTTCAAGTTTACCTTAATGAATGGTGTCAAGTTATTTAGTTTTGAGCAACCTCATGTCATATGGAAGAGTAATTACAAGATAAATAAGCTCAAGACAGTCAAATTTTGACATTAGAAACTGTGTTTTGTGATTACACAGCAGTTTTGTAGTGCACTACGAAACTGCTGAAGATGATACCTAATACACCACAGTTTCGTAGCGCGCTACAAAACTGCTGTAGCTACATATTTCGAGGAAGATTAACCAATTTTGAGGGACAAAAGGGAAACCTTTTTGAAAAGGATTTTATGAAGAAAGATCATTTACACGATACAAGCAATCCAGCAAGGGCGAACGAGCAAAGAAAAAACATATATGAATCATAAACCATTTGTTATAAAAGCGATCATAGCTAGTATTGTTCATTATCCTTCAGGCAGCATTAAAGAGGTTTTATCTTCACACAGGTGCATGGACAAGGTCTACAACACATGAACATGGCCCTTCAATACATTTTTGTGTAATCAAAGAATAATAGTAGAGATAATTAATTTCGATGATCCTTGTGGAGACCAAAAGCAAAAAAAGGAGGAACTTTCTCTCCTTGTTTTTACCAGTCAATTTCTAGAAGCATTTATGAGCATTTAAAAACTCATCTCTGAAAAGTGAAATAGGTTTTCATACTTAAGATACTGAAGTACAAAACCTCTTCCACTTTCTTCAAATCCATTATGATTTGAGAGAAATGAATAATCAAACTTGCGCTATGAAACTGCTGTAGGTGCAGTTTTTCACAAGCATATTTTTACACCTATTTTTCAAAGACTCATTTTGGGCGGTATGAAATATGTTTCAAAAAACCAACAGAGGTTTTTGTTCAACATGGATTGGTTCACAAAAGCCTCCTTCATTTTTTCCAAATATAGTTTTTATGAGAAGTTATGAGCTCTGTCCCAAGACCTATTTTTCAGCCAGAACAGAGCAAGGGACAGTCTCCTAGTTTCTAGGAACAACAAAAGGATGAGTCATCAAGGGCCAGCTGGAAGGTTATGAGCACCATCAAATTCGACTTCATGGAGTTATAGGTGTCAGATAACGCTTTAAATGTTTAGATAAGGTTGTTGTAATCATATTAAGGAGTTACACTCCTAGTTGTATTAGGTCTCTAGGACTCCTAGTTAGCTGTCTTTTGTATTAAATAGTTAGTTTTAAGTGTCAATAGGTGTCAAATTAGGAGGAATTCGAATTCCCCTCATGCTGGAGGAAGGAATCTACATGAAATCTATATATGGGAGAAGAACTAATGTATTAAGGGTTGGAAATTTATAAAAAAAAAAAACTCTGATATTTGGCTTATGTAAAGACTCTATTTTTTTGGTAATACAGTACTGGCTTGTGCTTCTCAAGAATCATAGAGAGTTCAATGTATGAGTGTCTTTTGTTGTCTTTTCATGTTATCTACAGTGTTATGAGTATTCTATTACTTAGAAATCGCTTACAGTGTTTTAATTTCCTTCATATACTCATAAACTGCCTTCTATGAGTTTGGTGTGCTCTACATATGTTGAAATCTGAATGCCTTGACTTTTATGCAAAGCCAACCCTACTGTTAATACTAAATCACATATGACTCCATAAGCCCAATGGATACTTGTTAGTTTTGTTTCCACCATTTTCATTTTTATTTGTTTCACAAGAGCTAGCCATCTTGATCATAATCAAAAACCTTTAATCCTTTGAGAGAGCCCTCTCAGGCTAAGGAGGCTAAGCCTTAGCTAAAAGATTGGTTTGAAACAGTTACTTGAAGTTTTCCTGGTCTGCAGCCTTCCACGACCTGATTTTGAGATAACATAACCCTTGAGGAGGATGAGAGAGTCCTGAACGACTGCCATTTTGGGGCATGTGGCAGTCATATGTATGGATATGCTACTGCTCAAAAAATACTTCGCGCTGGTTATTTCTGGCCCTCGATCTTCAAGGATTACATCCTTGTTGTTCACAAATGCCATGAGTGCCAAATCTACCAGCGAAAAATGCTAGCCCCGCTCACTCACCTACACCCCGTTATTACCGTTGGTCCTTTTTCCAAATGGGGCATTAACTATATGACATGTAACCCTTGTTCAACCGGGGGGCATGGGTATATTATCATTTCTGTGGATTATTTCACCAAATGGGCTGAAGCGATGCCTAAATACTCTGCAGACGGTATAACGATGGCTCAATTTCTATTCAATCACATTACTTCCAGGTTCGACATGCCTCAGGTCATTGTCACCAACCATGGCTCCCATTTCTGAGTTTACATGATGGTTGAGCTGACCTCTATGTTGAGCTTGTGCCACGATGGCTTAACCCCATATTACCCTCAGGCCAATGGCCAAGTTGAAGTTGTGAACAAAGCCTTGGTTACAATGCTTCAGCACACCATTGGGATGCACAAGTGAAATTGGCATCTCATGTTCCTTTAAGCTCTGTGGGCTTACTGAACCTCGACCAAGGATGCAACTGGATTCAAACAATTCTAGCTAGTCTACGAACTAGAAGCAACTTTATCGATTGAGTGTGAAATCCCCTCACTCAAGCTAGTTGTCGAACTTCTCACCGAAACCTCACCTCAAGAAGAGCGCCTCTTGTATTTAGAACAACTAGATGAGACTCGCCATCTTTCTGCTTTGGTCATCGAAGCACAAAAGAAGCGGGTCAATTCCCATTATGATCAGTGGGTCTCCCCTCGAGCGTTTTCTGAGGGTGACTTGGTTTTACTATATGATCAGGCTAATGATAAGCTGGGGGGAGGAAATTTCGAACCCATGTGGCATGGGTCTTACATTGTTAAATGTGTGTTACAAAAAGGGGCCTATGAGCTAATTGATTATGAGGGCAATCCCTTAGACAAGCCCCAAAATCGAATTTATCTCAAAAAGTACTATGCTTAGGTCATCTTGCATGGCTAGTTGTGTACAATAGTGTGTCATTCATTTTGTGCAGTGTGGTTTGGTGTGTTGTTTTTCAATCAACTTTCCTGCTTACTATGTTTTTACCTTCTTTACAGATGTCTATGATTCCTCACATTGGTTTCGTTGATGGTGCTTGCCGTAGTACCCAAAATCTGTCCTCCACGGCATGGGCCATTTATGACCCCCATGGTGAGTTGATTGATCTTCAAGGTATTTGTTTAGGTCGAACAACTAATAACATTGCTGACTATAGTGCAGTTATCAAATTGTTGTCAGAAGCCATTGCTCTTGACATTCAGGAATTGGTTGTCAACCTTGATTCACAACTTGTTGTTCTTCAACTCAACGAGCGATATTCCGTCAGAATCCCTCAGATATTGAGAATGTATCTACGTATTCATCCAATAGAGAGAAATTTTTATTACATTACATATCATCATATTCCTAGACATATGAATACATTGACAGATGCATTAGATAATTATGTGTTGGATAGGCATTTACAAAACATGTTAAAAACGAAAACAAATCTTTTGTACCATAGTAAGCAAGGAAATATTGCATATATATATATATATATATATATATATATATATAATGTTTCATACATCAAAACCCAAAAAAGTAATATATGTGTTCAAATAACATTCGTGGCTCGCAGGCCTAAAAAATGTAGAATACTAGACCTATGAACTAATAAACATGGTGATCATGGTAGCATGTGACTGCTCGTGCTACATGAGTCAACAGTCAGTGGATTTGATCATATACCCCCACTGTGTGCCTCTGATACTCGTGTGGGATGTCTCCCACCCGAGCATACTCTGGGATACCGTGGGTCAATCCCTCGAGGTTCTGCATGATCTCCTCCTATTTGTCGCTTCCTTCCTGATAAGGAGCAACATCAAACTGATGAGAAACACACCTGGCAATAGGGAACATCCCAGAAGGACACTCCGGTCCAACATCTGCATTGATAAAACGAAATGTCAGGAACGCATATATTTCAAAAAACAATTAAAAAGTAAAAAATAAAAATTGTTGGTTTTTACCTTCATCGTCAAAATCCTCCCCCTCTAGGAGCGACATATCCAGATCTACGTGGAAGTCAGTACCATTGTAAGGCCAATCCTCCAGTACGATCAACTGTCGTCGTAACCACAAGAAAAAGACAGGTTTATAGGACATCTGTTGGCCCTCGATAACCCTGGGCATCAACTCACTCCAACGGACCATCTGTGGGTCTCACAGCATTGGCAGATCCACCTCAGTCAGTTGATATTGGAACAGCGGAACCTGCTCCAGGAAAAAGGTCACTAGAATGGAACCAAAGCAGAACTACTTCAGGTTCCCTACCTTCACTTTTGATAGTTGAAGCTTCATGCTTATCTTCATGGTTTCTGCCCAATTGAAGATCATCGGTACTGTACAGTTGATTGCATACATAAACTTTGACTTGTTGGTCTCATGCGGTGCTTGGGACCCAACTAGTCTATTTATGGTCAACATTAACACTCTCAATAGAAGATCCTGAATAGTCATAATCTCGATCTTGCAAATTTTGGATTTGAGGGTCTCTGGGCAATGTTCGGCAAGTAGCATGGTCACACTTGCCCCAATCGACCTCGACCCATATATATTGATTGGTTCCCCTCTCCGGGACAGTCTTGTGATGAAATAAATGTCTCAAGTTTCCAACTCTGGCTCTTGGTCACCAATGATGAAAATTTTCTGATTCACGTCCGAGATATTGATCAGGTACCATAGCAACTCGAGTTGAGCCTGTAGACCTGGTGTAAGCAAGAACTTGAGGAGCCCACAGTTCCTCAAAGCATCCAAGAAATTTGGATCAACTATTGCTTGTGTGTCAATTTCCTCATGCTCGCGTTCCTTCCAATCCACCATTTTCCACGATTCTTTCCCTACAAAAACCATATAACCAAGTCAATGATCATCTTTGGCTGGAAAAATTTGGATTGAAACAATCGAATTGAGAGAAAAACATGAACATTCTTTTCTGACGGCACCGACATGAATGTTTTAAAAATAGTTGCGCTGATATCACGGTTGGCAGTCTTAGCAACCCCTGATCGACGCGATTCCGTGCCCAGAAATCGCGCCGACTGAGGGCGAAAAAGTTTTTCCAAAATCCCCCCATGAAATCCAAAAAATGGATAAGAATAGGTAAAATCAGTGTGAAAATGGAGCTTAAGGTCTTGGCTCTTACCTACAACTGACAGCTCAGTGAATGACCTCCCGAATCTTCGACAATCTGCTCCGAAAAAATTAGGGCACAAGTGGGTGAAAAGCTCTTCACACAAAGATAAAATGGTAAATGGTAAAAAATAATTACTTTTCCCTCCTTTTATTCATTTTTTCATGAAATATTAGGGTTTTAAAGTATTTTTTACCTATTTTGCCTCAGAAATTGGATAATGCATTTACCTTTTTGTGCAACAACAAGTGATGGATTCTTGATGATGGTACTGAAGTCACGTTTCAATTATTTTCTAGACTCGTAAAACTCAAATGAAAAGATCGCCAAGTATTTTTCCCTTTTTGACTCGTTAAAGAGAATAAAACGGGGGATCTGCTTTCAACCTCTTTTCCGACTCTCTAAACACGAAAAGATTACTGAGCTCTTGTCATTTTGAACTCGTTAAAGGCTACCAAACGTTGCTTACCCAGTATACGTTTACCCCTTTTTTGGGTTGGGATGAACTCTTTATGAAAAATGTACTCCTTGACTGAAATGGTCAAGCGGTTCTCTAAAGTATTATTTTCTACTTTTTCGGGCTCGAGAGACACAAATGTATGAAAAGGGACCATGTGGAGTTTTCTTTTCCATGTCTTTTTCAAACTCTCTAAACATGAAAAAGATACTGAGTTACACCTTTGTCGGACTTGTTAAAACATTAAATGACATCGGATTCGTCACCATGACAAACATGACCTTATCCTTCCTAGGAATTATTAAACTTACTAGGTCGGATTCATCCGAAGGATGGACTTACAATGCAAGCATATGCCATCCTAAATTGGGGCGCCTGCTAGAAATGGTGGGGGAAAATGGGAAATTTTATCAGTTGTGTCGGCAACTCACTCTTGAACATGACACCTTTTGCTTCGTGTCGGGTTCCGATATTCGCATTTCATCGTTGACCTTCCTGGGTTGGGGCGTTTATTTTTGCCTTCCATTTGATCTCTGCTACATTATCATGACCACCGATCCTATGGATCCAGAAGCTTCCAAACTCTGAAATTCTGTCGCCGATCTGTTCAAGAGTTGTCCTTCTGTAGTTACCCTCATTACTAATTCTCTGTATCATCTCAAATCATTTGCATCCCTTTGTCTCATGTTGATGATGTGGGATACATCATAACCCTCCTTCGACACAATCACTTCCTGTCGACTTCAGCTCATTATCTAGGAAGTTGGCTGAGAGACTCCCTTCCAGTACATTAGATCTTGCATTCCCTAATGGAAAGTTCTTCGCAATCGAAGACAAGTTCACATCATTGGCTTTCAATCAAGTTATTTCACAAGTGTTTGACTTCAAATTCCTTTATTTACATTTCGTGAATTGTGCTGATAGTACTTTGAGAACCATTGTCATTATTGGTGGTTTATCCGATTATTAACAGTTCACATTATTGACTGGTAATCAAGCGATTTTCCAGCAAAATTCGATGTCAACACATCTATTCACATGTTAGAATTTCTACTTTGATCGGGTCGTGTTGGAGCGCAAGACCTTGGGTTCAGATTACAAAATTCTAGGTTGCAAGGTAATGTGACATGATTGTGTTGATATACATGTCTCTTTCAGATGGATGGCTGCAACCATACCATGATTCGTCGTATGTGATCCTTCACATTATTGGATGGCTGCGACCATACCTTGGTTTCGATATGATCCTCTTTATTGGATGGCTGCGCTCATTCCTGGATCCATTTACATGATCATATTCTGGATGGCTGCGTCCATACCACGATTCATGTATCATTTGATAGAGTTTTCAGTAATGTATATTTATATGTACTTTCTTGCAGGTTCTCTGACGACGGACTCCGGTTTGACACACTGATTCATAAAACATTTCACCTCTCACTCTAGTTCTGCCTTCACGCATTAGGGGGCATATGTTACACAACATTTTTTCACTGTGCCTGTACTCCCCGTTCCATGATCCTGGAGGACCTATACAGTGAACCCTACATGCTTTCCCATCATGAAGAAACTCCCATTGTGTCCCTCTTCATACGCAGAACAATTCCCTTTTTCATCATCTCCCAAATATATTTTGTTTACCCCAGTTTACAAGGGCGACATTAATGACCAGTTTCCTCTTTACACCAATATGCAGAGATTAAAACTATCACTAGCACGATCAGAGTGACTGAGCCCTTTCTCAGTTGCACCTATCCTCTTTTGGAAAGTTTTTTAAGTATGGAGTCGAAGCTTCTAGCTCTAGATGCTTCGGAACGGAAGTCTGGTAAATGGTTGGGCTGGATGGAGCCGAGGAAGCTAGTTTGGGCTCCTTTCCCTTATTAGGATGGAACTAATCCAAGAGATAAGGCCTTCTCCCATGATAAGAGGAACCATCTCCCCTCCATCCAAGCTATATAAACCTCTCTTTTTCCCAAACACAAGCTAGTTTTTTAGTTCTGGTTGGAGTTTTGATTTTGGGGTAATCAACAAGACATCTATAGCTTGTAGCTCTCTAGTTTGTGTTTGAGGGAGAATTGTGTGTTTGGTTTGGTTTGAATACTAAAGGGAAGAGCCTTAAAACTTTCATTGGTGGGGCTATCCATGAGATGTTAGCAGAAGTGTCTGGGAACCCAGATATGTTAGAGGAGAACAACAACGTCAAGACATTGGTTGTAATCTCTTTTTGAACTAATATGAATACAATTATTGACTGATTTCCTACATGAAGTGTTACCTTACATCTTTATGGCTTAATGTTTCTTGACCTATTAAGTAGGTTGAATGTAATTTATATGTTATCATGTTTGTTGTTTGTTGTTGTTTACTTGTTTCAGGTATTTGAAGGAAGGAAACGAAAGATAGCTGGAGTGTGGCTGGAGTGCGGAAGCAGGATCATCACCAAGCGGAATAACGTACTAAGAGGTAGACCCTATTATTTGATTCTAGCTTAAGGATATTTTCCATAGATTGTTTATTTGTGGCTAGACCCGCTCTCTCGGGCTAGAGGAATTGTTTGTGTCTGCACTTAGAATTTTACTTGCACCACATTGAGTAACTAAATCAAGTTCCATATAATTCACATAAGTAGCTCTAGGATTATTTGAAACATAAGGGGTCATGGAGTTGTATAATTTCTGCAACCATGAGATATATATAAGTGCTTTGAATCAATGTTTCCATATTATGACCAAGACACAATGGAATGGATATCATACAATAGGAAAAGTTATGCAGATATTTTGGCAGCTAGCTCTTGGAATATTCTATTTAGCAAGGCGTTTATCGAGAAGCTGGGAGCATTTATTGTGAGGCTTCAGAGAAAAAGGGTTGAATACATCAAAAAGATGAAAAATCAATCTGTCCCATAGGTTATCTTTAGCCTTGTGGACATTAAAAGAATTTTCTTTCATTCTTACAAGTTGCTTGCTCTGTGGGGAATGGAATTGAATTTGACAGTATCTCAGCCATATTTCCTCCATATAGATTAGGGATTGTGTACCATTTTGGTTCTTCTTCTAGTACCCTGCAAGTTCTTCTAATGGTAGCCTTCAGTATTGTACTTCCAACATAGTTTTACTTCACCTTCAAGTAGTTATTTATGGATAAATACTTGTCATGTAGATTGTTTATGTCATGGATTCAAGTGTTTTTGTGGCCTAAGAAATATAAAATGAAATCAAATAAAATTATCTCCTTGCAACAAAAAACTTGACAGAAAGCTTTGAAAACTCTATGGTAATGGATTTTAGGGCACTGGTCTTAGGGCCAAGGTGCATTCCCTTGAATGATGTACTTATCCCTTCCTTCAAGGCTTGCAGGAGATTTGACCCCACAAAGACTGAGAGATAGAAATCCTGGTACAGATTCGGTACCATGTTTTTCCATATGTGAACCAGGTCGATCACATTATGCATCCCTATCCTCGATATAGTGTGTTGTATCTCCCAGAGACAGCCTTGGATTGCTTCAAGACCAATTCCTGGGCACATCTAAAATGGTGTGTCTCAAATGATTTACAGGATACTGGAGACAACACTTATGATCTATAGATACATATGTACATAGGAAATATATTGGTTCATTAATCCAAAGAAATAAAACATGGATTTTTGGTACTTCTTCACATGTTCAGATCTCATAAATAAGCATAAAAATAGTGGAGGCCAAGAGCTTCAAGGTATTACAGCTAATAATCTTTTGTAGAGTGTGTGAGAGAGGAAAAGGGAGAAGAGTAACTCATCACATAGAGCATAAGGCTTCAAGACTTCTATATTTAACACACAAAGCTTGAGACCTTAAGGATTTCTATGCTTATTTGGGCTACAAGCAGAAATAATGAATGAAAGGGGAGCTGAGAGCTACGATTCATGTGTTGCGGATTTAAAGATCTAATCTCAATATTCCTCACAGGCATATACATAAACAATGTTCATACAAATGAATATGTGAAACAATTATAGGCATCTGCATTAACATATAGATACTAATGAATCTCTGAAGGAGCTTGAAACACATCTAGCAACAATAATTACATGAATTCAGTGAAGAAGCATGGACATAAAAATGAGTTAAACAAAGGGTAACTCATACTCTAATCCTTTGAAGATGGAATCACCATTGTTTCCTTGATTTTATGAAAATATCTGTATTACAAAGGAGATACAGTCTGAAAATATAACATGCAGTGTTTTCTCTAGAATTTATGAACCTGAACTAAGTCTTTCTTTCCCCTATTTACCTAGAGAGGGGAGCAAGAAGCTACATTACAACAAAAATATCTATCTCTAGACCCAACTGTTAGGTAGTCTAGCGTATTTTTCTTGAATGGCTCCGTGGCCCAAAAATATATTACAGAAATAAATGGAAGGCTTGTTACAGGACAAAACTAAGTAAATAATTGGACAAAATAGTAAATTAAAGTCCCTGTGCCCATCCTATGATCGCATTGGCCTCAGGCTATAATATATTCACAGTATGGCCCCTTGTGCTGCTTGGCTGACTCCCATCACTTCTGCTTTTACTGTAAGGGTGCCTTGTTCTATGAAATGGGGGGTTGAGTCACTTGTAAGTGCTTGTTGTTGTAGTCTTATGCTGTGAAGTGGGACGAGGCTCCATACTAAGCCCTTGACCTTCTTGAGTCCCAGGTACATCTCTATTGCTTCGGCATGCTCCATTAAAGTTCTTAGTTGTCAGCTCATCTACCCATTAAAACTATGTATTGCGCTATCAGTGCATTGATGTGGTAGGTGAGAGGCATTCCATGGAAACACCATAATCACGTAGGCGCAGGCTTTGTTCTTTAACAGGTGAAATCATGCATTTTTTGGATTTCCCCTTTAGCCCTCCTTATCGTAGCCCTTCATGTGCTTTTCCTCATATGACCGGGAGCTGGGACTAGGGGTCGAGCCCTCAAGCGCTAAGGCCCACGGACCCATGTCTAGAGGCCTTTTCATTTGTTATCGATTTGGCCCACATATCGACGCTGAATGCAGTTTTTGTTAATCTTTCACCCTAGACAACTGTGATCGCCAATACGCGGGATTGGGCCCACAAAAAGATATCGTAATCGCAACCGCGGAGAGGGGGGGGACTCTTTGCAATTTTCTTTGGAGTGGGCTGACAATATGAACGTGAGATATTTATAGACCTTGCTGTGATAATTTATTGCATTCGGAGAGGAGTCCCGCACATCGCAATTGCATTGTGCCAATGTCTTAATCTTTTTCTTTCTCCATAGTCTGGGCTGATGTTTGGGACGCGAGATCCTTATAGACCACGACATAATACTTTATTACGTACGAGGCATTCCCGTGTATCGCAGTCACTGGCTCCATCATCTTTAGCTTTTCCCCTCGACTGTTGCGATTGCTGATTTGCAGGGTGACGCTATTGTTGCCACTTGTCACCCCGTGAGTGGTGACACGTGGCACTTGGAAATGGTCCCATGTCACCACCGAAAACACTGAAACTGGGTGACACATGTCCCATACCACATCATCAACTGTACTACCACGTCAATTCCCCTAGCAACTCTGAAGAGTAATCACATGCCACCACATGGCCCTTAGAGGAGAGAGAAAAAGGCCTACCCGGACCTATTTTGCAAGCCATTCCTTTGTTAATGAATTTCGGCCTTCCCCGATGATACAATACATTATCGCAAATCGACCCCCACATGGTCTTTGGAGTTTAGAACACCACCAATCTGCCAATATCCAAATTCCGATACCGTCGTACTACCACATGGAGGAGAGAGAAGGGGGTGATCTGCTCCTATTTTGCTCTGCTTTCCTTTGTATTTTGTTTTCACAGCCCACCAGTGATGCACCACTTTATTGCACTATCGGTGGTTTGCATGTCTTTTTAAATTGAAACCATGGCGACCGCCTATCCTTGATGCCACGTGGAGGAGAGAGAAGGAGGGCGATCAACCTTGTATTTGTAGGCATTTCCTTCATTAAATTGTTTTAGCCCTCCCACAGCAATACATCATTATATCACAGATTGGCCCCAACAAAATCTTGTGAACCGTGGATAATCCTTGAACATGTGCCTTAGGACCTTGCCGATAGTTGACCGTTGATAAAAGTTGTGCCCTGACCCGCCGACCACCGATATGCGATATTGACGATCGAAAGATCGTTGTTTCATGATCCGTCAGTGCTCCATAACTGTCTGAACATCGATATGTGATATGCAATGAGCCTCTTGGGTCCTGATTGTGAATTTTCTCTTTTCTTAGCCATTTCCTTGTTTTCTGAGTTTTTCAAAGAATTCTTCAATAGGATCTAACTTTTGATCCAAGAACCCTTTTTTGGAATTTTATATACCACAGGAAATCTTATTACGAGCACTACACAATGGAGAGGGTACCCTCAAGCTGTGATAGCTTACGTGTCTCAAAATTTGGCATCATACAACACTGCTATTTGGCTCTTGAAGCATCTAGTGACTAAAAAAGCAGTGGGTGACAACATGGTGAACATCATGATCACCTAGGGGAGTTTTAGTAGTCATATTTTCCATGCAAGAAACACTCCCAAATTTTCCCCCCTGCATCGCATAAGACAGAGAACACATATTCGACCATGCTATTTCTATCGTGTAGTTTCCTTATGGAGTCTATCAGCTACACATTGATTACATTGTCTATTGCGAGGACATATTTTCTTGAGAGGAACCCAAATCCCACACCATTGATATGCTCACCAACTCCCACTTTCAGGCGCGATCCCATTGAGAATCCAAAGTCGAGCATTGTCTGACTGACAAGTATTATCTAGCTTTAAGTGTCCCACGATGTTCAATATATAGTTGGTTTCCTTTTTATCACAAAGCTTACTGAGGTCATTGCAATATCTCATGCAAATTGAAATAAAACATGGTGGGTTGGAAAATTCAAATCCATGTGGACTTTTTTTATATCATTCAAAATATAAAACCCATCACGCACATAAATACCATATGATCTAGTTAAATATAGGTGGGAAAATTCAAATCCGTGTGGACCTTTGAATTAATACAAAATATATAACCCACCATGCACATAAATATCATATGAGGTAGTTTAGATGCATCATGAACATGGCAGATCCATCTACCATAAGTCATGCCATGGCTGATGAATTCCTTCGTTTCTAAGTACTTATATAGGTATTAGTTCATTTGCATAACCTTTAACCAGAAAGTGTTTGTCAGAAAAACATGGTTGATATTCAAGGAGTGTCAAAGTTCTTCTCCTACCACTTATATCCACCATGCAATAATTGGTACACTACATACTAGATAATACTTGCTGTAAAAGGATTAGTTGTTGTGCCCCATGTATTCACCATATGCAGTACACCACGATAGTTATCTATGAAAAATTTAAAAATAATTTGAAAGATCCATTCCTACATATTTGTTCATTTTTTCGAGGCTAGGAGAGCTAGGACTGAAAATGCTTTAAAATATAAAAAGAGCACTTGTCACCTGAGATGTGAAAAGCATGACTACAAAGGTACATGATGTCATCTTTGCAATTGGTCTCTAGAAGACAAAGAGAGAAAGATTTAGATTGACTAGTCCAAGTGATATCAAGGATTTCTTAGATATAGAAGATAAGGTACACAATGTTTCAACTAAAATACTTATCATATACAATTTTGTTTCAAATTATGTCTATCTTGATTCTTATGCCTCACTCTATTATTCAATATTCAATATAAATATATAGAATTTTCAAAACATCGAAGGCATATGGGTAGGGTTGGAATTTCAAATCAGATTTTTTTTCAAACAGGGGCCCAAAATTTGCTCAAAATTCAGAGTTCTCAAATCGGCTCGAAACCTTTACGAATGCGTCTGTCTCGTCAAGATGATCATGACACAATTCGTTTCACTGAAAACCGAGTCTGGATGAAGGAGAAAAGGCATGTTGTTCGTTTTCCTAAAAAACTAAAAAAGATTACAAAACAAGACAGAATGATGACATGGTAGTATAGTCAGCATGATGGGAATCTTCTTCATTTTTTTCCCAATGAGGTTGTGACAAGTGTCACCTCAGGATTCACTAGTTTGGTTGTGTGAAGGTGAAATTTCCCAATGTCCTCCAAGGTGGAATTATGAGTTCATGGTGAATATTATGTGGTAGATATATATATATATATATATATAATATATTAATTATATTATTTTATATGATTTTAAATTCATATATTATATTATAATTATTATATATTATATATTATATATTATATATCTAAACTTTATATTATACCCAAATCCGCATTATATCTAAATTCCACGTATATTTGAATGGCAATATAAATATGGGGCAACAAAATATGTGATGCGATTAGCGGAGGGCAGGTCGAACCCTTGACCTCCCCCTCCCAATTCCTTTGCAATACTAACGAACCAATGCAGGTCTTGTTAAACCTTTGCCACGACATTATATTTAAACCTACAATGTTGCCGATGACGAGAGCGAAGGGAGCCAACCCCCTCTCCATATAACCACAAGGCTAAGATCATGGGCCAATGCCAAGCATAAGTGCGCTTAAGGCACCACTAATCATGCTTAACATTAATTAAAATTTTGTTAAGGTTGGAAAAAAATTTGGAGAAGCACCAAATTTGGCGGCACTTCTAGTTTTGGCAGTTCTAACTAGAGTCTTCTCCAGTTTTAGCAGGGTTTCCTAGGGAAAAATTGAATGAAGCATATATTGAGCAATTTTTGACCAATTTTGGAAAATGAATAGTCATTCCTAGATGATTTTGACATTCTGAACGCATTGGTGTAGGTTTCAAAGGCAACGAAAAAATTATGTGCATGTTATTCCCATGTTGAATTTAAAGAAGCCCAGGGCCGCCAGTGGAGGAGGTCCAACACAGTTTAGCTAGAGTCAGTTTTCAGAGATTTAATAGTCATTTTTTGGGTTTTTGGGTCTTCTGAACCCAATGGTATAGTTTTCAAAACCATTGGAGTGTATCAGATTCTTGTAATTAGACATTGACCAATAATTCCAAAGAGGGCCTAGCCATTGATGGAGGTCCTAGGAGATGTAGCCCAGTACTGGAGGGTGAAATCCTTGATCAATTATGTGTTGTGAGTTTTCTGTGTATGATATATGCAATTTTATTTTATGTTCATGTTATTTAAGCAACTAATTAACTTATAATTTTCCCACACATGACACATAAAAGACATATAACTTGACACATAAACCTCTTACATAACTGGGTAAATGAGACAAATCAGAATATGTTTTAACTGATGAGGGATCTTGCATAGAAATTACAAGTTTTCCCAAGAATTCAGATCAAGTTGGTATCAGAGCAAGGTTAGCTCATTTGAACCCTGAGATGGGTTGCCAAGGTTAGCTACAGAATTAGTTATTGGTTTTGAAATTGTGTAAGGGTCATTTAACTTTGTGCAAGTTTGTTTGTACAAGATGAAGCAAGGAGAAGCTCAGGATTGAGAGCTTGGTTCTCAAATCATAGTAAAGAATTTTTTGAAGCTTTTTGAATTGTTGTGAAGCTCCTTAATTCATTATGCTTGTGAAGGCAACTTCAAACAAAGCATGTCCCAAGGAGGAAAACATGCAAGGATGTTAGAGGATGTGAAGGATTTTAGAAAGACTTTCTTAGACATGGCAGAAATGGTGAAAGTAATTTATGAAGAGAGGGATACCAATTTGCAAGATGCAGGATTTAAACCCCCAAGAGGAGAATGTTATTCAAGGGAAGAAGGTAATATGAGTAGTGATAAAGCACCACTTTCTCCACAATCTTCATGCTTTTCTACAACTATCATGCAAGATGTTAGTGTAGAAAGTCCTTCAGAGAAGACAGATGGACAAGTTTTCACCTTCTTTCCACATGATGTGGAAGATGAGGTTCTCTCAGCACCCAAATCCGAGGAGCTGAAAGAAGAGAGTCCAAGAGGACACATCTCGAATAAAAAAGGAATTCAAAACATCTTCATATGTCAATCGAAAGATGAAGCAAATGGTAAGAATTTACATTCTTCTTCCTTATGTGAAAGTATTGATGTAAATTCATTTGCAGCCTTTGAAAAATATAGTAAAGGAATTGGATCTAAACTCTTGACCAAGATGGGGTACAAGGGAGGAAGCCTTGGAGTAAACCAGCAAGGCATTAAAAATCCAATTGAGGTCAAGGAGAGGCCTAAATATGAAGGCTTAGGCTATGTTGCAAAAGAAGAATGGTCTTCTAGTGACAGCTCGTGGGTATCATGTGCCTTCTGCCATAAGAGAGGACATGAGGAGGCAAGATGTTGGGATTTGCATCCAGAAATGGTGCCTGCTTGGTTCCACAAGTGAAAGGAGGACTTGAAGTACAAAACATCTCCAAAGAGAGATGAAAAAGTTGAGGAAGAAACAAAGCTAAGTTCTTCTTTCCATGCAAGTTCTTCACGCACGAGGCATAAGCCAAAAGACTCCAAAAAGAGGTATAATCATTTTGTTAATTCGATTGATGTTAATTCAAGTGCTCAGAAATCAAATACTTTTCATGGTGGAAAGAAAAACATGGCTTTGAATAACGTGTTAAGGAAAATGTTTCCATGTACTTTTTGCCTTTCATCTAACCATTGTGTAGATAAGTGCGAAAAGAAGAAAGAAATCATCGAGAAGATGTTTATATCTATTGGAAGTGAGACTGAAAGGAGAAAATATCATCCAAAGATAAAGGCAAGTGAGCCAAGAGGAGCTCAAAAGAACTTTTGTACTCACTGTAATATCAGTGGACATTGGGTCGAGAAGTGTTGGAAATTGTTTCCACATCTTCATCCTACTAAGGGAAAGCATATCATGCAAGCACCAGAAGAGGAAGCAATAATAGAAAAAGTGGTGAAAGCTGCAACCATCCTTGAAACAACTGTAGAAGAATAGAAAGTTCAAATAGAGGGTTCATTCACCTGGTTGGGTAAGAAATGGGTAGACTATTTCTCCAGTTGAAGTTTACAAATTTTTGTTTGCACTAGTTGCATAGCCCCTTAGTTGGGTAACTTGTAAAAGTGATGTTCATAAGTAAATCACTTATATGCAACTATAATTTTCTTGAAGCATTACAATGCTAGTTTGGCTTGTTGATAAATTCATTTCTTTTCTTTATGGATGTATTAATTTTCTGTTGAAAGAAGAATTCTGTTTCACTCACTTTAATGCAACAAAGAAGGCAATTTGTGGTTGCAAGTTTGTATGTGAATGCAACTCTTTTGAAAGCATTCTTGATGTTGCATAATTTCGCCAAGAAGGTGTGCAAAAGTTGGGTATGTTATTCACTTCATTTGTAGAAAATTTGTCAATTTAGCTCTTATATACCCATACATGTTTTTGGGCTTATTGTACTTGTGTTTGTACTTATGAGAGAGTTGAAGAATTCTATACATACATGAGAGTTTGTGTGTGTGTGAACAATGAAAATAGATACATGCATGAGTGTCAACTTTTGTCGATTGTTGTCACCTGTATGTCATATCAACTTGGAAGAGTTGATTTTGTCTCCAAAGGTGAAAGGGAGATGTTGACAGATTATTGCATGAGAATGTGGAATTCTTGTTGTTTATGCAAAGAATTTTCAAGTTGCTATACATGCTTATGTTTGGCTCTTTAAGTCAAGTCAATTGTTAGAGCATGTTTATCGACTTATGTTTGGTCGATGATGTTTTGCCAATTTGTTTTTAATCAATACTTTGTACACCAAGATGAAAGAGTACATGGCAATGTTACATGATGTGACAATTGTTGCTTTGAAGGAGAAAAAAGGTCGTTGATTTACAATTTCTTGCATAATGTGTTTTTCCATTTAATGGTGTTTCTTGTGACAAGATGTCGAGGGATTTTGGAAGGTCTATTCTTGAGAAAGATGCTTATGCTTAGCTTCCATTCTCAAATCATGACATGAGTAGCATGTTGAACTAGAGGACGATAGAGGCAAGAAGCAAAAGTGGATGAGATGCCAAAAATTTTCAGCCATTGTAGAGCATTTGTGTGTGTTGATGCCAAGATTATCAGTGGGAAAGCTACCAGATTGTATCAGTTTTCCAAGCACTGAGGGATCGATGTGGTATAGCAAAGGTATTTTGCAGCCAACAAATGTCCAACAAGTGTTGGATTGGGTCAGCAGCAGCAGGAGAACAGTGGTTGAGGGACATAGCCATTTGCAATGCAAGGCATGTCAGTGTACCCAAGTGGTTGTCATGGAGATTTATTCACGTAGAATCAGTTGATAGAACTAGGGAAAGAGAAGAATGTTTAACTCTCATCAGATAACTAGATTTTGTGGGTCCAAAAGCTCATCAGTGGGAAGGAGTGATCAGAATCTGGATTAGGGGCCCAAAATTTGCTCAAAATTCAAAGTTCTTAGATCGGCTCGAAACCTGTACGATTTCAAATGTCTTATCAAGATGATCACACACAATTCGTTTCACTGAAAACTGAGTCTAGATGAAAGAAAAAAGGCTTGTTGTTCGCTTTCCTAAACAACTAAAAAAATTTGCAGAACAAGACAAAATGATGACATGGCAGTATAGTCAACATGATGGGAATCTTCTTCATTTTTTTCCCAGTGAGGTTGTGACAAGTGTTACCTTAGGATTCACTAGTTTGGTTGTGAGAAGGTCAAATTGTCCATGTCCTCCAAGGTGGAATTATGAGTTCATGGTGAATATTATGTGAAAAATATTTTTTTAGAAATATATATATATATATATATATATATATATATATATATATATATATATATATATATATATATATATATATATATATATATATATATATTACTTTATATGATTTTAAATTCATATATTATATTATAATTATTATATATTATATATTATATATTATATTATATATCTAAACTTTATATTATACCCAAATCTGCATTATATCCAAAGTCCACGAAATATTCAATATTAAATGTTTATGGTAAAGTCAAAAGTCTACACATATTTGAATGTCAATATGGCAATATAAATACGGGGTGGCAAAATATGTGATGGGATGGGTGGAGGGCATGTCAAACTGTGACCTCCCCCTCCCAATTCCTTTGAAATACCAATGAGCCAACTCAAAATTCGGCGGGACTTCCAGTTTCGGCAGTGCTAACTGGAGTCTTCTCCAGTTTTAGCGGGGTTTCCTAGGGAAAAATTGAATGAAGCATATCTTGAGCAATTTTCGACCAATTTTGGAAAATAAATAGTCATTCCTAGATGATTTTGACATTATAGGCTCATTGGTGAAGTTTGAAAATGAAAAGAAGAACTTATGTGCATGATATTCCCATGTTGAAGTTAAAGAAGCCTAGGGCCACCAGTGGAGGAGGTCTAGCACAGTTCAACCAGAGTCAGTTTTCAGAGATCTAATAGTCATTTTTTGGGTTTTCGGGTCTTCTGAACCCAATGGTATAGTTTTAAAATCCATTGGAGTTTAGAAGATGCTTACAATAAGATGTTGACCAATAATTCCAAGGAGGGCCTAGCCATTGATGGAGGTCCTAAGAGATGTAGCCTAGTACTGGAGAGTGAACTCCTTGATCAATTATGTGTTGTGAGTTTGTTGTGTAGATGTCTGCAATTTTATTTGTTATTCATGTTATTTAATCAGCTAATTAACTTATAATTTTCTCACACATGACACATAAAAGACATATAACTTGAGACATAAACCTCTTGCATAGTTGGGTAAATGAGACAAATCAGAATATGTTTTAACTAATGGAGGAGATTGCATAGAAATTACAAGTTTTCCCAAGAATTCAGATAAATATTCAATAAAGATATATAGAATTTTCAAAACATCGAAGGCATATCGGTAGGGTTGGAATTTCAAATCAGATTTTTTTTCAAACATGCTTTTTTTTTATTACTAGATGTAAAAGAAATACATTGTCGTTGGATCATTGTCATTGGATCAGGAGGATCCAAGAATAATACTTGGCAGCATACAATTTTGAAAAAACGTTCCACACAAATCAATAAAAATAGAGTAATTGGGTGTGATTGTGTGTAAGATAACCTACAATGTCCATATACCCTCCTCTTGAAAGGAGATTCAAAATAAAGACTGTGCCCATGAACTGAAGATTTTTGTATCAACTTGTACAAAACCGGGTATCTTTGTGCCCATGAACTAAAGGTTTTTGTATCTTCTTGTAACAAACAAGGTATTTTTGTTTGTCAATTGTTGTCCCTTGGTGTTCTAGACTGTGGGGTATTATTTGTGTAATCCGACGAGTCAAACAATCACCCTCCTTTTGTACGTAGATTTAGATGTAATATTGAGGCCCTGTCCTGCTAAAGTCTACATCCTTTTATGCAAAACATAGTGTCTTTGTTCTAATGAAGCCGAAGAGTCTAAAAAAAAATCTTAGGAGTATATTAGATGATGATATGTCTGAAATTTTGCAAACAATTATTTAGGAAAGATTGGTAGAATATTCTATTGGGATCCGATGAATAACCGGTCTTAGAAAGTCTATCAACAACCCCATTTTGTCTCTGGTATATGTAGGATATAGAGATGAAACGAAACCCTAGTATCAATGTTTTAATTTTGGCTTTCCAGTTATAAAGGGATAGAGAGTGAAAAAATCCAAGTCCATTAGCCCAATCAATAACAACTTTGGAGTCTCCAAATATGGTGATCTCCCAAAGTCCGAGCCAGTTAGCACAATGTAGAACGCCCCATAGAGAAAGGATCTCAACTCATGTGTTGTTACCAGACCCACCATGCCAATGAAAATACTATGAGTGTGGAACATTGATGTAAATAGCCTTTCAACATCCACATAGGTTGAAAGAAGAGGCCCCATCAAAGAAGCCAACGGAGAAAGACTCCCAAATGCTACAAGGTGGAGGAACAAGCGAGATTTTGTGAGATGGGGATGCACAAAACTCATGGTGGTAGTTAATAATCTTGTAGTAGGTCCGCCAAATATTAGGCTTCTCATTCTCAAAGATAAGAGCGTTCTGAGACCGCCAAATTCCCTAGATGATGAAGAAGACCAGTGTTTTGTGGGAAAAAGAGTCCACTATCCAGCTGTGGAGACAAGAGACTATGTCGAAGCATTCCCAAGGAGGTGGATCTTCTAACGAGTGTAGAATCTCGATCCAAACTGAAGAAGCAAATGAGTAGTGGATGAAAAGGTGGTTAATGTCCTCTCCATGTGAGTTGCAAAGGAAACACCGTCCTAGACCCCAGAAACCCCTCTTGACGAGGTTTTCCCAAGTGAGGATATGATTGTGAATCACCAGCCAAGAAAAATATTTCAGGTTGAGGGGCAAATTCCATTTCCAGACCCTAGTGAACCAAGGGTGAATCATATTTAGGCAAGGATCCAGAGTGATGAGGCTGTAAGCTTCTTTTACAATGACCTTGTCTAATTGTGTTCCACTAGCCCAAACACGACAACCTTCAACATTAGAAAGAATCATTTACTCATTTTTTTATGGTCCCCTTCGAGCCTTCCCTATGTGGAATCATCATAGAGTACCATTATTCAGAGCATCTGAGATCCCAAAAAGTTTCAAATTAGTATTGTAATTTGTCCATTCCAGACAAAAGTGGGCAGACAGAGATATTTCTGCAGTGCCTTTCCAGTGAGTGTAGTAAGGAGAGGAGAGTTCAACAGCTGAGATATCCTTGAGAAAATGATAACCATAATAATGTAAATATGTGATTAGGTCTAGGGATAAAATATGTGTACCAGTTATCCCAATAAGTGAGTCCAGCATGATATTGGGGGAAGATCCCGAGCCAACAACCAACAAAGGTACGAAAAATACCAATGATTATAAGTGAGCGGGCTATGCTAAGAACATGATATTTTTGAGGGTATCGAAGCACCATTTTTGTTGACACCTAATCATTAGGAATGGGTGAATAAATAAAATCAATGTAAGTAAATAATAAGAGATATGAACAGTCATTGGGAGATGAAGTGAATAGTCTCCCTCATGTATATAATAAAGACCAACCTGAAGGAATAATATGAATTAATTTGTGTTGAGGAGTTACTACCTGGTTTGACATGGTATCAGAGCCAGCTCCTGAAATTAGTTGTAACTCCCTTCTGCCATTGTCTTGCAATCTGTCCCCTGTGGAATCTGTCTTGTGCGCTTTGTCTGCCATAATTGATTCTGTGCCATTCTACACTCTGTCTACCATAATTAATTCTGTGCCATTTCTGCCATGCCTCGGCTCTAAAAATCTTCTCAATCGCTGTGTTGAATGCCCTTGAGGCCATGTTGTTGCGTTGAATGCCTTTGAGGCCATGCTATTGCATTGAATGCTTTTGAGGCCGTGCTACTGCGTTGAATGCTTTTGAGGCCATGCTGCTGCGAGAGTTTACTGCGTGGAGGAGCAGTGAAATGACTGCTGCGAGAGTTTACTGCATGGAGGAGCAGTGAAACGACTACTGCGAGATTTTACTGCGTGGAGGAGCAGTGAAATGATTACTACATGATGGTCCAAGTAGCTATGCGGAGGAGCAGTGAAACGCTGCTGCATTGATGGTCGAGTATCTATGCAGAGGAGCAGTGAAACGTTGTTGCATTGATGGTTCGAGTAGCTATGAGGAGGAGCAGTGAAATGCTACTACGTTGATGGTTCGAGTAACTACTAGCAGACAAGGCAGCATGTGCAATCCTGGTTCACATCCCCATAACCGATGATGTCGTTGGATGCTAATATATTCTGGTGAAAATCTCATTCAATGACCCGTGGATAGTTTTGTTCAGTCACTGGCTGCTAATATATTCTTGGCCAAGTACTCATAATTTCAGAAGCTCATATTAGAAAAACTATGAGAGATTTTATAAATGTTCTGACGGAGTCGAACTGATGCCATGAGAGATTTTTAGGTTTGTCTATTGGTTTGGTTTATATGAAAAATTTTCCAATAATATGACAACAATACTATGGTCCTCTTACATAGTAATGTTACATTGAGGATCTGTGAAAATAATTACCATTTAATAGATATGAGCAAGTTGCTGGTATCACCATATGCTACCCCACTTGTATATGTATTGAAGTTTTTTTTTGGCATACAAAAATCATTAAATTCCATGTGTTGAATAGAGTTTTTTAAAAACGAAGTTGTGGGTCAAAGCACTGTGGCATGAAGTGTTGAATGCATTTACAGTGTTGGGTATTGACATTTGCTGTCGAGTTGAGGTTGCTGTCCAGTCATATCAGAATTATATTTTTTCCCATTAAGAGTACAAGTTTTGCAGCAGCAGTTTTTTTGTTACAGAATGCATTCAATCATATCCATTGCGGGAATAGTTCTCAATGGCAAGGAGAACTATCTTGAGTGGTCCCGGATGATAAAACACACCCTCATTTTCAATGAGTTGTGGAAAGGAGTGTGCATTGGAGACAGAGACAAATAGCCATAACAGCCTACATTAGACAAAGAGCTCGCCATTTGGGAAAACAAGAACAGTAAAGCCTATGCATTAATCACATCATCTGTAAGTGAAGAGGTGAGTCGCCATATTACACCATTTTCAACTACTTTCGAAGCCTTACAAAACCTGAAAGAACTCTATGACTCACATTCTGCACTTGAAGTTGTTCAACTCATGATTAAACTCTTCACTCTTGAACTGCAAAATAATGATCCTCTTGCTCTTGCATCTAAAGTAAAGTCTGAATGCATGATATCCAAGCCACTAAAATTGATTTGGATATTCCTCTTATTGCTTTTCTCAAGGCACTTTATCCTACTTACTCCAATTATCTTGAGTCATTGCAAGAAAATGGAAATATTAAAGACATTACCTTTAACTCTCTTGTGAAAAAATTTGCTGAAAGAGAGAAAGCTTTTGGAAAGAAGACAGCCTCTGAATCTTCTGAAGAGGTTGTGTGCCTTTCTCATAAAGAAAAGCATCCTGCTCAATATTCTTCAAGAGGAAGAGGTGGTCAAAGAGGAAGAGGAAGATATTTCAGAGGCAGGGGGTAGACACTCTCAAGGAGAAAAGGAACATTTGCATTGCATACGTTGCAAAAGAAATGGATCACATGATGCCTCTACATGCAAGTTACCATGGGACAAAATTGAGCATCAAAGAAACCAACAGAAAGGTAAAACTGATGATACAGACAAAGGTAAAGCACCTAAATCCGCTCACTATGTTGTGGCACAATGTAATATTGGAGTAAATGAAGATTTATTTAATGCTTCACTTGCTTCTTGGAAAAATGATTGGTTGCTTGATTCAGGAGCAACCTGCCACATGAATTATAGAAAAGATTTTTTTGAAGAATTTACTGACAATGTTGATGGAGCAGTATACTTTGCAGACCAATAAAAAATAAAGCCATCAGGGCTTGGCACAATCAGGCTTAAACTGTCTTCTCTTCCAGACTTTCGTTTGCATCATGTTCTATATCTCCCACAGCTCAAGAGAAACTTGTTGTCCTTGGTCCACATCCACCATCAAAGTCACTCCATTCATATGTTTTATGGCAAGCTTGAGGTAAGAAAAGCATCTGACCTCTCACTTCTCATGAGGGGAATAGAAGAAGAAAGGCTTCTCAAGCTGCAAGGAACCTCTGCTCGTGCACAACATTTCTCATACAATTCTCATTATGAAGAAGGTACTCTTCCATCAAGTTTATTATGGCATGCTAGATTTGGACATTTAAACTATGACAACCTCCGCTTGTTGAAGAAAAATGGTGTTGCTGGTTTTCTTACAATTCCTAGGAAAATTAAGCAATGTGATGCTTGCATTCTAGGAAAGCATAGCAAACAAACTTTTCATGATTCACATTCAAGAGCACATATAAAACTTGAACTTATTCATTCAAATTTATGTGGTCCAATGCCTATTCCTTATGCAAATGGAAATAAATATACGATGACATTTATTGATGACTACACCAGAATGTGTTGGGTTTATTTATTAAAGAACAAATCTGATGCTTTTCAAACATTCAAGTACTTTCATAAATGGATTGAAAATGATGCACAATCTCATATTGGGTCTATTCACATTGATAATGGAAAAGAATACACATAAAAATGAATTTGAAAACTATCTTTTCCAACATGGGATCAAACATCAAACAACTGTTCCTTATAATCCCCAACAGAATGGTGTAGCTGAAATAATGAATAGGACAATCTTAAATATGGTACGATCCATGCTCTTCTTCAAAAATGTAAAGATAATGTTTTGGGATTATGTTGTTCTATGTGCTATATATATAAAGAATAGATGTCCATCTAATGCTATTAGAAACAAGACTCCATATGAAATGTGGTATGGACATGTTCCTTCGGTAAAGCATCTCAGGGTCTTTGGTTCCACCTATTATGCCTTGATACCAAAGGTACATAGAGACAAACTTGGTGATAGAAGTCGTAAATGTATCTTCCTGGGGTATTCAAACACCTCCAAAGCATACCGTCTCTATGATGAAGTCAATAAAAAGTTTGTTGTATCTAGAGATGTAATTTTTCTTGAATCATCCAAAACTGACAATGTTGTTGATTGGCAACTTGATCACTTGGATAGATTCGCAAATGAAAAATCATTTCAAGAATTTGATAATCAAATTCCACATCTTGAAGGGGGGATTCCTATACTGGATCAACATGTGGAATATTCTTCTGAAGAACACTCTCCCCTACATGAAACTCCAACAACAGATGATGCTTTAAGTGATGTGATTGACAGAATTGGGAGACTCAACCTTGATTCAGTACCAACTCAATCAGCGAAGCAACCTGGACCATCTGAGAAAGGTCCTCCAAAGTGGCTAACAAAGACACTTGAAAGTGTTCATCCTGATGAGGTTGGAAAGATAGGAACTAGAAATTCAAACTGACAAAATGGAGGTGATGTAGATGACTCTAATTCACCTGTTGATATGGATGTTTCTTATGATTGTGAATTGAACTTGTCTATAGATTTTGAACCAACTTCCTTCAAAGAAGCTGCTTCTCATGATGAATGGAAAGAAGCGATGCAAAAGGAGTATGATGCCTTCATAAAGAATGGCACTTGGAAGATGGTTGATCCTCCATTGGGAACCAAACCAATTGGCTGCAAGTGGGTCTACAAGAACAAGTATAAAGTTGATGGCTCACTTGACAAGCAAAAAGCTAGGCTTGTGGTAAAAGGTTTTCCACAAAAGGAAGGGGTTGATTATGTGGAGACTTTTCCCCCACAGCAAAATGGGCTACCATTTGGACACTCTTTGCCCTAGCAACCCAGAACGGTTGGAAAGTCCATCAAATGGATGTGAAAACTGCTTTCTTAAATGGAGATCTAAAAGAGAATGTTTTTGTGTCCCAGCCTGAAGGATTTGCTGTGAAAGGACATGAACATAAAGTATGCAAACTTGTGAAGTACTTGTATGGCCTCAAACAAGCACCGTGAGCCTGGTATGAAAAACTAACTGAGCATCTTCTGAAAATCAATTTCAAACATTATGATCTTGATGATGCAACTTTATTTGTCAAGAAAGTTGGCAAAATAGTTGTATATCTTGTGGTATATGTAGATGATATTTTGATGATAGGGAACAATGAAAGCTACATTGCATCCATAAACAAGGAATTGGGCAAAAGTTTTGAAATGACTTCTTTGGGCTATGTTCATTACTATCTTGGTATTGAAGTAACCCAACATCTGAAGTCCATATTTCTTTCTCAAAAGAAATACATTGGAGATCTATTGAACAGGTTTGGCATGATAGAATGCAATCCTCTTACTACTCCAATGGAACAAAACTTAAAGCTGACATCTATTGAAGGAAAAGAATTTGAGGATGCAACAAAGTATAGATAGCTTGTAGGAAGTCTCAACTTCCTAACTACTACCAGACTAGACATTTCATTTGCTGTTGGAATCCTCTCCAGGTTTATGCAAAATCCTTGTGAGGGACATTGGTCTACTGCAAAAAGAGTTCTAAGGTACTTGAAGGGAACTCAAGACTTTGGAATCAAGTCTACACAGGTGGACAACTTTAGTTTGATTGGATACTCTAATTCAGACTTTGATGGAGACAAAGAAACTGTGGTATCTACTTCAGGATATGCTATGAGTCTTGGATCAGGAGCTGTCTCCTAGAGATCACGCAAACAATTAGTTCTAGTAAATTCCACAACAGAAGCAGAATACGTGGTAGTAGTTGAAGCAACAAAAGAAATTGTATGGCTCAGGAAAATTCTTGAAGATTTGCAGGTAAAACAAGTACAATCAACTCCACTCATGATTGAAAATACCTCTACAATAGAGTTGGCCAAGAACCCAAAGTTCCATGATCGAATGAAGCACATCAATACCAAATATCATCTGATTCAACATCATGTTGAGGCCAAAACAATCCAACTCCGTCATTGTTCCACTAATGAGCAAATTGTCAACATCTTCACCAAAGCACTTGGAAGAGAAAAGCTTGAATGATTTAGAATGATGCTTGGACTCACCAACATCCCCTCAGATTAAGGGGGGGAATGTTGACACCTAATCATCAGGATTGGGTGAATAAATCAAATAAATGTAAATAAATAATAAGAGATATGAACAGTCATCAGGAGATGAAGTGAACAATCTCCCTCATGTATATAATAAAGACCAACCTGAAGCAATAATATGAATTAATTTGTGTTGAGGAGTTACTGTCTAGTCTAACAATTTTGAAGCCAATCATAAAAGCATAGATTTTGTAGGTATTTTGTAGTGATGACACATTGCGAAAGTCCCTCATGTCAGACAACCCTTCAGAAAGTCTTAAGCAGTAGAGTCGAGTTGAAAGAGGTAAGGTATTTAATATTCAAGCCACCGAGTTTGACAAGGGGTGAAATTGAATCCAGTTTGGCCAGGTGAAATTTTTCAGCAGATTTCAGACCTCCCCAAAGAAACTTGGTTAGAATGAAGTTGATTTTCCTAATAACTCCTTTTGGAAATTTTTAGATGTGTATCTAGTAAATTGGTATGTTGATGTGGACATATTTGATGAGGATCAAGCGTCCACACAATGTTATCCACTTCTGTGACCAATGGGTAAGTTTTTTTACAATTTTGATGAGGAGCCAGTCCCAACCTTTGACCATTCAAATTAGATTTACTGGTTTTCACACCTCCTCCCCCAACCTATCTTTACAGTTTCAAGGAAAGATCTTTACAATTTCAAGAAAATATCTTTGATAATTTGATAAATTTTTAAAATGTTTTTAACAGGAAAATCTCTCACTCGTCAAATTCCATCCATACATATGGGTGAGCAACAATAGAGATTTGTTGTGTATGCCCGTGCCAAAGCTAGATTCGATGTCTAGGCCTTTAAGAGTTCTTAAAATCGAACCTTTAACAAATGTGGAGGGAAAATGTTAAAATAAATTTAAAGAGTTGCTTTTTTCAATGTGATAAATTTCCATCTTCCTTTTGATGTGTCAAAGCTAAAGGGGTTCAAGAAGCGAAGACATTTACGTTAAAATTTGAAATATTTACAAAATATAAGTCAAGTAAGTTCATTTATAATATCTCATTCGTCCCAATTATTTATGTTCTTAGTTTTCCTGGAATATCTAAAACAACTATTTTGTGTAGTTGCATAGTTTATTATTTTTAATTTGCAGATACCCTCCAACATTAGACACATTGAATTTGAATTAAATTTCCTTGCCTTCACAACCTCTTAAAAATGTATTCAAAAACTAATTAATTTCCAAGTACTGAGATTGACGAATGCATAGTTCAAAAGGTTACCTCAAGAGCTACGATATTTGGGAATGGTTTGGAAGAACTATCACTTTAGAGTTTCCAGTATCTAAGGGGGTTATATGAATGAATTTCAAGGTTTGGATTTTTATAAGTATTGAGAATGTGTTACTATTTTGGTTTGACACCACTCCCGAAATATTTTAGGTCAATGAGTTCACTGGAGGAACTCAATTTGCATGGATGTAAAAGTCTAGAGGCACTTCCTAGAAGTCTTGAAAATCTTACATCATTGCAAAAACTCAATTTGTATTAAATTACTTCCTAGCCATCTTGGAAATCTCACATCGCCGCAAGAGATCGATTTGTACAACTGCAAAAGTATAGAAATTCTTCCTAGCTGTCTTGAGGAACTTTCATTGTTGATATTATTGAATTTATACCGCTATTGAAGAATGAAATATCTTCCTTGTGGCTTAGGAAAGTTAAAATTGCTTGTTAACCCTGAACTATATTGGTGTGCTCATCAAGTAGTATTTCTGAAAGCATTGGGCAGTTGAAGTTGTTAGATTCAGTCGAATTGAATTCGATCACTATAAAAAGTAATTCCCGATGGGTTTTGCAACTTCTCCATTTTAACACAACGAGACATGACTAATTACCTTCGTCTAGAGAAGTGTCCAGATCAATCTGGAGAGTGACAAGTTTAAGAAAGCTAAGGCTAGTCTATTGTCTCACTCTAAAGAAGCTTCCAAAAAGTTTCATCCAAGTCAAGTACTTGGATCACTTGGATTTATCAAGATGCACGAATCTTGAAGAATTATGTATAAACATCAAAGGTATCTCACTATTTTGATTTGTATCTCTGGAAGGTTGAGAATTTCCATTGCCTCACTTCATTAGAAGTTATGGATGTAAGAAATAGGAAATGGATAGAAGGCATGGTAAATATGAAAACGCTATGTATTATGAGCATCATAAGAAGAAGCACGTTGTTGGAGAAAATATGGAGAGAAATTGATGCAATATCGTTTAGTTTCCAAACCGTTAAGCCTTTGGAGGACAAAGATTCTAGAAGGGGTCTTGACATCTGTTGACGAACTTAATCATTTGATGTAATTAAATCTATGTTTTGAATCATATTTGAATATTGATAAATTAATGAAAATATAAATAAGAGATTTGATCTCTTCATTAGGTGATAATTAAAGTCGTGTTAGTTGTTGATATATTTATGAGCTATAGAGAATAAGTTAGTTAGGGAATAAGAGATTGTGGGAGAGAGATATTGGCATAGGATCAAAACTAATTAGTTATCATTTCAAGATTTAATGAAGCATTGTAAGCCTACGAGCATTAGTAACAGGGGAAAGTGTATGAGAATATGGCCAAGGGATGCGTTCCAGCATTGAATATGAAGCCAAGTACTATGTACGTTATCATTTATCATACGTATTATGTCTGGGCCTATCTTTGGTCAGTATGGTCTTGATTGTCTTTACACAAGTGGCCTTTGTAAAGATGTATTCACTGTATTGAAAACATGATTATATCTCGTGTGGGAAATTGATGCCAAGTTCATGAAGTCTAATTTTGTAGATGAAATTGTGTGTTTTTGATCTATGTTGAGGGAAAATTAAGATTCTATGAACAAATTATATGGATATTTGTGTTGATCAAATCAAAGTTGAATGGGGTTTTGGTTGTATATTGATGAGCTAAAATCAACCACGACATGACAAAGTTCAAGAGACTGAGAAATGCATCAAACTGTGCTAAAGGGAAGTCTATATTGAAGAGAATTGAAGTATGCTTGTTGAGGATATGATTGAGAACATTGACGGTGTAAACTGCCAGTTGGAATTCTAGAACTGAGACTTGTGTGGGTAAGAATATGCAAATCTCATGGTAGAGATTCTGGAACTAACATTGTGTGGAGAAACAAGGGAATCAAATTGTAGAGATTTGTGGCCATGTTCTAGAAACGAGAAAATGTATCCATGGTAATTTACATGAGGAAAGAATTTTGATGTTTAATTTGAGACTGTAGCTGTATTCCTGTGGAATTTGGGTTTTGAAGTGAACTAGTATGTTGTCAATGTGGAATTTTGTGGGTGAATCAAGTTTAACAAATCCCAAAATCGAGTTTTAAGAACAATCCAACCATTAGCTACATAAGTTCCAATTCTCTCGTGGTTTTCTTATGACCACAATTAACTTATTATTACGGGTCTATATTTCTGGTTATTAGAACAAACCATGTTTAAATTGGTTGGTTCAGATATTTTGCATGAAGGATTCATGGGGGCATCTGGTGTAAGGGAAGATCAATGTGGATTTAATTATGCATTTTTCGGTTGAGATTTAGGAAATCAAGATCATAATTTAGGCATGCATCTTTATTGAAATAAGAGTTAATGTTGATGGTGATTATGGTCCACTAGAACTGGGAGTCGACAACTGGGAGTTGGCCTAACGTGGTATCAAAGAAAGTTAAAGCCTGATTCTTTCGAATATTAAGGAGATTTGATGATAATGGCAACACTGGAAGTAGACCGACATAGGAGACATCAATAGAGGTACTGAGGTATTGTTTCGAACTTCAATTTTTTTTGGTGTGAGGAAGATTTGTTTGTAGTTGTTGAAGTAGTTGGAAGAAACTGTTCAAGAAAAAGAAATGATGGAGAAAGTGTATGATAGATAGTGACATTTGTTAGCACAAGGAGTCAAGGTTTGATAAAGAAATCATTTGAATTTCTGAAGCATTGATGGAAAGGTACATGCACAGAGGTAACAAAACTATTTTTGTTTAAATTTGAGTATGTGTAGATTTCAATTTCAAAACAAAATATATAAAATATGGAATGAGAAGGAATATTTCAAGGCACGTGGGTAGGTTGAATAGTTTGGATTATCTTCCTTCATATCCCTCTCCCTCTTTTATACTCCATCAAAATGGTTAAATAATTGAACCAATTGAGTAACTAATTATAACATATTCTCTAATCTAGTTTTGATTAGAGGTTGAGGGCGGGGTTCTAAAGGTGAGATTAAATTGTTGGACACCTAATCCTAAATGGGTTAGTGTGGAAGTCGAATGGACAAAAGGAGTCCAAGAAACCTTGGGATGTGGAACCCAACGGTCAGATATTGTACTATAAATGTAAATAATTTGTTAATAAAAAATGTACTGCATGTTTTATCTTTCATATTTTCTGGTTGCCCATGTGTGTTTAACATGGTATCAGAGCTATGATGTGTGGCCTGCGTAGTTTTCTTCCTCACAATTTATGCCTTAGGTAGAAAAAAAAATAAAATAAAAAATTCGATGTTATTATTTCCTGCGCAGCTGGTCTGAGTCGCCCTGAATAGCGCTGGCCTGGTCTTCATTACCTGTAACGTTCTATGCATACGTGACGCTCCTGAGCACTTTGCCTTCCTGCGGCCTCCTGCTTGTCAGAAATATCATCCCTTAGCCTTGTATGCAACGATTTTCCCCTGAGATATTATGCCCTGACATGACATTCTACTGCACCAATTGTGTTAGGTAGAAAGGAATCGAATGCTTATCTTTTGATATCTATTGTTAATATTTGCTAGTTATGTGTTAGGTTTTCTACCCTGCAATTCCCTACCAACTCGGTCAATCTTGACATTTCCTTAGCGTTGTCGATTCTCTTTCGCCATGAATAAGCCTTGGTCTCTGTCCCATGCAATTTGTAAATAAATTCAAACAAAGAAAAAGGAAATGGTCCCTGCTCAGATTAGAGGTCAGTTTGTGAGGCAAACTAATGATATCGAAGCAGCTGGTGCTAATGGGGTTGTTTATGGTGTCGATTCCTCTGAAGATGAGGATGATGGGTATGTAAATGGTTCTATCATGCCTATTCAAATGCTACTTGTAATTTTGTTGTACGTTTAAGCGACAATTATTCATTTGTTATTGATTTCCTCCGAAACAATCAATAACTTCCTCATTGTACAACAAATCATATGAAACGTCCTCGTCGTTATCTTCGCGTTGGTCATTGTTGAGAACGTGTTGAAAGAATGAGTTGAAACTCCTGCATGGTGATGTATGAGGTTTTTGTTTGAAGACTATGACTTAACTATTGTGCTCTCCATAAAGCCTGCATGTATTGGCAAGTTTGTGGCTAATATGTTCATATATATGTGTTTTGAACGCTGTGGCATATAATACATTACAATAATAAAGGCCTTGACAAGTCTCGGGTAACTCAACAAAGTCTACAAGAGGATTATCCTCAAGGATAAGACTGCATTCAGTTCCATCTGCATCCCAGTTAGCTACGCTTGCTGTCACCCCCAGGAACATTTTGAAGCCTACCTTTGCAATAGCTTCTACTGTCTCTTTAAAATCAACACATCTCGTAATATTTGATTTCGCTATAAATTCATCTATAAGCCGAATGCTAATGTTATAACCCATTTGATCAAGCTTCTTATTAACTTCTTCAACCTCTTCAAAATCAGTTAGTAGCTGGCGCACAATGGCTCAATAGGTGAGAGTGAAGAGCTCCGCATTCACGCGTTCAACATTTGCAAAGACTGCATCGCCTGATCTCGAGGCATAAAGTATCTGGAGGACCACTAGCTCCGGGTATGCGTTGTTGAATGGTATGCGTATGATTCAAGTTTGAATGCGTTTGGTAAGGCAGTTTGAATGCGTTATGCGACGTTTGGTTTAATGAATGCATATTGCATTGATTGTGGGTGCTCATTTTAACGTTGTCCCATTAAACTGCAGTATTAACGTTGTCCCATAACGTTATTTGAGCCATTTCTATGTGAATTGATATGGTATAATGTTGAACGTTTGAATGGTGTTGAATATTAACGTTGTGCGTTATTATATGCCATTTGAATATTAACACTGTGCGTTTGAATAGTGTTGAATATTAACGCTGCGTTACTGAATGGTTGTTGATATGATGTGCGTCCATGCGTTTCGTGTTGAGAATATATGAATGGTGATGAGCACATTCCATAGATTCTTGCAGAAAATGATCTTGAACGTGATGATTTGAGATCCATTTGTTTTTCAGATTTGGGAACTTGTTGCTGACGCAGCAAGCCTTGATAAGCTGACTGCCATTGCTGGGAATTGGAGAAGAGCTGTGGGTGATGCGCACCATAAAAAGAATTTTGTACACTGATCTTTTGGCATTCGCTCTTACAATCTATCGACCTGGAGCTGTCTTGAAACTTTTTCTTGGAGGCCGAGAATTCTGAAATAGTTTTGGGCTTATCTTCTTGTGTTATGTTTTGGTAGGGTTCCACTGGGTTTTCTCAAGTTTACTTCACAGACAGCTCTGAGAAAGATTCACACCCTGTTTTGGATTGATTCTTTCAGCATTTTGGCTTCTACTTGAAGGACAAATCTGAAGTATGTTTGGGCTACAGACTACAATCAAACCGAAGTTCTTTTGGAGTGCCTCTGATAATTTTCGGCCCTTTAGGGCACCTATATGAAAAGTTTCATGGACCTGCGGCATTGAATATTTGGCATATGTTTTTGAGGGTTTCACTATCATACAGATGTCTAAGGCTAGTTTTCCTTCTCCAAAATTGCACAGTAAACTCTGATATGATATCTGTGATTCCTATTTTCAGGCCTGTGGTTCAATATAACTTTGTATATAAGGCAAAGAATATTAAACCTTGAAATAGATTTGTTTGTCAAAGCTTCCGACGGTCTTTCAGGCAAATTGAGGACTTAATTCACAGTCTTGTGATTTCCCTCGTTCGATCCTCACTGGTCACGGGTGCTTTGTCAGCGGTTTGTAATTATGTATACAATGATGATGAAGATTTAAGGTGTAATATCAATTCTATGGTGACTAAAATGGAATGAAATTCTTTATGTTCCTGACTTCAAGCTTTGAGCAGACTCAAAGCTTCACACTGGTCTTCCTATTTGAAGGGGTTTTGAAATTCAAGTCTGGCGGCTGAAATACATAGATATTCAAGTTATAAGACAAGTGTTATGAATTCTGCAAATGTTTGGGGTGTCATATATTGATTTAGTTTGTTGAAGAGATCTCATTGTGTAACCAGGTTCTCTACTTCCCAGCTACTTCTTTATTACAATTTGTTGGCTAAGATGTTTTTCTGTGTAATTTTGCACAGAATAAGTTCCTGAAAATAAATAAATAAATATATATATATATATATATATATATATATATATATAGATATATATATAGATATATATATATATAGATATATATATATATATATATATATATATATATATATATATATATATATATCATATGGTATGAAATTGCATGGTATATGGAAGTATATTGAAAAGCTACATACTTGAAGATTTTTTGAAGACAAAGTGGTACACCAATCAATTTTTTTTTGCAGTGATATTATTGTGAAATGGATAGAATGGGTGTTGTATTAGAATTACTGAATACTCTAATACATTCTACCATGGACAATACAATTATGATTGATAAAGCCATTGTCGCAAACATTCAAATCTGTTTGAAAAATGTACAAGAAAACATTGAATTTTTGTAGCTGGAGTCTCAGCTACAGCAAGAAGAATTAAAACGAAGAGTCATTCTGAACCTGTTTTTGTTCAGAAGATTGAAATAGACTCCCATAAACAGCAAGTCAATAATGTCACAACTAGTTCAGGTTTAGTACCCAATAAAGCAAAAGTTGTACATGCAGATGCAGAAACTCAGTCTGCACTTCCCAAGCCCATCATCAGACCTTGGGAACAGCTTGTCCACAACAAGCACATAACTGGTCTTGGATATGACAAGGACTTGTCCTTTCATATTCCAGACTACGCCAAGCCCATTCAATTTCAGAGTGTTGGATTCATTCATGACAGTTCACCTGCTCCTCATGACAGTTCAGCTTCAGCTATTCCAGATTTTGCCTCTCTTCCACAGCAACAACAACAACAAAAACAACAGTTCGTGAAATGCCAACACTGTGACCGAGTTGGCCATTTGAAAGATCACTGTTTTGATCTTCATCCATGTAAGCACTGTCATAAAACTAGCCATTCTTCACACAGATGCTTCAAAAACAAATGTCCTGCAAGAACAAAGATTCATCTTGGATGGATCACTTCTTGGCAATGGGCATCAACAGCCAAGAAGATATTCCAAACACATGTCAGAACTTGTTCCAGAGTATTAAACAATCTTGCAGTTGACATTTCTCCATCATCTCACCTTTTATTTGACAGGGGGGGAAATGATGGTCATCTACAAGCGTCAAAGTCACATCAAGCGAGCCTGAGCCACAACCCGACACACCCGTTTCAGAGTTGTAGCCGGAGACAAAGATGCCCGTGAACATGCCTTCAGTTGGCAATCTGGGACACTTCCTCTAGCAGAAGAATTCAGCTTTGGAAGAATTCCAGGAATAAAATTGGGGACACTTCCTCTAGCAGAAGACTTCAGCTTCTTGCTAGTTTTGGAAGAGTTCCAGGAATTGCATTAAGCATTCCAGAGTTGTTGGTCATCCTTAAACCATCACAGGTTGAGACTTCCCTTTTCAGGTTGAAGTTTTACCTTTTATGTGGGGTGAGACCTCCCTTTCATGGTTGAAGGTTTCCCTCTTTAAAACAATAGGATCACTTCCTCTAGCAGAAGACTTCAGCTTCTTGCCAGTTTTGGAAGAGTTCCGGGAACTGCACTAAGTGTTCCAGTGTTGGTGGTCATCCTTAAACCACCACCCTTTATACCAACATTTCATAGAGCACATTCAGCCTAGTGTTGCCATGCATATTTTCACATTTTGTATTACAGCTCTCTTCTTGGACTCATACATAACCCTTTGGATCAAGGGGGGGAATGTTGGACACCTAATCCTAAATGGGTTAGTGTGGAAGTCGAATGGACAAAAGAGTCCAAGAGACCTTGGGATGTGGAACCCAACGGTCAGATATTGTACTATAAATGTAAATCATTTGTTAATAAAAAATGTACTGCATGTTTTATCTTTCATATTTTCTGGTTGCCCATGTGTGTTTAACATAAATAAATAAAGTTTATGAATTTATACGTTTAATTTTTCTAGTAGGTGGGACCCCCCCTTTGTTCCATAAGTAAATTTTTATGACTTTTAACTATAATAATTTCTTTGACATAACTTCTATCCATTTACCATGCAGTCATCATGTGTATCTTTCAAATAAAAAAATTAACCAATGATATCCAAAAAATATGCATGATATAATAAAAATCATCAACAACAAAAATAAACAAATTCTCCTTCTGCCTCCTAGAAAACCCATTGTTACTCCATAATGATCATGATCATGATCCTATATATATATATATATATATAGATATATAGAATGCATGTGCATAATCATGATATATGTGCTACTAAAATCTTCAAAATAAGCCATTATATAAATAACTGTTGTAAGCATATCCACATAAATATACCAAAACTGCCACATGTCCATGTAAAACAATGCATATAAATTAAATGGTAATAGAAAACAAGAAGTGTCCATATGTGCATCAAAATCATACTGAAACATCCATGATTTATCATTTCAACCTGTGGGATGGGGCAACTTCAACATGCTTCTCTTCCTGGCGAGGATGATATGTCACTTAGTGGGAGAAATCATGAGAGGAATCAAATAGAGTAACTTGGAATTTTGTCTTTTTATTGCTTGTAGCAGGTTGAGGGGTGGTTGCATGCTTGGAGGATTGAACAACTAGATGGGGAAGTACAATAGGATGACTGGAAACTTGGAAAAAATATGGAGGGGATTGATTTGCAGGTATAGAAGGCTAAGGTGTTGTTTGTGGAGAAGGTACAACACATGACTCAGTTGATTGTAAGTGATGAGACATATCTGTTTCAAGAGGAGAAGACAAAAAAGTAGTAGCCCAACCTTGAACAAAATGCAGAGGTTGTGCTTGAATTACATTTTTACAACCATCATTATTAGGACAACAAGAGGAGAATACATGTGGGGTGGCACAAAGATAGTAATGCTTGGCTGTCATGAACAAGAGGCTATTGAAATTGAGCCATAGGTAGGGCAATAGGTTGGCTTGTAAGGTTCATTATGCCAATTTGGAGTAGTTGCCTAAGTTCTTCTGAATCATCATCGAAATGGATTGACACCTTATGCCTCCTTTTTTTTCTTGTCCGCAAATTTCTATTTTTGTTTCGTCTTTCTCTACCCTTGTGTTAAATAATCTTATGCTGGGTCAGAAACATTAAATTACTTGCAATTTCTAACAAAATAATATATTCCAACATGAATAAATCTATAATTGCATGAGTCAAAACAATCATGAAAACAATTATAGGGAAGGGAAATAACTAATTGATCTATCAACAAGGTTGTTTAAAATTATATAGATGAAGAAGAAGGAAAAAATGGTTTAGGGTTCAATAGTTGTAATTTTGAGAGGTGAGTGTACATTAAAAAAAATTCTCTTTTTATTTAATATAAATGTATATCATATAACAGTGTAAACCTTCATCGTGAATGCAAAAACATATCTAAGGAACATAATGCATAGAAAGACACAAAAAAGCATATAAAACATGGGGCCAAGCGAATATAGAATACATGGAACTTTGGCTCGAACTTGCACGTCAACAGAGTAATTTTGCAATGATTACATTACTAGCAATTGTCCCAAAAGGTACAAATAGAGGCCGATAGGATTATTAAATTGGAATTGTTGAATTTTTTTAGAAGAGATATTGGTTCAATCAACCTGGTTTCCTACACTGCCACAACTCTTCCCGGTATACCCTGACAACGATTCTGCTTTTGTGAAAAAATAAAATTTGCACCAGTAAACGTCACACATATACCTATACAGCTGGATTGTTGATTGATATCTTTGGACGTTGAATAATTTAAGGTAAATCTATTCGCTATTACGCATTTGTGAAAAAATGAAAATTTGCACCAGTGAGCATCACAAATATATACAGTTGGATTGTTGATTCATACCTTTGGACATGCTCGATTAATGAATAATTTAGGGTATAATCTATTACGTAAACAAAGGATCAAAGGGGAAGGGGTGGGGTTTGTGTACTGGATCAAGACTTTGAGATTCATGGGAGAAACGAAGGAAGAATCCCCGCCCAAAACCTCCTCTGCAATCATCCACTGTACCCTCTCAGTTGGATGAAATTTGTCCTAGTAAACATATTCCTTGGGATCCTTGCATATTGAGCACCCTGGATCCAACCCACAGCCTACATGGCCATTGTATGGACCATCTCCACAGAAAACCTGTTGACCCACCCCGTACCTCCTAGTCTTCGTCATCCAAAATGAGGTCTAGTCTGCAGCAGCCTAGGCCGATGGCCTAGGCTGCCCTGGTTCGAGTCCTCCTGCCGACAGAGCCCTCATCGCTCTCTTTTTCACATCCCCCCTCAAGTGAGAAAGGATTCATAACCCTATATAATCTTATTAATGAATATTATTATATATAATATTATATTAATATTAAGGTTTAATCCTATTCATATTACCAAAAATAATTTAAGAGAGTCATAAACTAAGAAATATGGGGATTAACAAAAAAAATTAATTAATTAATCTATAAATAGATAAAAATAATTTTTTAGGAAGAAAGCGCAGGAATCTAGCATCTGTTGATACTCCAGCCATCATCTCTATTTAAATTAACAAGTCTTTTTTTTTCAATTTCTAAGGCCTCTCTAAATTTACGATAATGAAAATGGTCAATCCTCGCAATGACTTTAGCCTCTTCAATGGAGATGTGATGATTGGTTTTTTCTGCATGCTCTACCAAAGCGGAGGAGCGAGACCTTCCATGCCTGATGTCGGCAGCATGTTCACAAATCCTTTGGTTAATGGATTGACCGGTCTCACCAATATAAGGAGCTCGACAAGAACAGGGAATGATATAAACACCCTTCTAATCCTTGGGGTTAATCGGGTCCTTAACAAAATGAAGAGAACTTCATATAGTGCTAAGAGGTCTAAAAGAAGAATGAATCTCATGCTTCCTCAAGATCCTAGCAATTTTATCCGTGGTCCCTTGAATAAAGGGAAGATGAACACCGGAAGACCAATCCTTGGGGTCAATCTTACTCTTAGGACCCTTTTCAGCATTTGAAAAGCCTTAAGACCTTGAGACCTCCTATAACCATTCTTATTAAAAACTTCCAGGAGGTAAGTTTTCTCATCTTCAAGGTGATTTTCGTCATAAACTTGCAACGCCCGTCGAAGTAGCTAAGGTGTTGAGAACGCCTATCTTTTGAGCAGGAAAATGATGGGAGCTAGCATGGAATTAAATTGAATTTAATTATTTTAGAGAGATGTTACAATGTTTAACATTTTGACTTAGTCAAATTAAAATTAAAATATAAAATATAAAATTTTCCAACCCATGGTTTTTCCTTATCATATTTTTAATCTATGGTTTTTTCCCATGGTATTTTTCTCTAATGTGAGTTATTTAAAGGTTAATATTTAAACTAATCTAAATTCATTTTAACTCTACATCTACCAAATGCCAAAAAAATCAAATCTCTTTTCACTCTTAAAAAATCAAAGTGTCAATTTTCCATTGTTTTGTTTTCTGGTTCAGATCCACGGTTGAAAGTGTTTCATCTGATCTAACGGTTCAAAGTAAAAGTGTTGACGAAAAGTTGATGCATAGAAAAGGCCTATCGGCCTAAAAATATAAAATATAAAATTTTCCAACCCATGGTTTTTCCTTATCATATTTTTAATCTATGGTTTTTTCCCATGGTATTTTTCTCTAATGTGAGTTATTTAAAGGTTAATATTTAAACTAATCTAAATTCATTTTAACTCTACATCTACCAAATGCCAAAAAAATCAAATCTCTTTTCACTCTTAAAAAATCAAAGTGTCAAAAAAAATCCCTCTTAACACATAATAAACTTACAACTAAAAATAAATCTAAACTAATTTTTAAATTTAAAATTTAAAATTTATATTTCAATTAAATTATAAAAATAAATTAATAATACATTGCATTTAAAAATTAAAAATCCTCAAAAATCTTTGCTTTTCTCACCTTTTTTTTTTCGATCTTTGATTTTTATGATCTTTTTCATGCTTTCTTGATTTTTTTTGCATAGAATCTTTTTTGAGCTTTTGTGCTTTCTTGACTTTCCGTGCTTTCTTGATTTTCCATTGTTTTGTTTTCTGGTTCAGATCAATGGTTGAAAGTGTTTCATCTCATCTAACAGATCAAAGTAAAAGTATTGACGAAAAGTTGATGCATAGGAAAGGCCTATCAGCCTAACTAGTGGTTGAAACATTTAAACATAGAATTTGCGGTTGAAACATTTAAACATAGAATTTGCAACGATAGAAATTATAATCTATAATATATATATATATATATATATATATATATATATATATATATATATTCAATACCTTTGTTCGAAAGTCGGAGTCACGAATTATCATTTAAACATAGAATTTGCAACGATAGAAATTATAATCTAATATATATATATTCATTACCTTTGTTCGAGGTGGAGTCATGAAGAGAATAAAGGCTCGCCCCTGCTCATATAGAATAGCTGGAATTCTAACGCACTTGGTAATGTCACGCGGTTTTGTTCCTAGACCCTAGGGTTTTTAAGGCTCTTGTTGACATGAAGATAAAGCCGTTGTCTTATTAGACTATTTTTTCTTTGAAAATCATGGAAATTTTTGACAATATTTTCATAAAATATGGCAGGATTTCTGTAAATCCAGGTTATAGCTATCAAATTTCAAGATGTTAGGTGCCCCAAAGCTTTTTGATGGTGCTGAATCTACTTTCGCCATCAAAAATATGATTCAAACACTGATATTGCAAAATTCTTTGAAATTTCACAATTCCTCCACCTCTTTAGATGACTCCAAAGATAAATAATTTTCACCAGATTTAATCAATAACACATTAAGCTTTTACTAATGTAGATCCATACCATAAATATTTAACTGAAGATGAAGGGAATAACTGCAACTACACATCAAAATCCTTGTAAATGTTTTCAATAGAAACACAAGTAGTATGCCCTGCATATAAAATTCTCTTTCCGTTTTTCATCTGAGTATTTTATGCAGGGTTTATGGTATAAAGCTTTGAACATCAAAAAATATACATGGAGAAAAACATGCATGAAATAAACTGGACTTGTGAAGCTCAGTAAGCCATTAATATAAAAGTAGAACTTTGGTTTTAAAAGACAGGATACCAAGTGCTTATGTGCCCGAGTCTTCAGCCTCAAGGGACCACATTGAGTACGCTAGAAAAATCCAAATACGAAGACCATGGAGTGGGTTAAAGTTCGGTGAAATTTGACCGATACCCTCTTTTTGTTGCATGGAAGCACATTTAGAATTTTACAAATATGCAGAGTAAGGGTGTATATGAAAGCCAGAAAGAAAAACTCAAAAATCATGTGAATACCTTTGAACATGAAGGAGGAGAAGTAACCACTGGGAAACCATGTGATACATGAAAGTAATCATCAATATCTCACGAAAAGATTCGACGTAAACATAAATTTATCAATGATTGGAATGAGAAACTCATTGTTGAAATACCTTTCAAATTAGCGTGTCTAGAGAGTCACAATGTAGTCTCAACTTCACAAAATCAATCAAGAAGAATAACTAAACATGCGAGAGAAAACACATTGAATACCTCGCTTAAAGCACGTAAATAAGTGAAAAGTTGGCGTGCAAAAGGCATGGTTCATGATGTAGTGGAGGAGTAAATGACAAAATAAATGTCATTGTAAGGGTTGGCGACTTAGAGAGGTGAATCATAATCGAAATCAAAACTAATAATAAATGAAAGTCTCCATGTCAAAATCATCACCAAGTCTTCACGAATGGAGAGATTCCATGTCGAAGGGGCTGGCCAAATAGGATGATGTGTAAGCATAATAGTCAGAAAATCATTTTAATAGACAATAGATCATGTTGTGAGGCATGAGTGACCATATACACTTTAATTGTGGCCTTGAACAAAGAGTGAGGAATTCAAAAATGAAAATCATGGTTAATCCCTAGTGGCATGCTTTACTTACAAAGAGTCATTGTTGGCGAGTAATAGGGCAGACACATAAATCCCTTTTGGAGGCTTCACACCATAGAGAGGTGCCACATAAAAAATGTCACATTTTGAAGTTCTTGCCGATGGCTAAGGCATATTAAATGTGCCAAAATCATATTAAATATCCAAAACCGTTATCATCTAGGACCTTAAACCGTCACATCTTCCGTTATGAATATATCATGCGTTATATAGGACCGACGTATAAAACTTTGTGATAGAAGTATTTAACGTCAAGAACATTAACATAAGATGTAACTCCGTCGCATGGGGTGAAAACCATACAAATATCACTACGAATTTGTTACCATAATCTCAGCCATAAAACAAGTATACCATATGAAATCGTATTATCGTAGGCTATACAAAGTTGCCCCGTCATATATCTATAAATGAACTTTGTAAAGGTGGAACTTTACATAGTGTACTCTATGTCCATGCATTTCAGGCCTTTCTTTGATTTATAACATGAAGCTTATGAGGTGTGAGATTACATTTCAGGCCTTTCTTTGATTTATAACATGAAGCTTATGAGGTGTGAGATTATTTAAAGATTAGGTTACTCTTCAAAAAAAAAATTGATTATATTAACATAGATTTATTTTAAATACGGATTTATCATAAGTCGAGAGGGATCTAATTTTTTCACGTGTAATTTTTTTACGAGTGAACATTTTTTAAATGTTTTGTATAGTTATTTAATTTTTTTAATTTTTAGATTTTTTTTATTTTAGTCAACATTAAGCAAAATTTCAACTTTTATGATGGACGAACAACGTTACACGTTACACATCATACTGGGCTGTAGAATGAGCCTCTCGGCTCAAACATGATCATGATAGTTTTTTGTTTTTTTTTTTTCTTAAGGGTAGGGTCCCACCTACTAGTTTTATTTTATCAAGTATATTTATTTTGACTTTCTTGTAAAGGGAATGGGAATATATCTCACTATGGTTAGTGAAAATTATAAAAGCATTGACATGCATCAACAATATCATGTATTAGTCCTACGAGAACATTTCATCATGTACATGGTATGTCCATGGAAAATGTATGAGAATTGAAAATAAAGTCAAATGATAATGTAATTATGATGAGGAAAAATGTACTCCCACAAAATTCATGGTAATCAAAAATCCACTTTGTAGAGGAAGGTCTATTGTTAATTGGAAACCACTAATGTAGTAATGTTTTCTGGTCAGCCAAAACCATTTGATCCAATGCTTTTGGTAAGCAAGAAACCATTTGAGGTGTGATGGTTGAGGGTTATCCACAAAATCCCATAGGTGTAATTCCAGAGTGTGGTTATGGGTAAGCCAAGGAAAAACTAGGATAATGAAGATGCAATGGGAGCTAAAAGAATAGGTATAAAGATGTGATGTAAGAATGGTTGAATGAACCATTCAAACTATGGAAATCCTACTAGACCAACGATTGCAACAACTCGTTACCCATGCATTTCAATGTATGGCTTTTCCTTTATATGGACATCAACTCTTTAATAATATTTGTATCATAAAGGTATTATGAAAATTTCAAGTTGGATCAAACATAAACCTTGTTGATAAGGAGGTTCTTCAATTCATAGTGGATTATGTGCAAAGGAGTGAACATATTGATAATGACCTTAGCAAATGGAGATTTAGAAAAGTTAAGTATTGTAGAGAATCCCTTTCTCCATTAAGGAGAAGTGACAAAACTAATTACAAAAATATATTCTTCCAATGCATTAGTGTTGCAATGTATTCTTATAGGAAGGAGTTGTTTTCTAATAAGTGATTTGTTGTCATGTAGATTCTATTATCACTTGAGATTGAATAAAGTATCCAATTACTATAAATATGAGATAATATTTATGTGTGGATGGGATATACTATAAAGTATCTGTTGATGTGGGATTTTTGACCTTAGTCAACAAAGGGGATGTGACCCAGACTGAGGCTCTTTAAATAGCCCAGGATATTTGGGATGGTCACTCTCGATGGGTTTAAAGGCTTTATTGACTTTAATGCCTCTTCCTCTTTTGAAGCAAAAGATGTGGGTTTATCCTATTGTTATCCTAAAGTTAACCTAAAACTAGTGTTTGTGTTAATGCACCTAATATACCAATTAAATATAATATAATCAGACAGTTAGTACAATAATATAAAAATCATATAAGAAAATATAGCACATAGAATGTACAAAAATATGATACAAAAGAGTAAAAATTAGAGGGCATCGTAACTGGTAAAGAAGGAGTAAAAATAAATTTGTACTATGCTAAATGTTTAAGATGCAAACTAATTTTAATTGTTTTTTATGTAATTACAAATTAAAAGTAATGATAATCCTTAATGCAAATAAATAAAAGACTAAGAACTTAAAAAATGTAAGCTTCATATATTTTAAATTAACATAGAACAATCAATGTTTGTTTTAATAATTCACATCAAGGATAAATCATATATGCAAAAAACTAACTAATGTTATCTAACTACTAATTCTTGAGAGAGGTAAACTAGTAAGATAAATGTAACAATTTCTATAATTATTATTCAATTATTCGTTTATGAAACAATTCAATAAATAAATAACGAAATAAAGTAATACATTGAAAACTTCTACAACATATATACCAATTTAATTTATATAAAGATAACATTTCTCAACAATCTAAATCCCTGGAAACAATTCACAATAAACTGGACTAGAGGAATGCTCAGATCGATATCATCCTTAGAACACAAGTCTTTGAAGGGTGATTATGATCAACTGTAAATAAATATAAATTGAACTAACATGAATAAAAATAAAGGTAATAATTCACTGCCTATTCATGGATTAAGGTCACAAAATGAAAAAGTTTTGTCTTCAAAATTTTCATAAATCAAATTATAGAAAATGAAGAAGAGCATGAATGAAAAACAACTATGGAAAATAAAATAGATACAAGTATTACTTGATTGAGTCAAATAAAATCAACACACTTACATAAAAATGTTTAAAATAATTCCACAATCACTGCATAATTTATAAAGCATTTCTTTACTTATTCTCGCCATTTTTCATTTTACAAACTGTTGACACCTAACCATGGGGATTGGGTGAACACTTGTAAATAATGGAAAGGGAAGAGTCATCAGGAGATGAAACCCAAGAGTCACTCCCTCATTTATATAACCATGAACAATCTTAATGAATAAACATAGTTCAATTGAGGAGTTACCTCCTAGCCTGACATGGTATCAAAGCACAAGTCCCAACTCTATTTTTTCCTTCCTACCCTTGTAACTCCTTCCTGCCCCTATTCTGCATTTCTACATACTAACATATCCCTGCCTAATTTTGTGCATTTTATTCCTATTGTTGAAGAGTCAAGTTGCTACCTGGAGATGTTGTGGTTGTAGGGGTGCTGCCTGGAGGTGTTGTGTTGCGGTGAGAACAACCAGTCGACCGGAGGCGCTATGACTATGAATATGTTGAGGTTTGGGATATGTTAATTTTTTTATGTATAACACCATTGATACGATATGAAGGTTCGATATGTATGGTGGGGATAGGTGGTATTACTCTGTTGTTGTATTACGTTGAACACCACTATCACAGTTACGTTGAATGTTGTCCATACCACTGCAATATGTTGAATTATATTACATTGTGTATTAGCTTGTGCTAGCCCAATAGTCACAATTCATTTGAATGTTGAATGCATACTCCCCGCTGAATGCCACTAAATGGTCTGGCATATATCACAGTTAATATATCCACTCCCATATAACGTTGCTCTCAATACTGCCTCCTTCCCGACTCCATTGCAGGCCTAAAACCACCCTTTGCAGCCCTCCAAACCACTCTCCACCACCATTGTTCTTTGTGGTTTCTCCCATACTCTATTGCGGCATTGACTCCTTCGGTGATCATATAATATTTTTGGTGCCTCCACGTTGAACATTGATGGTTAATGCCTCCACCATACCCGAATTCACCATACCACTCCACTCCCATTCCTGATTTTTAGTACATGTGTTTTTTAGTATATGACTGCATTTAATATTGTGTTTCCATACCAATATACCTCTCCCATAGATACCTCCCCCATATATACCTCCCTGTTAAAACTCCTTTGCCATATATACCTCTCCCATATATACCTCTGTTATGTGAAAATTTTTGCCATAAAAGGAGTTTTTTTTTTACACAATACACGTTTAAATGCATTCATTGATCTCTATATCTAGAGTGATTCTCACCAGAAAAGAGAAATATCTAGAATGGTCGTGGAACATCAAACACGCTCTCATTTTTAATGAGTTGTGGAAAGGAGTTCGTGTTGGAGAAGGAGACAATGAACCAACAAAGCCTACCTCAGACAAGGAATTCACTATTTGGGAAAACAAAAACAACAAGGCCTATGCCTTAATTGAAGAATCTGTAAATGAAGAGGTGATTCGCCATATTTCACCATTTTCGAATGCTTTTAAAGCCTTACAAAAATTGAAGGAACTCTATGACTCACACTCTGCGCTTGAAATTGTCCAATTGATGATTAAATTGCTCAACCTTGAATTAAAAAATGATGATCCTCTTTCTCTTGCATCGGAAGTAAAATCTATTATGCATGATATCAAAGTCACTAATGTTGAACTAGACATTCCTTTGATAGCTTTTTTCAAGGCACTTTATCCCACTTATTCAAATTATCTTGAGTCATTGCAAGCAAATGGAAACCTCAAAGAAATTACCTTTGACTTCCTTGTGAATAAATTTGTAGAGAGAGAGAAAGGTTTTGGGAAAAAGACAACTCCCCGGTCTTCTGAAGAAGCTATGTGTCTTGCACATAGAGAGAATAATCATGCTCAATATTCTTCCAGAGGAAGAGGTGGTCAAAGAGGAAGAGGAAGAAGAAATTTCAGAGGTAGGGGGGGGGGGGCAGACACTCTCAAGGAGAAAATTCTGATTTGCATTGCATACATTGCAGTAGAGATGGATCACATGATGCATCCACATGCAAGTTGCCTTGGGATAGGATTGAGTAGGAAAGAAATCAACCCAAAGGTAAAACCAATGACAAAGAGAAAGGTAAAGCACCTGAATCCGCTCACTATGTTGTGGCACATTGTAATATTGGAGTAAATGAAGACTTTTTTAACTCTTCACTTGCTTCTTGGAAAAATGATTGGTTGCTTGATTTAAGAGAAACTTGCCACATGACTTTTAGAAGAGATTTTTTTGAAGAATTTATTGACAATGTTGATGGAGCAGTATACTTTGCAGACAAATCAAAACTCAAGCCATCAAGGCTTGGCACAATCAGGGTCAAATTTCTTGGTCTTCCAGACCTTCTTTTGCATGATGTTTTATATCTCCTACAGTTGAGGAGAAACGTGTTGTCTTTGGTCCACATCTGCCAGCAAGGACATGTTGAAGCCCCGAAAATTGGGTCGACAACAAGGGGGATACCCACCCGGTCCGGAACTTGGTTGGCATCTCCTTATCCTTTTGGTATAGCGGGTCTGACTGGGGATAATGGGACCAGTTTCCCAATCTAAGGGTGTATGTGTGTGTGTGCAGAGTTGGATGTTGCTGATCTAAGAATACTTAAAGCTAATTTAATTCAAACTTTTAAACTAACTCTATGCTATTGTAATCTAATGAGAAACAACACATCTAATCTACGCTAACCTGGGGTGTATTTCTTCTACTATGCGATCTAAATATATTTCAAACAATAACTGGTAATAAAGATCATTCAGCTATCATAAGAATAGAAATCAATTAAGATAAACCACTTTGCATAAAAAGTTAGGCAAAACAGTTGTGAGCAGCATATCGCATAATAAGTTATTCATATATCAGACATAAATAAATGGCTCCACCGTACAGAAGTGCCAAATGGTAACTCATACATTCATGCAGTAACATATAAACAACTGAAAACTGTATATCACTTTAAGAATATAAGCAGAAATGGTCAAGAGATAAAAGTACCATTTATGACTGGTTCCACTCATAAGCTTCAAGAAACAATGATTTGTCTCTCCTTGCTCTAACATCTACTAAGAGTACAGAAGTGAAACATCAGTAACAGATATCAAATGCAAACATTAATAAACCTTGATCCATCCATTCATCAAAACCCCCTCTGAGGGTGCAAAAGTGCATGTTCTGAGGACAAGTTTTTTGACAAATTTCTGGACCTTCTCCAAATGCATGAGAAGGGTTAAAATACTACTTCCTAATTCTAATAATAGTGTATTTACAAAATTTAGGATGCGGTTTTCAAATTACCGTCCTTTTTCTAATCTAATTTTAAATAAAAAACAACATTCTAAAATAAGGCTACTTCTGAATTTGGTCTTTAAAGCCGCAAGTGTTCATCATGGGCTTGAGGAGAGTTGGCTGGCTGACTTCTGCGCTGAGCTGGGCTGCAAAAACAGAATCTATGAAAGCTGGCACTACTTTTTCGGCCACATTTATGATGCATTTCACAGTCATCCATTCACTATGCGGCTTGACCAAGTATGCCTAGTAACACTCCCAATTTAACCTGTTTAATGCTTGGATATCTTTTCCCTTTTCCTGCGCCTTCTGCTTCCATTCTGCTTCCAGTCGTAGTTTATTTGGTAGGTACCCCGGGGTGGTTTTCCCATTTCTTCCTGCGTTTGGCTTTGAATCGTCTTTAGTTCTTCGTTCCTGCAGCTTACGAGTGAAATGGAAATGACTGATCAAGAAAGGTGATGGGAGAGTTTTAAATGCAACAGATATATCAAATATTCCACCTTACGTGAAGTAATTCTTTACAAAAGCACGCATCTTCATTTCATTTAATAGCTGACAACTAATTCATTTACTATCATTAAAAGCGCATGATCTTGAGTCAGATTATGGTAAGTGGCTTTTCTTTGAATAGTGTGCCCGAAAGATTCGTGATGAAGTGATTTATGATTTGCTTACGTAACATCGCAGATCACGCCATCGCAAATTGCACCATCGCAGATCGCGCAAACATACGAATATAATATCGCAGCGATCGCAACATCGCAGGTCGCAAAAGTTTAATGTTTGCCGAATCTTGTCAGCTCATTTATGCGATATGCGATCTTGTGATCGGTGTTATCGTAGATCGGTGGATCTTGAAGTTTTTTCCTTATGAGTATTACTTTATTGCGATGCGATATTATGCTTAACACGAGAGTCTTGCGCATACCGATATTATAGAGAAATGGAGGCATTTCCTATCTTTTTTGCAACGCGGCTTTAAAGATATTTCCATTATCATAGACTTAGGTTAAAAGATATTCAAAAGACCTTTCTAAGCTTACGATGGTAACCTTATTTTGAAGAAAGGAAACTCTTGCTTTTTTTCTAAAATTTAACTAAGGGTCCCCATTCATTTAGTATTTTGGACAACACTTAAATGAACAAGGCGGGGGGGGGGTGTTGCTGGCCACAACAATTGGCGATTCACTTGGGAGAACCAGTTATCTCTGATCTTCTATTGATGTTTTCAAACTTCCGAAACAAAAATTTTCTTAGAAAACTTAAACTTTATTATAAAAATATAAAGCATATTATACTTCAAACTGTTAATGATGTTTTGTTTCAACCTCTTTCTATTTTAATTACTTGTATCCTCAGCTTGTCCTTGCATTTACATCAGCCATTACTTGGTCTTGTAAAAAATAAAATAAAGTCTTCCATGTGTAGCAGCCTTTTAAATATGCTCCTTTGTCGCAAGTAGAGCCTCTCCTGCCAGCAGGCATCCATAGCCTCGACAGGGTTACCTATTACCCAGTAATGATCCTTTATCCTGCTTAAGGTGATCTACAACTCTTAAAGAAAAAATCCAGATTGATACTTTTTCCTTTTTTAATTCTTAAAGAACAATGTCTTGGTTTGGTAGCCAAATTATTACACAGTCATTCACTTGATTTACACTTTTGCTGAACAAGCTGGCTCGCGATGAGACCCCTTGTCTTGTGATTTCAATAATCTTAAGTCGTTGCCCTGTTTTGGTGGACAGTAATGGCAAAGTCAGCAAGTTATAATATCTGTGATCATGATAAGCCGACTCGTGATGAGACCTCTTATTCTTCAAGATATAGTGTATCCTTGGGTCTTTTTCTAAATGCTGCGATTTTCTTTAGCAGGGAGGAAGTCAATTTTTTTCCTTAAGAAAGTTCTCGACGACAATAATAGAGTTTTTTGGAAATGGTTGTTTCTATAGGGAATCCTTATTTTGTTATTGATGCCTTTCATTGTACTGACATAAAACAATTTCTTCACTAAGATTGCTTTCTTCAAATTTCTTGGAGTTGAAACTAGTATCATATCTGGGTTAAAGTTCTATTGATAATAAAGATCAAGTTTCCAAAAGATTTGCTATTTATAGAAGCAGAAGTTGAAAATCTTGATAGAGAAAACGTGTCTTTAGTAAATGTCAAATGTTGTTAACCATAGCAAATTTTATTATGGAGAAAAATATTTAACGAAATGAGAGGTAGACATTCCCTAGGATTATGTACAGAATAGGGATAATTTCTTCTCTTATTTTACCTACCAACTATTAAAAGTAAATTATAAACCTAATAACCTAGCTAAATTACTCCTACTCCTATTCTAACTATATACAGAAAATTAACTAGGTGAAATGATATTTCCAGTGGAACCATCTTTTCATTTTTATTCCTACACGTATGTAACTTTCAAACATCAGTGTTAAGAACAAAACTTTTCTTGGACTGTTAATGTTGGATGTGGAATAAGAATGTGTAACTTCAGTTGGAATTCTGTCTGAAATTTCTTTCTCATGAAAACTTCTTTCCAACTGGATACCTATTGGATCATAAAAATCAGGATGAATTTCTGTTATGGATTGATGATCTCGTAATAGGAAAGATGACAAGCCAGGTTACGAATATGATTTTTCAGTTTTAATGCCCTGTAACCTACTGTGCGTTAAAGTCAAGCTTTTATCAATTTCTTGTAAAAGGAAAGTTTCCATATATAAATCACTAAATAAATCAATGAAGAATAGATGGAAATTTCTGGAAAGAGATTTATCAATTGGCGCAAATTGCCGACAAGTTTCGAAAGGTACTTTCCTTCGTTGATGGTGTTTTGGATGCCAAAGAAGTCTTTTAAGGAAGTCTGATATTGATTGATCTTGGAATTGAAAAATTTCTATACTTCCTTAACATAGTTTAGCTTTCCAAAATGGTAGCACATCTTTCGAATGTTCTTTGATAAGGTGCTCAACATACCATAGTAATCTATCAAAAGTCTGAAAATTTAAAACACAATCCGATTTTGTACAAAATGAGTGCAAGTGAGAAAGAAAGAAATGGGTATCTGTACAAATAATGTTACAGCACAACTGGGATTGACTTGGAATATCTTGTTTTTCACAACTGGCCAGAATTATGGGATCCGAGCAATTTCGAATTTCGTCTTGTGAATCAAAAGACAAGTTATGATTGTGAACAGGCATGGGGGTTTCCTCATGATACGAATCATAGATCGGGGTATTGTCTTGGATAGTAAAATCATGCAAATGATCTTTTACTTTGAAATGAGGATTGACAAATATGATTCCTGAATTAGAATATCTCTCATTATCTGAGCTTTATTGAGTTACTTGGGATAAATCAACAACATCATCGCTGTCAAAGTAGCTATCATAAATGATTTTACAGGTTTCCCTAGATTTCTCTTTTTCGTCATATATTTTCAGACAAGGAAGGTCAAGTGGTTCTTGTTTGAAAATGATCAAAGGATGTTCTATAGCTGTCTTTTTATCTTGAAAACCTAATGATGAATCATTTGAATAATCCTCTGTACTTTTTGAGATATCTTTAATATTGAGAGGGGAAAAATTATCATCACTAAAAACATCAGGATAAAGAGAAAAATGTGATTCTGGAACAATGCATTTGAAAATATCATCATGGAAAAATCTTTGTTCATCAGATTCATCATAGACATCGGGCTTTAGATCATACCTTTGTGTACTGATACTTTTTGAAAGAGAAATAGTTTGTTGTTCTAACCTTGGCATCTGCATTTGTTGATTTGCAACGATATTATCTGACCTTGTATCAAAGTCATCTCCTGGTTACAAGGCAGGCTTTCCTCCAGCATTCTCACTTTTGTCTTCTTTCATTAGAGCATGCATGTCTCCTAGGTTGTGGGAACTTTCTTCATCATGGCTGATTTGTATATTCAATTTGGAATTCTCATTCACATTAGAAGAAAATGAGACAAAGCTTGGACTAATTTCTGCTTGATCAGACATAGGAGGCAGGGAATGCTCAGCATAATCTGAAGATTCTTCATCTATGAGTTCACTTTCAATATCATACTTTAGACAATTAAGATGAAATCGCATATTAAAATCCCTAACAAATTCATCTTGTTTCCGTAGATAATAAATTTCATCATATACCTGGTCATAGTCATAACAATCAAATTCACAAATGAAAAACTTGACGAATTGGTCCCAGCTGTGAATTGAGGCAACTGGGAGGGTTCTGCACCATTTTCTAGCTTCTGTTGTGAATGTAAGAGTAAAAATTCTGCATAAAACACCTTCATCAATTCTTTGAACATCCGAACTTGAAACTCTTCGAATAAATTGAAGAGCATGATTAAAAGTAGAAGAATTATTCTTACCATTGAATTTTACCTGAGACAAGAGTCTTACCACTTCAGGTGGAGTGTTGGAAGAGGTAGGAACATGGATGCAACTCCAAATGGGAAGTTTGTGAGCAGCCATCCTGATTCAAATGTTATAATTGAAAATCATTCCAACAGACACTACGTTCAGGCCCTCCTTCTAGCGCCAAATATGTTGAAGCCCCGAAAATCGGGTCGACAACAAGGGGGATACCCACCCGGTCCAGACCTTGGTTGGTAGCTCCTTATCCGTTTGGTATAGCGGGTCCGACTGGGGATAATGGGACCAGTTTCCCAATCTAAGGGTGTATGTGTGTGTGTGCAGAGTTGGATGTTTCTGATCTAAGAATACTTAAAGCTAATTTAATTCAAACTTTTAAACTAACTCTATGCTATTGCAATCTAATGAGAAACAACACATCTAATCTACGCTAACCCGGGGTGTATTTCTTCTACTATGCGATCTAAAGAGATTTCAAACAATAACTGGTAATAAAGATCATTCAGCTATCATAAGAATAGAAATCAATTAAGATAAACCACTTTGCATAAAAAGTTAGGCAAAACAGTTGTGAGCAGCATATCGCATAATAAGTTATTCATATATCAAACATAAATAAATGGCTCCACCGTACAGAAGTGCCAAATGGTAACTCATACATTCATGCAGTAACATATAAACAACTGAAAAATGTATATCACTTTAAGAATATAAGCAGAAATGGTCAAGAGATAAAAGTACCATTTATGACTGGTTCCACTCATAAGCTTCAAGCAACAATGATTTATCTCTCCTTGCTCTAACATCTACTAAGAGTACAGAAGTGCAACATCAGTAGCAGATATCAAATGCAAACATTAATAGACCTTGATCCATCCATTCATCAAAACCCTCTCCGAGGGTGCAAAAGTGCATGTTCTGAGGACAAGTTTTTTGACAAATTTCTGGACCCTTCTCCAAATGCATGAGAAGGGTTAAAATACTACTTCCTAATTCTAATAATAGTGTATTTACAAAATTTAGGATGCGGTTTTCAAATTACCGTCCTTTTTCTAATCTAATTTTAAAGAAAAAACAACATTCTAAAATAAGGCTACTTCTGAATTTGGTCTTTAAAGCTGCAAGTGTTCATCATGGGCTTGAGGAGAGTCGGCTAGCTGACTTCTGCGCTGAGCTGGGCTGCGAAAATAGAATCTATGAGAACTGGCACTACTTTTTCGGCCGCGTTTATGATGCATTTCACAGTCATCCATTGACTATGTGGCTTGACCAAGTATGCCCAGTAACACTCCCAATTTAGCTTGTTTAATGCTTGGATCGCTTTTCCCTTTTCCTGCCCCTTCTACTTCCATTCTACTTCCAGTCGTAGTTTATTTGGTAGGTACCCCGGGGTGGTTTTCCCATTTCTTCCTGCGTTTGGCTTTGAATCGTCTTTAGTTCTTCGTTCCTGCAGCTTACGAGTGAAATGGAAATGACTGATCAAGAAAGGTGATGGGAGAGTTTTAAATGCAACTGATATATCAAATATGCCACCTTACGTGAAGTAATTCTTTACAAAAGCACGCGTCTTCATTTCATTTAATAGCTGACAACTAATTCCTTTAATATCATTAAAAGCGCATGATCTTGAGTCAGATTATGGTAAGTGGCTTTTCTTTGAATAGCGTGCCCGAAAGATTCGTGATGAAGTGATTTATGATTTGCTTACGTAACATCGCAGATCGCGCCATCGCAAATCGCACCATCGCAGATCGCGCAAACATATGAATATAATATTGCAGCGATCGCAACATCGCAGGTTGCAGAAGTTTAATGTTTGCCGAATCTTGTCAGCTCATTTCTGCAATATGTGATCTTGCGATCGGTGTTATCACAAATCAGTGAATCTTGAAGTTTTTTCCTTATGAGTATTACTTTATTGCGATGCGATATTATGCTTAACACGAGAGTCTTGCGCATACCGATATTATAGAGAAATGGAGGCATTTCCTATCTTTTTTGCAACGCGTCTTTAAAGATATTTCCCTTATCATAGACTTAGGTTAAAAAATATTCAAAAGACCTTTCTAAGCTTACGATGGTAACCTTATTTTGAAGAAAGGAAACTCTTGCTTTTTTTCTAAAATTTAACTAAGGGTCCCCAGTCATTTAGTATTTTGGACAACACTTAAATGAACAAGGGGGGGGGTGTTGCTGGCCACAACAGGACACTCAATTCATATGTTTGATGGCAAGGTTGAGGTGAGAAAAGCATCATATCACTCACTTGTCATGACAGGGATAGAAGAAGAAAGGCTTCTCAAGTTGCAAGGTACTTCTGCTCATGCACAAAATTTATCATACAATTCTCATTATGATGAAGGTACATTTCCATCAAGTCTTTTATAGCATACTAGATTTGGACACTTGAACTATGACAAACTTCTCTTATTGAAGAAAAATGGTGTTATTGGTTTGCCTACAATTCCTAGGAAACTTAAGCAATGTGATGCTTGTATTCTAGGAAATACTAGCAAACAATATTTTCATGATTTACACTCCAGAGAACATAGAAAACTTGAACGCATTCATTCAGATTTATGCGGTCCAATGCCTGTTCCTTCTGCAAATGGAAATAAAGATATGTTGACATTTATTGATGACTACACCAAAATGTGTTGGCTTTATTTATTGAAGAACAAATCTGATGCTTTTCAAACACTAACTTTCATACATGGATTGAAAATGATGCATAATCTCATATTGGCTCTATTCCACTGATAATGGAAAATAATACAGTTCAAATGAATTTGAAAACTATATTCACCAGCATGGGATCAAACGTCAAACAACTGTGCCTTATAATCCCCAATAGAATGGAGTAGCTAAAAGAATGAATAGTACAATCTAAAATATGGTACGTTCTATGATATTTTTAAAGAATGTAAAATTGATGGTTTGGGCTGATGCAGTTCTATGTGTTGTATATGTAAAGAATAGATTTCCATCTAATGCTATTAGAAACAAGACTCCTTATGAAATGTGGTATGGCCACATTCCTTAGGTAAAGCATCTCAGTGTCTTTGGTTCCACTTGTAATGCCTTGATACCAAAAGTACATAGAAAAAAACTTGGTGCAAGGAGTCGTAAGTGTATATTCTTGGGGTATTCAAATACCTCCAAAGCATACCATCTCTATGATGAAGTTAATAAAAAGTTTGTTGTATCTAGAGATGTAATATTTGTTGAATCTTCCAAAGATGACAATGTTTTTGAGCGGAAACTTGATCACTTGGATAGATTCGGAAATGCAAAATCCTTTCAAGAATTTGATAATTAGATTCCACATCTTGAAGGGGGGATTCCTATACTGGAGATCAATATGTGGAATCTTCTTCAGAAGCACTCTTCCCTGCATGAAAATCCAAATGTTGATGATACTTTGAGTGATGTGATTGACAGAATTGGGAGAATCAATCTTGCTTAAGTCCCAACTCAATCAACTAAGTAGCCTAGACCATATCAGAAAGGTCCCCCAAAGTGGCTAACAAAGACACTTGAAAGTGTTCATATTGATGATGTTGGAAAGACAAGAACAAGAAATTCAACCAGGCAAAGTGGAGGTGATGTAGATGATTCTGATTCACCTATTGATATGAATGTTTCTTATGATTTTGAACTGAATTTGTCTACAGAGTTTGAACCAACTTACTTCAAAGAATCCGCTTCTCATGATGAATGGACAGAAGTGATGCAAAAGGAATATGATGCCTTGATAAAGAATGGAACTTGGAAGCTGGTTGATCCTCCATTGGGAACCAAACCAATTGGCTGCAAGTGGGTCTACAAGAACACGTATAAAGTTGATGGCTCACTTGACAAGCACAAAGCTAGGCCTGTGGCAAAAGGTTTTTCACAGAAGGAAGGGGTCGATTATGAGGAGACTTCCCCCCACAGCAAAATGGGCTACTATTCAAACACTCTTTTCCTTAGCATCTCAGAACGGTCGAAAAGTCCATCAAATGGATGTAAAAACTGCTTTCTTGAATGAAGATCTAAAAGAGAATGTTTTTATGTCCTAGCCTGAAGGATTTGCTATGAAAGGAAAAGAACATAAAGTATGAAAACTTTTGAAATCCTTGTATGGCCTCAAGCAAGCACCGCGAGCCTGGTATGAAAAGTTAACTGAGCATCTTCTAAAACTCAACTTCAAACATTATGATCTTGATGTTGCAACTTTGTTTGTCAAGAAAGTTTGCAAAACAGTTGTATATCTCGTGGTATATGTAGATGATATTTTGATGAGAGGGAACAATGAGAGCTACATTGCATCCATAAAGAATGAATTGAGAAAGGTTTTGAAATGAATGATTTGGGCGATGTTCATTACTACCTTAGTATTGAAGTAACTCAACATTAGGAGTCTATATTCCTTTCTCAAAAGAATTACATTGGAGATCTGTTGAACAGGTTTGGCATGGCTGAGTGCAATCCTCTAACTACTCCATTGGAACAAAAATTAAAGCTCACATCTATTGAAGGAAAAGAATTTGAGGATGCAACAAAGTATAGACAGCTTGTAGGAAGTCTCAACTACCTTACTACTACCAGACTAGACATTTCATTTGTTGTTTGAATCCTCTCCAGGTTTATGCAAAAGCCTTATGAGGGACATTGGTCTACTGCAAAAATAGTTCTAAAATACTTGAAGGGAACTCAATACTTTGGACTAAATTATACAAAGGTGGGCGACTTCAGCTTGATTAGATACTCTGATTACGACATCGATGGAGACAAAGAAACTGGGGTATCTACTTCTGGTTATGCTATGAGTCTTGGATCAGGAGCTTTCACCTGGAGATCACGCAAACAATCAGTTCCAACAGATTCCACAATAGAGGTAGAATATGTGACAACAGATGAGGCAACAAAATAAATTTTGTGGCTCAGGAAAATTCTGGAATATTTGTAGGTAAAACAAGTACATTCAACTTCACTCATGATTCACAACACCTCTGCAATAAAGTTGGTCAAGAACCCAAAGTTCAATGATCGAACGAAGCACATCAATACAAAATACCATCTAATTCGACATCATGTTGAGGCCAAGACAATCCATCTACGCCATTATTCCACTAATGAGCAGATTGTAGACATATTCACCAAAGCGCTTGGAAGAGGAAAGCTTTAAAGATTCATAACGATGCTTGGACTCACCAACATCCCTTCAGATTAAGGGGGGAAATGTTGACACCTAATCATGGGGATTGGGTGAACAATTGTAAATAATGTAAATAATAAATAATGGAAGAGGAAGACTCATCGGGAGGTGAAACCCAAGAGTCACTCCCTCATGTATATAACCATGAATAACCTTAATGAATAAACATAGTTCAATTGAGGAGTTACCTCCTAGCCTGACAAAAAGTAAAGGTTTATATATAGGCTGATAAGCCTGACCAAGTTCCAAAACACATTACAAAATCAAAACTATTTATAAAAAAATACGTTTATTGTTTTTGACCTATCAGTTGAATCTTAACTGCTCAAAAGAAATAAAGATATAAAGTAACATGACATTCTCGCATGATTTGGGACAACATCATGGCACCCACAATAACCTCTTTCATGGAAACCATGACCATCATTCAACGAATGGGCACAACCTACTAACAAATAAAGAAAATGATATTAAGAATCAATATTGACATCAAAATAAGGTTGCTACATAATCTTTTCCTTTTAAATTTAGTAGACATAATCATAAGAAAAGATACCTCAAAAAAATATTGACCCCGAAAATCAGATCTATTTAACATAAATCGATTCATGCATGTATTGAGTGATAACCACCTTAACATTTTGTGACTCAATGATTATATGGGGTTTAATTGACTATGTTTTCATGTCAAGCTCTGTGGATTTCTGCTTATTTTTGTTTTCCCTCAAATGATTTAGGGCTCTAAGTTGATTTTTCTCTTGTACCAGATGAATAATACAATTCTCAAGGTGAGGCACTGTAACCAAGAACTGTTGGTGCCAATACATATTGAGTATAGATGCATCAGATCCAATATTACTATGTGGTCATTTTCTTGAGTTATTATCGCCATCATGAATATCATTATCATTATCAACGAAATCAAAATTATCCTTAGTTTGAAACTTACTTTCTTTGGTGAAGGCTCGGTAGGAATTTCCAGGTCAACAAAAACCTCCTTAATTGAGAATTTCCTACCCTTGTTATGTTGAGCCTGAGAAATACTATTTTTCATTTGTTTAATTATTTCTCTAGACTGAGGGTTATGATTAGGATAACTAGCCTCCTCTTATTGTGTAGGTTTGAAATAAGGATCATGGTATGAGAGGTTTAATTCACCATTATCAATTGTAAATTTTGACTTCAATTCAACATCATGAGACTGATAAATTTTAACCACTCTTCTTGTGGAATGGATATGTATCCTTTTAGGATTTTCAAACTTAATGCCACCAGAAAAATATGACTACTCAACATGAAATGACTCATTAAGGTCATATTTATTGCCATCGCAAGAATCAAGTAGAGTTGGGCCGACTAGTAGAGGAGTGTGTAAAACTCTAGGGACAACATTAGGTTTTTCATCGCCATTGCAAAAGGGAAAAGCATCCCAAACATTGCCAATTTTGGTCAGATGATGCTTTACCAAAATGAAGATGAGATCATGATGGAAAAGAGACATGTTAGGGTTTTTCTATTCGGCTTGATATTTCTTGGCCATTTTGGTCACGATTTTGTGTAAGTAATATAGGATATTAAGTTCATAACCTAAGAAAACCATTGGTGGATGAATGTGGTATATAAACACTAGCCTGTATCGTCCCTCACACATTATAAAACCCTAGAGAAAATATAGAAAATCTTTCCATATAGGTTTAAGATAAGAAATCAACATACTTTTGACATTATATATGTAATTCTTTTTTGCAAGGAACGTTTCCATGGTATCATCATGCATAGAATGGTTCTTCGGCCAATCCTCACCGTTCAAAGAGAGATGAGTGATGTTTATTGTGAAATTAACATCCACCAGAATCTCTAGGTTTCTAACATTTTCCCTCTTTCCATTAAAATTAGAGGCAAAGGCTTTTACTACTCCATCATTAAAAACCTAAAAAATCTAAACAAATTCCCACCACCCAAGCCAAATACTCATCATATGTTTCAATAATATCAAATTCAAATAACGAAGTTCTAATCACATGGGGCATGACTAAGAATTTGGTAGAATGTCAATAGGGGTTCAGTCTAAAAATAAGTAAAAAGAGCTGAACAGAGGTTCAAAGCCTTAACTAGTTACAGACCGACACACAAAGGGTTGGACAAGAAAATGAATGCATAGAATGAAGAAACAAAACCCTATGTAGTATATGGGATGACTGGCGTGCATGATACAAGGTATACCAAAAAGTAATGATCACAGGCAGAGGGCTGTTATGACCTGAAAAATTGAGACATGACAATGGTGAACACTATGAACAGATGTCAAAAGCCTCAGTTAAAAACTCAAATATGTTGTGCTATGTTACTAGAAAGCAAAAATATTTTATTCAAAACAAATCCCATCGTATCTTCATACCACCACCAAATATCATTTTGCTACATTGTAGATCAAGAAATTTCGATACTAGAGTTTAATTGTGCACAAAACCATAGGCCTGTTATTAAATTCAACATAAATCAAACCATACAACCAATGAAACATTAATCCAAAGTTCAATAATGGTAAGGGATATCATAGGGTTATGGAATGACACATTTCACATATAGGTATACAAACCCTTTCAAAAACATTTAAACTTATGCTCTGACTATTGGAAAATCAGGAGGATTCATGACTTAATTAGATTTTCCTTTATTTTATAACTATTTGTGATACTAGTTGGCTTCTTAGTTGTTCAATTATGTTCTTCTTCATCAATCAATTATCAAAACGTAAACATGAATATCACAAGAAAAAGAGAACACAATGTATAGGCTCGAAGTCAGGGAAAACCCCTCTAAGGGGAAAACGCAAAAAAAATATCTTCATATAGAATCAGATCAAATGAGATATCTAAGACCCATATCCATAAAACAATTCCACCTCTAGATGCCAAAGTCAAGCCTTCCTTCTTTCCAACAGATCCATCAACAAGAGACTAACAACTAGAAATGTTCCAAGGCTAAACTTCCACAAATTCTAGCTCAAGAAAAAATCCTTTCTTTTAGACTTCGACCCTCCACTTCTTCATTGACCTCTCTATGATATTTCAGACCATAATCCACCAAGTGTGTGTGTCAAAATGAGCTCCATCTTCCCTCTATTTATATAGTTCAGAGGGGTTGCGAATAGACATGTCCATTGGGGCCAACTTGGCACTCAGAGGGGTTTCTGACCCAAAATTACATTTTTTTCCTTTTTCTTTACAATAGGTCCAAGGAGGATTTTGACTCTTTGACTCAAAAATCTAGAAGCATGAAGAACATGCTTATCTAGAAAAATAATAATAATTTTTCTTTTTTATTTTCTTTTGATTTTGACATAAAATATTTAATGGTACAAATTATGAAGACCAAACTTAGTTACATTCTCGAACACACCCTCTTAACTAGGGAGGTATTCATAATGATACACCCAATACAAGGATACTCTCAAACTGAAATATTCTCATAAGAGTCAGATTGATAAGCCATCTTTAAGCGTCAACATCATAACCAACATTATCAACATAGTAAGGCCTTTAATTGATAGAAGTAGAGCTTACAATGTTGGTTATCAAGGCTTAGAGAGGTACCAGGTATGTCCTTTTAGGACTATTCTTTTCTTGGATTTATAACCCTTAAATAATATCGTTCCTCTTCGACCAATCTTGGGTTGGATACTTGTCCAATCCTAAATTCATGTTGGTCCACTTCCTATATTGGAATATTTATCGTGAAGGAGTACTAGCCTCAGATGTTGTACAATCGTCCAGACCTCTTTCTCCCTTCACAACCTTCACTAGACATGTTATCCATGATAACCCCTAGAAGTAATTTTTAGTTTGATTAGTCATTTTAGATAGGGTTTTTATGTTTAGGTTCATGTGAAAGTTGTCATATGGTACATTTAGTGTTTGATAGGGTTATCATAAAAGAGGATAAAGTATATCAAAAGGATCAAACTACATTCAGAAAGGAGAATTTCATCACCACTACTCTTTACATCTATCTGATGCTTTTCTAAAAAAATTTGTTGGGATTTGCAATTGGGGATTAAAGAAGGAATAATGGGTCCAATTTAAATTGTTTTGGAGAAATTCCCATATTCTCTAAAACCCATTTCTTTCACATATCCCATTTCACCCTTTGTTTTTAAACTCTAGCCATTTCCATTCATTATTAATATTTCAACTCTAGCCGCAGTAACCCATTTAAAACTCTAGTTGCGTCCCATTTAACACTAAGAAACCATGCCGAAGTCACTCTTTAAGGGTTGGGACCCACAAATCATATAGCATAAATCAAGTCGCCCATCTCCCCTTCCCTTTTACGATTGCGATATCACATATCACAAAGTCCAAGTCCCATCACCACTCATTCGCTTGTTGATTGCGATAAATCCCACCAATTGTGATATTTCTTCCCCCGTCGATTGCGATAATGTCCTCCCCGTCGATTGCGATATCGCAATCGAGGATCACACAAGTCATGAGTCCCTCCTCTGTCGAATTCCCTTCTGACTTGCGATTGCAATGAACCCTAAAAGTTATGTACTGTGGTTTTTAAAAATTTCAAGTCCGACATATTGGGAAATCACCATAAATCAGTGTTAAAGCCCCTTTTCCCTTTCCTATGGCAATATCTGAAGTCCTGGTTCCAGATGCGATATTTTATGTGAAATGTTTTATTAAAGTTTCGCATCCAGACAATCAGTAAACACTATGAAACTTGGCAAAAGGCCCTCTCTTGTATTGCAATTGTGATATCAATAGGCCCATATCAATGACCTAGATTGAATCGGTCCAGATCAGCAAGCCCAGATCAACGAGCATCAAATCGTCCATTTCGCCTCTGCTTAACGGACAACGAGGGTATTTTCAGTGTATATCCAGCAACACAGCCATCAAACAAAATATAGAAAAGACAAGGACAACAATTCATAATAGCCAACTCATCAAGACAATCAGAAAAAAAAAAAAAAAAAAAAAAGGGAAATTTAATTGATGTCTATCAATAGGTTGAAGATGTAATGACACTCCAACAAATCTAGCATGCAGTTGGCTTCGGTTATCTACATCAACAGAAAGTGGTTATAGTTTTAAAGCTAGTAAAGTCCGAGTTGAGCTCCAACTATTGTAAAACAGAAAATCCCTATGAGAACTCTGTTAGTTAAAAGATACATAAGAATACGTCTCTAGAATAGTGGATTGAATTTGGCCCAAGTGGAAAGATATGTAAAGAGATATTTTCTCTATAAATAAGTAGGTTTTCGACTTTGAGAAGGGTTGAAGGAGAATGTGAAGAACTGAACTTTTGTAATATTTTGATCCTTTAATAGAAAGTCTACAACAACTCTATTTGTGTACCTGACATTCATGTCATGGATTTTATGGCTTTTTATCATGTTGTTTCGAGTTTAATAGTTTCTTGATTACTTGGAAATCTTGTCATACTTCTCCAATTTCCTTCATTTACTATGTATGACTGTGGATGTTCATTTGTATAAGTTTCAAAGATATAGATGCTTGAGCTTCCATTAAACATTTTTGTTGACCATAATTTGTTGTAATTCGACTCCATGCCCAATGGTGGAAATCATCACACTTTTCTTCGCCTACAAAATCACAAAAAGATATTAGAGTTAGTCATATGTTATTTGAATTGTTTCAAGAATATTTGATAAACATTTGAGAGAGCCCTCTCAGATTGGAAGGACTAACCTCCAATTCAAGTGGTCTGAAATAGTTACATTAGGTTAAAAGTTGAAACATCCCAATTCTTTCTAGCCTAATGATAACAAGACGTAAGGTTGCTAGTCCTAACCTAGTGCATGGCACATGAAGAAGAGAATATAATGTTAATCATCACTTCCTCTCAGCTAGAGAGGAGATCCTCATTCCCTCTTGATCAAGGAATAGATCCTTGTTCCTTCTTGAACATTTTAAGGAGACTTATTATTCCCTCTCAGAGCATATAAGAGATTCCTTACTTCCTTTCAACTAGGAAGAAATAAACACAAGTTCTTCGTGTGTCTTCATTAATACATCAACTACTAGTTCTTCATGGATATCTTCAAGTAGCTACATGGCTCCTCCTTTCCATTGTATTTCATCATATTGAGGTTTTGTAATGGAGCCAAAAAAAAAATTGTGATGGGGTTAAGGCCATCAACTTTTCGTATCACTTTCCGCTATGCATCATCACCAAAGGCATTATAATGAGGAAGTAAAGGTAGAACTCAATCATAGCTTCCTTTAATCATGAAAGTGATATTCACTGTTAACGAAACATCAGTTTATCCTTTTATATTTCTAACTTTCAATCCCAAGATGATATAGAAATATTGAACATGTAATTCTTTAAGGATTACCCCAACCATCCACTCAATCCATGTATTATTTGAGTTGATTCCTTAACTGTCATTATGAACTTCTGTAACATTCTTCTAGATAGAAAAACCAAATACCGACTAGATAACCAATATTAAAACTAGTGTTATGAAAAAAAATCAATACTACATGTTAGTATTAATTTCATAGCACAATGCATATTTTTGTTACAATGCTAACCATAAAATAAGGTAGGACATAATAACATTTAATAGTACTAAAAAATAAAATGAAAATATGCTTTAAGATATATTGGATATCCAACTAAGATTACACTTGTATTGCATATTAAGTAGTAGAAACATTTTTTAATACATATAAAGTAGGTACCCAGTTGCTCTTCATATTCTATTGGGAATATTAAGAATAACTGGAAGCCTTAGTTCAAATTACAATTGTAATTTGGATTAGCAATAGAAGAAATTTTAACAAAAAAGAATGTCACATGAAAAAGTAAATTGTTTTTAATGAAAAAATAAATCACATACAATATGAATGTCACATGAAATATTGAGTTTTTTTTAATGCATGTACTTTTCACTATGATATAATGGATCCTAATGTTCATTCAAAAACAAATGTTCGCAAATAATTACGTCATTTTATCCATTATCACACCAAATCCATTATACCTAGTGACAATAATGACACCATTCTATTTGTTTTGAACTCCCTAAATTATAATGTAAAAGATAAATAAAATATTGATTTAAATTTATCTCTAAATCTAATTGATTTTGAGCTTCCTAAACTATAAATTTTTAAAAATAATTTGATATTATTATGATTTTAGCACTAAATACAATGTATCTAGTGATGTAAGCAGGGGACTTAAAACCAGACTAGGTTTAGGTGGAGTGAAGGGTAAGGTAAGGTGCGCATTCTACAAAACTTGCTTTGGAAGGGAAAATATCTCTTGTCTTCTAGTGGTGGTTAGGATTTTAACATGGAATCAAAGTTTAAAAGGTGCCAACAAGAATTAAAAATGCTCAAGTTCATTACCTCTAGAGAGCGGGTTTATATTTTATCTTAGATTATTGCGGTCTAGCTAAAATTGGATAAGATGGAATTTCTAGATTTGTCATATGAAAAAGAATGCTAAAAAAAGGATTTCTAGAGCTATTGGGTTTGTTAGCACTAGAAAAAGTTTAGTAAAAATGTTTTTATTTTAGTTTAAAAAATAAATTTCATCAATCTAAAAAAATGATTTCTAGAGTTATTGGGTTTGTGAGTTTGATTTTGTTTAAAAAGTAAATTTCATTTCTATAGTTTATATCGTCACTGGATTTCTGTAAAATTATTGGATTTCGTTCATCGCACTCGAACTCCAGTTCCAACTCACAATCCCAAGTTCCAACACCAAACCCCAAGATATGATATAGATCTCCAAAGTACTAGTATGCAACTAGGAATACAAATATGACTATAATAGATAATAGAAAGGGTATACAATGAGACCTCTAGCTTATTTTTGATACTTTTGGCCCTGTGGGCATAGTCCAAAGTGCTGAGAGTTTCTTCAAGATAGTGGAAAGATGGTGAAACAATTGCTATTATGCAAGTCTTTGTCCTCCCACCCAACGAATCATGTAACATTATTGTAAGTTTACTATCCCTGCACCCTTTTTCAAAGTTACATACAAAATTACAGTCTAATTTCATTCTCAATTATGTTAAAGGTCAAACTACTTACATGCCACAAAAAAACTAACCCAAATATACTTGTAAGGAACATGTCCATGATGGTCCACAAGAGCAATAATAACACGACCTAATACTAGTATGCTTTTGTTGATATCCCCTATTGCACGGCCCTACAAAATTTATTAAATAAATTACACTTAATTTTTTTCCTTTAGTCTCTCCAAGGATGTATGCAATGTAATCTAGTTAAGTTTTGAATATTCAATTTTATTTTTTCGTGTTGTGTAGGTAGAAATATTTGACCACCATATTCCAACTTTGCAAACCATAATATATTAGATGCCATTCCAATTTATATACTATGTACAAAAATAAGCTTGAACTTTACCATCTACTAAAAGTTGGATAGTTTGAATGACCTCACCTCCCTAACCCCTAAATGGGATATGTATTTTGAACCATCAAGATCAACCAAATTAAGATTTCCACATTTACTCAACTATTCTCCTTCTCATGTTGCTTCTTTGATATGAATTGTGAAAGAAAATAATGAATGATAGCCACTATAAAGGGAAAACAAAATTCAGAACTAGAAGTTAGAACTAATCCCATATCTTATGAGAAGAAACAACGTGGAGAGAATTTACTTTACCTAGATTTCTTGTTGAGAAGTGTTTATGTTGTTCATTGCTTAGCATAGCCTCTTTCTAGTAAAGTAACTATTTCTTCCTCAAGGCATCATACATGTACCCCACCTCTTGCATCCTCCATCAATGCTAAGGGATTTCACTATTTATCATCTAACATAACGTTAGATAACTCATCATGTGCAAGCAAGTCAGTGATTTATTCATTGTACAACTCTAAGAAGGTGACATTGTATTCAACATTTTAGCTTCCTAAGGTGTCAAATATTTGCTTAACAACCCTTGGAATTACACTATCATTGGATGGAAACTCCCTATTTGAAGCACTCTGTAGATGAAATGGGTGCAATGGATATACCTCCATCATCAAGTTTGCACCTAAAGCCAATATATTTCTAGATCTTAAAAGACCATCATTTTATAATTGATGACAACAAAAAAATTAAGTGTAATTTAATAGGTGCCCCTTGAGGATGTTGTTCTAGAAAACTAGCTAGAATTATTCAATCATGATTTCAAACAAGTATTTGCAGTGAAAAGTATAAATTGGGACATAACAATGTAGCAATTTATCAGACAAATGAATGTATCCTTGGGAATCATTAAAAAATAATCTTCACAGAAAAGCATTAAAACTTACTATTGACATTTTCCCTTCATCTTCCATGGTGTAAATTTTTTTGTGCACATTTGACCATAAGGCAAAGATTGTGGAATTGAAACCTTATAATACTTAATTTACTATTGAAATGACAACTTCATCATAGAGATCCTTTTGTTGTGCAAATGGACCAAATACCTACATTTTATGAGATTTTCATGCTAGATTTGTAGAGACAGAGATATAGTAATATTTACATTACCTAATGCCACGCTTTATAGTACATCCAAAAAATTCAAAAAAATGGGATGAATATGTTGCAAGATGAATTTCAACAAAATATTTACATTGTTCTATGGTTACTTATTAAACATATATGAAATTATTAATTGGAAAGAAGAATAGGAATTTCTCATTTTCAGTAGGAAAGTAGGTCAAGGACATAAACTACATCACAAATAGATTCTTACTTATAAAAACAAAGTAATACATGCAGGTAAAAAAATTAACATGCAATATTAAAAACAAGAATATTATGTGTGCTTAATCAAATGCAATACATACAATCTATACACAAATGATTTACATAACGTTTTTTAATTGAAATGTTCAACACATATTGACAATACCTCCTTAGGATCAACAAAAAATTGGAAGTACTATAAAACGATAATTCTAACTCTTACTAGTAACTGAAACATGTCAAATTGAAAATTATAACAACAAGTACAACAGATCTAAAATTCAAATCATGTCAATAACAAGAAACTTTCATATAAACCACTCTAATACCATGTTGAAATTCTCAGCATGTAGTAACAATATTACCAATCTGACTTAACCAACCTACTTATGATAACATAAAATTGAAAGTACTATGAAAACTGAAATTTGATTTGTATTAGGAACTGAATTTTAAAACACATCAAACTAAAAATCATAACAACAACTCCAACATATCTGAAATTTAAATCACATCACTATTTATTACTTCAAAAACAAGAAATACTAGAAGCAATAAATCTAAACTCTAATCCCTCACTGATCTCTACTAAAACAAATGAATAATAATAGAGACCATGCCCCTCTTTATAAAGGAGGCTTGGGTTGTACACTAAAAGTAACCTAACCATGTGCACCTGGGTTAGAGTCTCCAGCATATGCATGTGTGTTGGCCTCTAGAACTACACCCGAATTGGAGTGAAATACACACACTCCTTTCCTTCACCCTCTACTCAATTCAATAACCTCTCTCTAAAACCTATATAGTGCTCTTTTCTTGAAAAAGAAAAATTAAATCATAAATAGAAAAATAACTAAAAAATAGAACTGCACTGAAATAGAAAACTGAATTAAACTAGAATTTTATAAATATGGATCAGTAGGGAAGTGAAAGTGGAAAAACTAGAAATAAACTAAGACTAGGGCCCTTAATTGCACCTCCCTCACACTCTATTGCACACAAGAACACAAGCATATTGTTGTACAAAGTACAAACCTGGTGATGTGTGCTCCCAAACCTTGGACACCTTTGGAGGTACCTGTAGAATTGGAGTATGACCTATTGTAACTCCGTAAATAATGGTGAATTGAGAGGGAAACATTCTTGATTAACTATGAGCTAAAGAGACTGTAATATATATTTGTCAACATGTTATGTATTGTTTTAGAGAGTAGAGACTACACAAATAGTTGTTTGTAACAATTATCATTAGCATCCTACCTTTCCTCTTCGGTTAACAAGATATATATATATATATATATATATATATATATATAGATATTATTGCAATATTCTTGTGATTAATGATGGCATCGCTAATTGACTTTTGAACTCATCCTTGACCATTCCAAAAAACATAACTATTTGGTTCGAAACAATTTGATGAGATTTCCACTTTTCTAAATGTTAACAATTTGTTGCCAACTAGTATGATGAGACCTTCATGATGCATTCAATGCTAATTCAAACAGTTACAACTCTGCACTAAAAGTACCAGTGTGAATAGGATGGATTCTCAAACTTATTTTCTTAAAAATCAATCCTTGTGAAACAAGCGAAATGTGTTTCTCATGAAGAAAACCATGAGATCCTACGCTGAGCTATATAGGAATCTACTGATTCAGGAAAGAACTTAGAAAAGCTTTGCTCAAATTTTAAATAAAAAATGGCAAGCATAATGTTCAGCCAAGTTGTAGGGAGACTTTAAACCAATTTGGCTAAATGAGACTTGCAAAAGAGTCAAAACTTGTTACTTAACGAACTTAGTAAAAACAATTCAAAATTTACTCGTGGTCAAGGTCGTTTGCTTAAGATGTTTATAGAGGTTATACACCACTTAAGTGTTTCTCAGGCTCGTAGCAAAAAATTGATAAGTATTAGACCTCTGTCTCAAAGAATTTCAAAGGTCAAATTAGTTCAAAACATTTTCTTTTCTAAACATTAAATGATCCAAAATTAGACGGGTATAAATTTACATTGTTGAGAATATTTAAATACAATTACTCCATACAGTTTCTTCACTGGCACAACATGCTTAGATTTTCTAGGAGGGTGAGAGATAATAGACCTCAGGAAACCTTTTTCTTGCTTGTGCGTGAAGAATAGGGCCTCAATCTAGATCTGGCCATTGAGTAGAATTCAAGTTAGTGTAAGTGAAGTGATCAACAGGAGCAATCAACAACATGGGGTTCTCTGATGCCAATACCAACATGAGGGTCCCACATCTACAATTTTGTTGGGATTGACACTAATTATAGCATTTTCGTTCTCTCCCACTGGTAAGGTTCTTAATCCAATCGACATTTCGGTGTAACTAATGTTTCAAATTGTATTTTTTTCGGGATAGTGATCTATCCTTCCATTGGTCATCAATCCTTTCACTTTCCTTCCGATGGTCATTAAACCTTTTCATTTTCATTCTAGTGATCAATTTTCTTAAAGAAATGTGGCCAAACTTATTTTATTTTCAATTGAATGAAAAATACTACTAGATCTTAGATGCAGAGGCTCTGCAACTGATGTAATTCATTATGTGTTTAGAAGATATAGTGATTGTTTTCTTTAAATTTTAGATCTAGGACTCTCTTTTGCAATTTGTTTATTGAAGTAATATTTGTTTATGTAGGAGCATATGATCCACTAGATCCAAACAACAACATAACATTAAAATGGGATATCATGTCCTGGACACCGGATGGTTATCTAGTAAGTACGCACCCACACTACAGTGCACACTCATGCTCTTCCTTTGAAGAGATCCTTCATAGACTAGTTTTTTCTTTGAAGTAGTTGCAAAAAGTTAGGGATCCACAGTGGTTTTGATGAGTGTCCACACCTGACACTTGCATCTATTGCAATCTTTGAAAGGAAATGCTTTTGCCAACATGTTTATACCAAAATCCAACTTCCATCTATTTCCTTGTTTAAATTTATAGAGGATACCCATATATGTGCTTGCTTGTAGTTTTGTGATATTCCCACTATGGTCCCCAAGCAATATTCAAATGCCTTGAAGAAAAGTTGTTGTCTTAGTTGGTAACTTGGTACACTTGTAACATGCCCCAGGTTCAACCTTTCTTATATACATGTCTTGCATATACATATACATACATACATACATACATACATATACATATACATATACATATACATATACATATACATATATAGTTGTTTTGTGGTCTATACACAATATAAAGATAAAAGTCACAACCCTGTGTATTTAACAATTAGACATCTCTATCTTATAACCATCGACACACCTAATTCGTCCATGAAATTTACATTTAGGGGGAATTCTCATCATGTCTACGCCTCTGTGGGATTAATTATCTACATCTTACGAGTACACAATCCTTCCTTACATAAGCTTCAAATTTCTTCCCTAGGTGAGCTTAACGTAAGGGGGAGAAGTTTGGCAAAAGGAGAGATGCCAACAGAGAATACCGATAAGCATATGCACTTGTACTCATGCACACCATTTTTCTAAAAACTTCCATTTTTACCCTTGCATTCTATTGTGACTATAAATAATTTTCAACAGTACGAACACATACAGAGTCCTGAATGGACTTGGGCAAAGAAGAAGGTGGTTTGGTCAATGGTTGGTGCTCAGACGATGGAGCAAGGGGATTGTACTTTGCATTCTGTTGTGACTATAAATAATTTTCAGTAGTACAAACACATACAGAGTCCTGGATGGACTTGGGCAAAGAAGAAGGTGGTTTGGTCAATGGTTGGTGCTCAGACGACAGAGCAAGGGGATTGTTCTAAGTATAATGGGAATATTCAAAATTTTTGCAAGAAAGATCCCACTGTTGTTTATTTATTACCAACAACTTCTTGCAAATAGAATAGGGTGCAAATGCTCCAAAAATTTAAAAATCTTGGCAAAGATATCAGTTTACAAGGCCTCCTCTGCCACTTCAAACCCTTTCAAAGTGCATGAATCTTTTCTATCTTCAAAGCAAGGAGGGTTTCCAAAATAAAACTATGAAAATATAAGCGAAACAACCTAATTTGCCACAATATCTTCTTTATATGCAACAGTTTTAAGTTTCCACACAACTACAATACATCTCGTTGAATGTCAATATTTCCATGCAGAGGAAAATTTTCATTATTTAGCATTCATCATGGAGTTTTTTTTCATATTTTCCCATTGAATCATAACTAAATGATGTCAAGTAATTACGTGTTGTGCATACCGAACTAAAAACAATGATTACAAACCTCTCTTAGATGCAAATCTAATAGACGTCAAAGCAAAACAACCTCCGATTTTCATCCAAGGAAAGCTACATAATCCCTATTTGAGGGCTAAATCAAATCTCACTATTACCATTAATCTTGACAAAAAGTCAAGGAGATTACCTTGTCGAATGTAAATGTTCAATCTATTTGTGCTATAAATATTTTAGTCGACAATAACTTCTCGCTGGCAGTCATTGCATGTCACAACTTGAGGCGCGCTGCTTCTAAATTCTTTCTCTTTGAATGGCTTGGCCAACCAAATCAGAAAACTCACCATAGAAGAACCAAAATCTAGAAAAATTATTATAATTAAAATGCACGTAAAAAAGGAACGACGATGAAAAACCTACATACCTATACTGGAGTAGAAGTTGGACATTGACACCTTGTCTTTCTCATGACAGATCGACATTTTTATTTAATCTCAAATAATGGCTGAAGAAGATCCAAAGGAAGAAACCTAACAAAGGGTAAGGTAAGGAAATGAGGGTTTGGGAATGGCGAAGAATAAGGGCTCCAGGCTGAAAATTTGTGTTCATGCATCTTGAGTGCCCTGCGCTCCTGCGCTTTTTGATTTTGATATCTATTTTCATTGTATTATATCTCTGTACTTCACGAGCTCGATGGATAAGAAGAAAAATTGATGTATGTATTGAATTTCGACTCTCTGTCCTTCTCCCTTCTCTCTTAGTGCTTGTTTTTTTGGGGAAAACTTCTTTATTAAAAATCAATGTATGTATTGAATTTCGACTCTCCGTCCTTCTCTATTAGTGCTTGTTTTTTGGGGAAAACTTCTCCATTAAACGCTTGTTTCTTCTGGAAAGTTTTGCTATCAAAGTTAATTATGTTTGTTGTTTTCAAGAGCTTTCATAGTCTGTCGAGAGCATATAAATATATGCCATGTGTCTACATTATTTTCGAATTCTGACGTTGCAGGTTCGATCTGCCACAGTAGAACTGGTGGGTCTCGGTTGAGGTGAAGCTATCATACGCTAGCTCAATCGCTTAAAGCTGTGGCCAGAAATGGCAGTGTGTGTTGTGAGCGAGCCTTATCTGCCTTTCCTCAATAATCGTGTAATCTGCATTAGCAAGACAAAGTCCTTGTTATCGCAGATGATTATGCTACTCTGTACAAAGTGAATAAAATATGGCCCGGGCATGTTGTTCTCATTTCATCTGCTCTAGATCTGCAAACAACGAACCGGTTTGGATAGCAGATTTGTGGTTAAGAAGTGCATTTGACATGAGTTTAAGTTTGAATTGGATTTTACAGTTATTTTGTTTTATTTTATTCTTTCTGTTTACCTTGCTTTTCCAGCACATTGCTTAACAAAAAATCACTCGTCTTCTGGTGCTGCCCTACCCTCGCCCTTTTGTTGGTCACTGTAACAAGGAGGCAAAGATCATAAAGCCAGGAAGCAATACAGAAGATCCCTCCCAAATATCTGGGGTGAGCAGTTCAAATCCTTTGCAAACAATGGAGGTGGATCACCCTGTGGAGCCTGCAAGTTTAGGAGACGGAAATGCGCGAAAGGTTGCATGTTTACTTCATAGTTCGATTTTAATGAAGGTGCTCCGCATGTTCATTCCATAATTCTCACGTGAGGAGGTTCCATTCTACTTGTTTCTGCTTTGTAACTCCAATATGGGTTTGGGAAAAGCACTTGTTAGGTATAGAGGTAATAACATGTTAATGGAGCTTCCATTGGTCTTATCTAAAACATTTAGACAATTTCTGCCAAGACAACAATATCACATATTGAAATATACTAGAGGTCCCCACTTGATATTACCAAGACCTTGACTTCATATGACTTCTATAATTCCCGTAGTTGTAATTTACGGAACCTACAATTCCCATTGTGCAAATTCTAGGATTTGTCAACGAATTGAAGCCTAACATCTTTGGAGAACATAGACCCACCATCCAAACATATAAGGTCTTAAAGGAATTTCAAGTTACGGAACCTACAATTCCCATTGTGCAAATTCTAGGATTTGTCAACGAATTGAAGCCTAACATCTTTGGAGAACATAGACCCACCGTATAAACATATAAGGTCTTAAAGGAATTTCAATTTAGTCCTAAATTCAAATGATGCTAAGGATTTCCAACTTATTGATTGTTAAAAATTGAAAAAGTGTACTCACATGATTAATGTTGATCATAATAAAATATTTCAATGTTTCTTAATCAAATTAAAATTAATTAGTTTCTAATAAAAAAGAGAAGATCCATGTGTATAATTCATTCTATTCTTAATATAAAATTAATATGTGATATTTAAAAAATATTACTAATGGAAAAAAAAAATCAACTTGAATCATAGATATAATAGTTCAATAACAATATTAAGTAAAATATTTCAATATCAATTATATATATAGTTAAACAAAAAATTCTGTGTATACTATATAAAACAATTGAAAAAATCTTTGTTTTACATTTTGAGAAGACAATATTTAATAAAAACTAAGATGAAAAGACAATAACCCACGTTACAAAATTGCATAACTTACCACTACATAAATGTGTCAACAACCAAAACATATGATAACATCCTTTACCCCTCCTACATTTGTAAACTCCAAATAAATATTTTATGCATCGAAAAATAAGCACAAAAGAAGTAGTTTTCCTCGAGAAAACGAGGTGGCTTTCCTCAATAGAAAAATGGAAACCGTAAGACAGACTCCACATCTTATGAAGCCGTAAAACACAAAGACTCCACATAAAACTATACAAATGGAAATGAAACATGGCTCACGTGAAACCATCACGAAAAATTCAACTGTTGTTTTAAACTTACATGGTTAGATCGTGTCCGAAACTTACATGGTTAGATCGTGTCCAATCTTGAGACATTGTCTTTGGTAAATAAACAATTAAAAAACATTACTTTATTTGAAATATTGGTGGTAATGGAAAACATTTTCCATAGATTTAAAATTTGCGAAGTCTATCTTTAATATATATTTTATATTTAATTTTTATTCTTTAAGAAATGTCAATTTAATATTTTTTTGAAAAATATTTTATTTATTTATTTTATTGATTTTAAATTTATAACTTAAAAATTTATTTATAAAATAATTAATTTTAATAATTTATACATATTTAGTTTCTTTTTATTATTATTATTATTTAAAAAAATAACTTATATATAAATAAATAAATATTTTATCATTTAAGTTGATTGTTTTCTTATCTATCTTATTTATTTATAATTTAATTTTATATTTAGAAAAATAATTAAATGATCACCTTATTATATTATATCTTTACATTTATGGAAATAGTTTGTAAACATTCATAGACATACATATCACATTGCTTAAAAAAAAAAAAAATTGTCAAAATTAACTAAATTATAATAATTATTATTATTAATTATAAAAATGTTTTTAATAACCAACAATCAACCTATTTAGCTAACCACTAAGGCTAACAAAAAATATATATATATAAAATAAACACTATTATTATTAATTATAAAAATGTTTTTAATGACGAGCAATCAGCCTATTGAGCTAACTGCTAAGGCTAACAAAAAAAAAGTTAATATATAAGATAAACACATATATAAATTTAAATAAAAAACATGTAACACTCAACCTATCGAGCTAACCATCAACCTATCAAGCTAACTGCTAAGGCTAACAAAAAATAGTTAATATATAAGATAAACACATATATACATTTTTTTAAAAACAAGTAACAATATTCTTATCCATGGAGATTCACTCCCACTTTATTATGGATATTTTTAATTAATAAATAGGATTTGTTATAATCTCATGGGCCAAAACCATGGCTTATCAATAGCCTATGCCCAAAAAACCATAATTCATTTCATATGACACTTGTTTATATAACTTATTTTCAATTAATGAATTTAATTAGAAGGGAAAAAAATGCATAACCACTTTGAAAATAAATCTCAACATTTTATTTATGCATACTATTAATAATATTCTAGAATTATTTTATGGAGGTTAAATCCCTACCTTCAAACTAAAAATGATTGATAATTAAATTAAAATTTTGGAAGCCCTATTCTAAAATTATGATGTGATGATGATAATTAACGCTCACTAAGACATCCTTACCAACATTAATATTTTGTGGATATTTTATAAATGTTAAATACATTAAATACCTACCGCCCATCTATTACTTATTGATCATTAAATTTAAATTCCGGAAACATGTTCCAAAATAGACACCCCTATAGAGTTAGTAATTGATTTAATTTTATGATTTATGGAATATATATGTAGACTTGATTTAATTTTAATCATTTTTATGATTTATGGAATACATATGTATAATTGATTTGATTTTAATCATTTTTTATTTTAAAAGTTAATATATGATAGTTATGAAGGTTTTGTTCGTTAAAATCTAATGTAAATGAAACAAGAGGAAACAATTAGATTGATATTGAGTATTATAAAAATGGTAGAAGTGTAAAGTACAACAAAATGCAAAATACAAAATAACATAAATCCAAAGTTCATCATGGTAAACAAATTGCTTAGCAATACATTTGTTAGGTAAACAAGTTTTCAATACATTTGATATGTTATAAATATATTACCTTAGTAGTGGACTACACATAGTTTATCTTTCCAAACACACATTGTTATTGGTTTACATAACTATTTAAAGTATTTATCAATGCTTTAAGAAAATAAATTAAGTTGGATTTAGAGTTTACACAACTAATTATATCTATAGTTGATATTTGATCAAATCCCAATTCCATATTACATGACATGACCACATTTTGTCACATGAAGGACATTGGATTTTTTTCCCATTATTAATTTAAGATTGACCAATGCAATTTATAATTTTTAGAACTAATTCTCATGAGCTTAAAAGTGAAATTGGGGGTTGGTCTATTCCAAAAACACCTTGGGATGAAAGAACTTTTCACCTTTGTGACAGTAAGAGGGTTGAATATGAAACACATGCAATCCCATGCAATCTCATGCATGCCAAATCTAGCAAAGAAAATACACATGCAAGTCGATACCTGCAATGAAGCATGTTGTAGCTGCTTGATCCTTTCTTTCCTTGCTTGATATTTGCTTCCTCTTTCCTTATTTATCTTTCTTGCTCAAATGCCAAAGTGCTCCAAGAAAACTATAAGTGTCCAAGAGTATGAGAGAGAGAGAGAATAATGAAAGAGCTCCAAAGCTAAACTAACAAAAGGTTACCAACTGATCCTCATCAGCCTTTTTATGAATGATGTAGAAAATTAACACACTAATACACACTCACACTCATAAAATAAACACTCAAAAATATAGAAACCAGATATGGCGAAAAAGGCCTCCGCCTTACAACATTCCTCACATTCTCATTATTAATCAATCCAATGTACAAAGAATGATAATAGTACACATAAATACATGAGGATGTTTGTCTCAAGATAGTGCGTCTCTCTTGAACAAACTTGATTGAGATATTTTCTCAACAAAACACTAATCTAGGAGAAGTAGCTGGAGAGAATCTCGCATCCTAACTAAAATCCCTAGTTTGAGGAACGAGCTCCTAATTCTCAAGATTTGATTTATTTAATTATGATTTTTTGATTTATAAGTGTTTTATTATGAGAGTGAGGCTAACATTCCCCCCACCCCCCCCAATGATAAATCTAAAATAATAACAAGGAACCCTCTTCCAAGTTCTCAAGTTGATCCTCAAAAAACATTTTCCTGAAAAACCGCCAAAGCTAGATGTTGAAGAAACTGCAATATGAAGAGACCATGAGTCAGCTGCATGTTTGATTCATCTCTGAATGTCGCTTGACAACTCCATCATGTGCCAAGCTGCAAAAGGATCCATCTATCCTTTGCTTGCAATCAGCATCCTTTGTCCACTAACAAAATATGATGAACGCCCACTGGCATATTTGTTGATGATGCCCACTGGTTGCTTTGTTGACGATTGCCCACTGGCAAATTTGTTGATGTTCACTCGCTGATGAAAATGCCCACTGGCTTCTTTGTTGATGTTGTCGAGACTTTCAGTCTGACATCCACTGTCAGTTTCATTGACATTTTCCACCCTTTGTCAGCTGAAAGGAGAGACAATCTTCTTCAAATTATTTCTGAACTCCCCCCCTTCACGTGTAGGAGTGTTTCACTGGTGTACTCCCCTGTTCAACTGCACAGGAGTACCATCTTCATTTTTACTGTTGGCTACAATATGCGTGAGTGAATTCGATTGTAAAACTTATACATTCTTCTCACCATGGATGACCATTCCTAGGGATCAATCCATGAATAATTGATCTTCAATCTAGTTAATTGTTATTTTTTGCTGCATTGTGCTAATGAATGCTTTGACTTGCGACAATGGTGACAGGGATGAAGATCAAAACATTGATCTTCCAGATGATTGATTCTTTGACAACGAAGGCATTTTGGTTTGACTGCAACTTCAGTTTGCGCACATGTCTGTTTGTCTGAAACTTTCTCGAGGCTTGTTGATGTTATTTGATCAAGAAACCCTGCACTGATGAACTTGATCAGCTTATAATAATCGGGGATATGCAAGTTGTTTCCATATTTGTCATATCTTAATCCGCATCGAATTTTGTTACTTTGGAGTTCTTCCCACGGCTTGATGATGGGTTTGGAAGAAGCAAGTTCAATTTGATCATGAACAACTTCTACACTTGAAGTTGTTTGGATGAGTGACTTGGAATCATCAGCTGTATTTGTATTGTTCAAAGACTTGGAAGCATCACTCTTTTGTTGCAACTCATCTCTTTGAAGTTGCGACTCCAGTTGAAGGAACTCAATTGTTTCATGTGCTTGTTGTAGATTCATTAAAATATCAACAAGAGTTGCTTTGCTGATTTGCACCATGTCTTTAGCAGTTGAGAGGATCAAATTGTTAAGAATATTTAACAACTGAATGCTTTTCGCCATGTGAACTTGTTGGAACTCATGCTCGCTTGCTTTTGATACTTGTTGGATGTTCAAAAATCGCTCGCTTGATGTTTGGTTGATTTGTTGCACGCTCGCTTGAACTTGTTTTAACAATTGATTGTTGAATTCACACTTGCTTACTTTCACGCTCGCTTGATGCTTTCTTTAATCAGTTTTAGGCTCGCTTGATGTTGAAAAATTTTCTTGAACTTACACTCTTGATTGATCAAAAGAAGGGTGTCGAATACTATCAAAAATGCACCCAAGAGAAACACTTACAAAGGTTTGAATGACTCAGTTAAAAAACAATGGATTCACTTGGTTTAATTGATTCCCTATCAATTCAAAGCATGGGTGTCAGTTTCAACTGAGAATGCACCCTTACAATTTAATTTAATTTGGCTTTGATTATAATCCAACTTACAAATTATGTTTTTCAAGTTACAGTTTTGTATTGAGCTTATTAAAAAATGGTGCAAGTGCAATTTCAAAAAAAATTGTTGTTGAATGGCTGCAAAAATTGTTGATGTAGATGACAACTTGATTGGATGTTGACGTAGAAATGTTGTTGACAACTTGATTATGTATTGTTGCTTTTGGATTGCTTGCAGTTTTCTTGATTACATAAGCTTGAATGAAAATGATTATGTGCATGCAATTCGCTAATTTGTTGTGTGTACCATATTAGAAAGATACCACAGGAAGATTAGTGTCAAAACTTGACACAAAAAAAAAAAAAAACAATATCAAGAATCATGTGCGATCACAAACACCCTGGTGTGCCTAAGATCCCCTTATTCAATTTCTGGCAGATCTAGGACACATTAATACCGCAAAAAAATGTCTTTATTAAATATTGAAGTACATCAATCTTCACCTTCACAACATCGTGAATGAAATTTCTCCAACAATGAGAATACCAAGCTCACAGCCCCTTGAAGCAACTTGTCTTCAAAAATAAATGTACATTGACTTAATCTGCTAAAAATAAAGCTTTCTTCAAAATACAACAATGAGCTTCCCTTTTAAAAGTCTTCATTTATCACTCCAAATACAAAATATTTATAACTCCAAAATTAAAAAATATGCACCTTCTGACTTCACAAAATCACTTATGACTCCAATACACAAAAAAATACAAACACTTTTTATCTCTCCAAAACTTATCACTCCAAAATATTAAAACATGTCCTTATTACTCCAAAAACATCACTTTAGAAAGTGAATTGTTTTCTAAAACTCAAATTTTGTTTACATTAAAAACACACCTTATCTCTCAATTAAAAAAAACTCATTCTATAAATAACAATCACTGCTTTAATGACTTAAAAGCAATAAAGTATTACCTTATACTTTTCCAAGGCTTTGAAGTTCAACTCACTGTTAAGGTTTGTGATGGCACAATCTGAGGTAGAGAATGTTGTTACCAACAACACACAGCCAGTGCTTGTCATGCTAGATGTTGAACAAGTTCATCCTATTTCTTCCTCATCCAATAAAACCCGCTAAAGATGGCAACACCACCAAAAGGAACTGTTGTTTTCTGTCAGGTGGCATGTCGAAGTGGTTGTGCTCTCGACATCGTTCGACTGGTTCTTGGGGTCCGTAGAACATTTGAGGGTGAACTGAGCGTTGATAGTGGGGGAGGCATAGGCATCGCAGGCCCTTCAAGGTCTGGTGAGGCACTTTTACTTTTGCAACTTCTTTCTCAACACCATGTGGCTCGACTAGCTCAGAGCTTGGATAGTAACGTGCGACGAAAGCTGGCTCAATTGACGTTTCATCAGTTTGTCTGTTCAGATGAGGGTGACCAGATTGCCACCAGGTTGGTTGCTACACTGATGGAGTACTATATAGGGCCGAATGGTAGAGGCACTATGGATGACATCAGTGTCAAATTGCAGGAAGGATGCCCAAGCTACTACAACGAATCGGATTACAGATTTTTTCAAGCCGTTGAGTGCCTGGAAAGAGCTGTTGTTACTATGGAAGAAAAGTTGGCAAAAGAAGTTCTCGACCTCTTGGTTAAAGTTCCTGAAACTGCTGACCTGCTGACTGTATGCCAGCGATTTGAAGACTTAAGATTCCAAGAAGCAGTTGTGGAGCTTCCCCTCCAAAAGGCCCGCAACCTGATCTGCGCAACGATTCTAGTAATGATGTTGTGATGAACGATATGGCTCTGCCAATCGATATGGCTCTGAAACTTTTCTTTTGGCACGGTTGTGCCTAATGTCACCGTTAAATGCCCTCGTTTCCGCTTCTGAATCGACGTTTTATGAATCTTTTGACGAGTTGTTCCAAGGACTTACGCTGGATCATCGTGGACCAATTTATGCTGGCTTCACGTTGGTCTTCATTGATAAATTGGACTCCATCCTTTTTGTTGGATTGACATATCCAGATGAAGCAGCAGATGTTACAGATGAAGCCACAGTTCACGTTTGTGCTTCCTCTGATCAACGTCGATCAATGTCGTGCCTCTCAATGTTGCCACTGCAACGCAGTCAATTCACACGCCTTTAATCCAATGGTACAGCTGCTGCAAAAACCATTTTTAGTCAACAAATCCTTGCTCCAGGTTCAAATCCCCGCTCCAAGTTCAGATCCCAACAATTTCCTCTGTCAAAACCCTCAAGTTCCATTGTTTCACAATGAAGATTAGATGCTTTGTCATTCAGAAGTTATAGGTCCTTGCCCTCAACCCAAGTGATGTAGCTTTCTTGAATGTTACAAACCAACCCATGGATTCGATTCTCAACAAAACTTTATTGGAGTCATCACCCACAATTCCACACTTTTGCGACTTGAATCTTTGCGGTGGTGCAGCATTCAACAATAGTTGAACAACGTCTCACATCTCTAATAAATATATATTTGTCACTTCTCTACAGGCCGCAACCCATATGGCTCTGATACCACAGGTAGAAAATTACCACACTAATACACACTCACACTCATAACATAAACACTTAAAAATATAGAAACAAGATATGGTAGAAAAGACCTCAGCCTTACAACATTCCTCACATTCTCATTATTAATCAATCCAATGTACAAAGAATGATAAAAGTATACATAAATACATGAGGATGTTTGTCTCAAGATAGTGAGTCTATCTTGAACAAACTTGGTTGAGATATTTTATGTTAGGGTCCCACGCTAACCCCCTTATTTATGTAATATGATCAAGTCATAGTTATGGTTAAGTAAAGAGTCAATAAAGCCCATATTAATAATTGTAAGTAGTTAACCCGCATTTAATGACGAGACCACAGTTAGTTGCAAATGGGCCATGGTATTAGATAGATGGTATTAATAAGAACCATGGTATTGCCCCATGGTATTGCATGTATGAATCCTATATAAAGGATAGAGACTCCCTGCGAGGAGCATCATGTCTTAATTTGTAATCGAGCTCAGCTCTATTGGAGGTTGCCCTCTCGAAGAGGCAAGTGAACTTTTCTTTCTGAATAATAAAATACTTGTTGTTATTGCTCTTGTTCTATGTTCTGGGTATATTTCTTCGCATATTTGGTATTCTGGTATTGTCTTGTAGGTTAAGAGCATAACATTTTCTCAACAAAACACTAATCTAGGAGAACTAGTTGGAGAGAATCTCTCATCCTAACTAAACTCCCTAGTTTGAGGAACTAACTCCTAATTCTCAAGATTTGATTTATTTAATTATGATTTTTGGATTTATAATTATTTTATTATGAGAGTGAGGTTAACAAATGAGGCCTCTATTTTCTTGATTTTCCATTATTTTCCTTCATTTTCCTCCTCACATGCAACTTCCGACCTTTCACCTCCTTTTCCTCCTAATTTCCATTATTTTCATAAATAATTGTGCCAAAAATGTCTTTTTTCATTTTAATGCCTTAGCCATTTCCATTTCCAATTTATTTAGCCATAAAAAACCAAATGAACACCCCCTAGGATGTCTTTCCCAACATTCATCTTGGAATAAATGTCTCATTCATCCATGGTTATTGTTTTTAACTTTTATTGCATGGAATTTTCACCAAGGCTATTATAGAACCCTCCCCCTTGGGGGAAACCATCTTCGATGTTCAATCACATACCTCAGCATCCTACTGAAAGAATACATACTACTCATGGAGCTTTATAACACAACTCGATGTAGTATTTACAATGAAAGATATGCTCAAGAGAAATACACCATGACAACATGACAACATATCGCATAGTGGAGCTTTATAACACAGGTCATTACTGTATTTACAATTATCATCCTACTGAGTGTCAACCCATATAACATCATAAAATAGTGATAACATAACCACATGATAGCATAATAACATAATAACGTAACCACAATGACATGACACCCATACCACATAGTGGAGCTTTATAACACAGCTCGTTACGATATTTACATCCATACACATGGGTATATATAGCAACATCACCATAAATATAGATACCAAAACATATGCCAAATAATATACCAAAACATATATCAAACATATACTAGTCATCATATCTAAGCACATATCAAAACATCATATAGCTTATATCAAACTGTGATAAAGCATATATCAGCCACCATAAAGAAAATACCAAACCATCATAAAGAATACACCCAATCACCATAAAGAAAATACCAAACCACCATAAAAAATACCAAACCACCATGTCAAGCTTCTTTGCCTCATCCAGAAAATAAGGAAGGATACATGGCCCACATCTAATCCTCCATTTCCCATGTAGCTTCACCGGGCCAAAAGTGCTTCCATTTTACTTTAACTTGCTCGATTGATCAATTCTAGAGCATGAGAACATTTTTCTATAATATACACTGTGGCTCCAGATAAAATTCTCCATCTGGTTCCACCTGCAATATAGACCAGTCAAACACATGATCAGCATCCTTAGCATACTTCTTAAGCAAAGATACATGGAAAACATCGTGGACTTTCACTGTCAGAGGCAATGCAAATCGATAGGCTAGTAGCCCAATCCTCTTAATGATACTAAAGGGTCCATAAAACCATGGTGCTAGCTTGGCACATGATCCAATCTGCAAGGATCTCTTCTTTGGTTTGATGTGAAAGTACACCTGTTGCCTAACCTAAAACTAGTTGAACAGCTTGTTCCTATCTACACAACTCTTCTGCTTATCATGTGTTGCCTTTAGATTTTTCTTGATCGCTTCCGTCCCTTGTTCCATGCCCGCCAACATATTTGGTCCAATCAATACTCTGCTAACCGCATCACTCCAACTAATAGGAGTGTTAGAACTCCACCCATACAATGCATCTAAAGGACTCATCCTCAATGACTCCTGATAAATGTTGTTGTATGTGAACTCTACTAAAGGGAAATACTCTTCCTACTTCCTCTGTTGATGCATCACATACATCCTTAACATGTCCTCCAATGTCATGTTGACCCTCTCTATCTATCCATCTATCTGCAGATGATAAGTTATGATGAAGGCCAACTTTGTGCCCAAACCTGCAAATAACTCCTTCCCAAACTTGGAAGTGAACTTCGCATCCTTATCTGACACAATAATCTTCAGAACACCATGTATTCCAACCACATCTCTGATGAAAACCTATGCCACATCACTAGCTAAGTACGTAGACTTCACCGAAATGTAGTGTGCAACCTTTGTTAACCTATCCACAATGACCATGATGGAATCATGTTGCTTCACTGTCTTCAACAAACCTGTAATGAAATCCATGGAAATGACCTCCAATTTCCATTTTGTAATTGATATAGCCTGTAGCATACCACCTGGATGTTTACACTTTACCTTCACTCGCTGACAATCAAAGCATCTCGCCACAAATTCTGCTACCCTCTTTAGATTCAGTCAATAGTAATAACTCTTCACTGTTTTCAATGTCTTCTGATATCTTGGGTGACCTGAATATGGTTTCGCATGAAACTACCTCAAGATCACCTTCTTGAGCTCACTGTTATCCGGTACATATATCCTGTCTCAAGACTTGATCAATCCATTTGTTGTAAGACAATAGTCCATTCCCTGTGCACTTGCACCTGTACCTGTACCTATACTGCCACCTGTCTTCTACCACTACATGTACATGTACCTGTACCTGTACTATCATCCTGTTGCAACCTGTGCACAATCTCCAAATACTTGAAATCCTGTTGTCTTGCCTGTAAGATCATATCATGTAAGTTTTTCCCATAGGAGCTCATACCTGCCAAGTGATGTACCTGTGTATGTGTACTGAGAGCATTTTCCACCATGTTCTCCTTACCTTTGATGTACCTAATCTCAAAATCAAACTCGATGATAATGGCCAACCATCTAGCCTACCTAGCGTTCAGATTTGGCTGGTCAAACAAATACCTCAACCCAATGTGATCACTCATAAGCACAAACTGCGTGGCAAGAAAATAATGCCTCCACATCTTCAGTGCATGTATAATCGTTGCTAACTCAAGATCATGTGTCGATAGTTTTTCTCGTGCTCATTGAGTTTTTGGGACTCATAACATACCACCTGTCCATCCTGCATAAGGACTCCACCAAGCCCTCTCTTGCAAGCATCGGTTCATACCACAAAATCATTGTACATATATGTTATCTGTAGTACTGGTACATTCGTGAAAAACTGCTTAAGCTACTGAAAGCTAGCTTCACACTAATTTTTCCATTTGAACTTCTTACCTTTCCTTTGCAATGATGTAATGGGATAAACAATATGTGAGAAGTTATTGATGAACCTCCTATAATAGCCTGCCAGACCCATGAAATATCTCACCTCGTCCACATTATTAGGAATTACCCACCCCAAGATGGCCCTTATCTTCTCTGGATCTACTGCAATGCCTTCCTTAGAGACAACATGTCCCAAGTAGTGCACCTCGGTCTGAAAGAAACTACACTTGTTGAGCTTAGCATACAATTGATGCTCTCTCAACAACCTCTATACTGTTGCTAAGTGTTCAGTGTTCTCTTCCTCATTTTTATAAAATATCAGTATGTCATCAACAAAAAAATTATCCAAATATGGACGCAACACACTATTCATCAAACACATGAATGTAGATGGAGCATTAGTTAAGACAAATGGAACTACAATAAACTCATAATCCCCATACCTGCTCCTGAACGTAGTCTTGTAAATGTCCTCCTCTTTGATGCATACCTGATGGTATCCAAATCTCAAGTCAATCTTCGAGAACACTGCTACTCCCTTCAGTTGATCAAACAAGTCATCAATCCTTGGCAAAGGATATATGTTCTTGATAGTCACTTTGTTCAACTTCCTGTAATCAATGCATAATCTGAGAGTACCATCTTTCTTTCTCACAAACACGATCGGTGTGCCCCATGGTGATACATTTGGCCTAATGTATCCCTTGTCAAGCATTTCCTTCAGCTGCAATTATAACTCAACTAACCGAGGTGTGCTCATCATGTAAGGTGCTTTCAATGTTGGAGCTACCCCTGGCACTATTCAATCAAAAAATCTACCTCCTTGTGAGGTGGAAACTTTGTAATGTCCTCAGGGAATACATCCTGAAATTGCTACAAAACTAAATATATGTTCAACACATCCGCATCCTCAATCTCCTTACCTTTATCACTAGAAATTTTTACTGCAAATAGCTTGCACCCTTTTTTGCGGCTATGCTTTGCATGCATAGATGTCACCATCCTAACTGATGTGGCCTTCTTCTTACCTTGCAAGACTCATGATTCTCCATTGTTGTCAACACACTCAATAGCTTTGTCATAGCAATCAATCTTACTTCTATGTAGATACAACCAATCCATGCCCAACAACATACTGTAGGATATCAATGGTAATACATTCAAATGTGTTGCTATAGGCATACCATTCAAATCAAATGCACAGGCTCTTACCCAATGATGAACTCTCTTCTTTTTACCTATGTCCAACTACACTAACCAAGACTCTGCATGCAATTCCTTACTCAATCCACACTTATCCACCAAGTCAGGACTAACATAGATATAATTAGATCTAGGGTCAATTAAAATAGAAATAACTTGATGGCCAATCTTACCATCCATCTCAATGATCGATTCCTGGTGTTTTTCTTGCCCATTGTCCACTACTGCATAGATATGTGGAATACTCTGACCAACATCCCCAATAGTATGTGCCTCCTGTGCACTGTATATCTTAGGCCTTCCACCTTAATACTGCAAACAATCTCTCCTAAGGTGTTCCTCACCACATGCCCAACACTCCAACCAACTAGTGCCCTCACCTCTATGTTGTTTTTTGTGTTTTTGTGACCCATGTCCCTATCTAGCTACATAAACTCTCTTTTGCAGAGCCACATTTTCTTTCCCATCTACATGTTGAGGCATTGTCCTCTTAGAATGCATTCACCTCTACCTTTGTCTTTTCCCTTCCATCCATGTTGAGATTCATTCTTACTCTCGGATTGCTCATAGCAATGCTTCAGTTTCCCAATAACTTCCTCAAGTGGTGGAGGCTCATCATACTCAATCCGATCTCTAAATGCTAATGGACAACCACTCACAAATCTTTGAACTTTATCCTTCTCATCGGTAAGATATGGTAAATTCCTCAATAGGTCCAGAAACTTGGTCATGTATTCTTCGTATGTCATTGATCCCATCTTTAATTCAGAATTATTTAACCTTTCTATTGTAGTACCTTTCTGACAAGTACTTCTTCCTAAAAAGACTCTTGAATTCCCACAAACTCAGTTCATTGTCCTAATGTCTCTAACCCACTTAGCGTCTTCCCACCAGATGTCTGCTTTACATTTCAAGCTGAAGATAGCTATTCCGGCCTTCATGGTATCCATGTAATCATGCAACTCAAATAATTTGTTCATCCCAAGTATCCAAGCCTGTGCATCTTTCGGCTTCTTCACATCTCCATCAAAATTAGGTGTTCTTTCTTTCTTGAATTTATTCGGTGAGTATCCCCTATCAATCCTCCTATAAGGATGATAGCAATGATGATCATGATGTCTATTAGAACTAGAACTAGAATAATACATGTACCCATCTTCCCTCCTTCCCAGAGTGCCCAAAAACCTACCATCTCTCACTGTGTTAAATCTATCCGACCTGTGTCTACTAGAAGATCTACTACCATATGCTCCATTAGTCCCATCCTCATGTGCATGGCTGATCTGAAGCGGCCCTTGTCGCTGTAGTTTTGACAAACTCTGAAGAAGTATGGCATTGGAATTTTCTTTCTTCTCTTGTTCCTGTATGATCCAATCATTATCTGCCTTACAACTCCTTATCTCTTCCTTCAATCTTCTCAATGTATTGGCCAAATCAGAAGTATGCCCCACACCACACTATTCATTTGATGCATAGGGAAATTCTATGTAGTCTACCACCTTGCTAGACATTTGACCTTTGTCTTCATGCAATGCATAATATGTCAGATAAACCAAATCACAATAAACCAACGTAACTTAGCATAGCTCGGGGAGGATACCTTGTCTGCAAGATCACCAAATCAGCATGATACATGTATAACATAATCATAACAACATATCGACATATGCAAGTAAATGTATCAACTCATAAACATCACTCTAACTAGGATCCAATCATCAATAGAAGGCCATATCAACAATGCATGCTATGACCTCATGCATGACGACAACCATTACTCCATTATACGCATTTCTACATGCAACCGACAATATGCCTAAGAAATGCCTAGCCAACTACAAATATGCATAAACACATTTAGTCAAACATAATCGATCAATTCTCACAATTCTCCAAATATTCAAGAATGTAACCTAACATACAAGGATGTAATTAGGCACCATAAAATCAACATGTAAGTGACAAATAACCATATACAGTCAGTCACATACTCATGTCAAATACTCTTCATGAAATCAACATCAAATTATCCATGATAACCATACTACAACCCTAATCCAACATGAAGCAAATGTAACAAGTATATAAGTGTAAGAGACGCACATGCAACTGACATGCATGCATGACTAACACATTCAACCCATCCAGTCTGAGAGTTGAACCATGCTCTGGTACCACTCTGTAACACCCTCCTCACACATCCACCCAAGTAACCATGCCAATCGGGGTAAAAATGAGATGAGAGGCTACTATGATCAGATTCGACCTCCTTGGTGACCTTAACGAAGTGGAATTGATGGAACATCACACATAGTCATCCAATCATCATCAACAAAACCCTCAGGAGACAAGTCAGCCACTCAGATAGCCTGTCCCTAGATCCCACTGTTGTTCTGGACCTTTGAGGCCATAGTCGCTCTCATGCTATGGGCAAGGCAGCGACGAGAGACCTAAAGTCACTCTCATAGGCCTACCTGCCAGCGACTGTGGACCAAAGTTTCCAATTATGTGCCAATGACCCCAAGATTTAAGTCACTTCTTTAGGACGAGATCCTAGGCCACTTCCCAAAATGGACTGAAAGCTCAGAATCAAGTAAAGTATAGGTAAATAATGTTGCAAAAATAAATAGTTGATCAAGACCTTAACCAGATCCCTACTAGCCAGGACAAGCATTTCATCAAACATATCATCAATATGTAACCTACAGGTGTAAATAGCAAAATTAAGTGTAGGTATCTCATACTCATCTAAGAATCACTATAAGCCATTGTTCCCTCATATCATTTGCTGCATATTCATCTATTAGGTCGTATACACATTATCCATTCATATACAAGTAAAAACATGATGAGAGCCATACATAGCTATTGTCACAAAATGTGCATATAACTATCATAATAGGAACATAAATACAATAAACATATCAGCCATCAAAATCCATATATACACCAGTACATTTACGCATGAAAATCAATGGAATTAATTTCTTATTAAGCAATGCAATGAACAACCAGAGATGGGACTACCACAGTCCACCCGACCATAGATTGGCTAAGCCAAGTCTCTCTTCATCTAATCACCCTCGTTCCATATTCCAATCATGAATGTGGAACTCATAGAACTCCTCAAAAAACACCAATCAAAGTGCATGCCACAGGAGTTCTCCGCCTACACCATGAGGAATTTGAGTGCCTCCTAGTCTCTCAAGCTTTACCATGCATCCACAGTTTGATCTAGGGATCACTAGGCCCTACACTGTGACATACTCTCCAGGCTTTACCATGCATTCCATCCCAAAATCACTAGGGCCAATGGAGAGAAAATCAACCTCTTGGATTTAATGTATATCCCACCTTTCACCGCCAAAGATTCCTAGGCCCACCGAGGCACACAATATGGCATTACTGCAACCCACAGTATGGTTTAGGGGTTACTAGGCCAGTGGCTTCATGCATCCTTAGTCCGGTTCAAGGACCACTACACCATGTGTTTGTTATTTCGAAGATCCATCCCACTCAACTTCGAATCCAATCCGATAATCCCACATAAACAGAATGAGAGAACGCATCTCATCCAAGCTATTAGGAAATGGCAAGGCTAGGCTGAAAATACTGTCAAACTTTGAAAAACCCATGCCGTGGTCGAAAAAAACACATGCAATCCCATGCATGCCTAATATAGCAAGGAAAATACACATGTAAGTCGATACCTGCAATGAAGCTTGTTATAGCTGCTTGATATTTCCTTTCCCTAACTGATCTTTGCTTCCTCTTGCCTTCTTTTCCTTTCTTTCTCCAATGCCAAAGTGCTCCAAGAAAACTCTAAGTGTTCAAGAGGATGAGAGAGAGAGAATAATGAAAGAGCTCCAAAGCTAAACTGACAAAAAGTTACCAACTAATCCTCAGAAGGCTTTTTATGAATGAGGCCTCTATTTTATTCATTTTCCATTATTTTCCTTCATTTTATTCCTCCCATGCAACCTGTGACCTTTCACCTCCTTTTCCTCCTAATTTCTACTATTTTCATAAATAATTATGCCAAAATTCCTTTTTTCCATTTAATGCCCTAGCCATTGTCTTTTCCAATTTCCTTAGCCATAAACAATCAAATGAACACCCCTTAGGATGTCTTGCCCAACATTCATCTTGGAATAACTGTTGCATTCATCTATGGTTATTGTTTTTGACTTTTATTACTTGGAATTTGCACTAGGGTTGTTACAAGTGAAATTTTGGAAACAAAATTGGATGCAAACATGGATGCAACAGAAGTGGATGAAAAAGTAGATACAAAACAAGACACAAAACTTGATGCATAAACTTGACATAAAAGTGGATGCAATATTTGATGCAAATTTGGATGCAAAAGATGATGGAAATGTGGATGCAAAAGTGAAATTAAACGTGGGTACAACAGTACATGCAAAACATGGCGCAAATTGTGGCACAACAAAAGTAGATGCAACGATAAATGCGAAAAAAAAAAAAAAAAATTAAGAAAAGGAAGATGCAGAAAGGGATGCAAAAGTGGATGTAAACATGGGTGAAATAGTGGATACATAATTGGATACAAAAGTGGATGCAACAAAATTTTATGCAGAAGTAGATGCAAAACATTATGTAAAACCTGTCGCAAAATTGGATACAAAAAAGCATGCAAAAATATAGGCAAAAGTAACTGAAAAATTAGACACAAATGGGGATGTGAACATCGATGCAAAATTAGAAGAAAAAGTGGGTGCAAAGGTAGGCGCCAAACTAGGTGTAAATTGTGGCACAAAAAAAGTGGATGCAATAGTGGACACAATAATGGATGCAATAGAAGATGAAAATGTGGATGCAGAACAAGATGCAAATGTGGATGCAACAAAAGTAGATGAAAAAATAGATGTAAAACTAGGCACAAAACTCAACGCAAAACTTGACGAAAAGGGGGATGCAAAAAAGGATGCACAAATGGATGCAAAAAATGAAGCAAAAGAGGATGCAAAAAATAATGAAAAATTTGATGCAAATGTAGGTGCAAAAAAATGGATGCAATAGAGGATGAAAAAGTAGGTGAAACAAAATTAGGTGCTAAAATTGACACAAAACCTGGTAGAAAACTTAGTGCAAAGGATGACACAAAACTTGGTGCAAAACTCAGTGCAATTTTTGCATCCATTTTGCACCATATTTGATAAATGGACGCAAATAACACAAAAAATAGGCTTTAGATGCAAAAAAGGAAGCAAAAAGGGATGCTAATCACAGGGTTTTGTTGTAGTGACATTATGATTTCCTCAACATGATGGCCTCTTGGCAAGTTTTGCTTGTTTTCTTTTAGATCAACATCCTTTTACATGGTCCATATTTGTACTATACAGAAATACTTTCTCCATGATTTCACTTTTCAATCAAAGTGCCCATGAAATGAACTAATAAACAAAAAACAATATCTTCTTCCTTGGAGTTGTCATTGTCGACTATCTCTTTCTTCAGCGGATAATATGTGATGTTGATCAATATCATCAAACATACTCTCCTTTCGGCCTCTTCACAATCTTTTGCAATATGCATTACCAAGGAGCCAAGTCATATCCCATGCAGATCATCAATATAAAATTTGCCAAACTATAACATCCTCTAGTTAGAGTGTCATGTCAAAATCTCCTACTTTCTCCCTTTGAAGTCAACATTCCTTTGCATGTTTAATATTCATATTGCAACAAGATTCTTCTTTATCTTTCAATTATTAATGAGTTCTAGGAATGAACTCATCAGCCGGAAGTCTCTATTAGGGTCCTTACAGTTCCCTCTTTTCATCATACTCATCATTTTCAAGGAGTCATCAATAAGCATGAGTGTTTCTTTTCCTTTTTCTTCCGTCCTTCCCATATTCCTCCCTTTATTATGTACATACAATTTTCACCGACGAGTACAACCAAGCAAAATATACAAAGACAAGAGCATGATGTAAATTATGTTAATCAATTATCTGACCTAGCACCCTGTAACTTCCTTGTTGAATATTGCAACAAGAAATGATCAAAAAAGAAGTGCTAAAAATAGCAGTTTGGGTACCACTGCTGGATTGAGCAACAACGAATGAAAAATGGAAGTGCTAAAAATAGCATTCCTATTTTTAGCAATTCGGGATGGATTCCTATTTTAGTTAGTCCCTATACTAAAATAGTGAAGTAAAATTCGAATTTGAACTTAACAGTTGTTTGAATTAAAATTAATTAATTCTACATGAGTTAATTAGTTGTGAAAAATCAAACATGAATTCTATGTGAGGACATGCAACAATTTATCTATTAATTGAGGAATTTATCCATCGGTTAAAGAGATAAGGATGAGTTATATATTGAGTAGTAATTAGTTGGCTTAGTTAACTAACTCAAGTCCAGTTATATTTGATTTAAACAGCTTGTTTAAATTAAGTAAGTTCAGTTAGTTAATGCATGCTAGCATATAACTGTTGTTCTTCAGATAACTGAATATTCTCCCATAAATAACTCATGCATGTTAGTTCTGAGAAAGACCCAGTTGAGATCAGAGAAGGGATAGTGTACTATCAGTTGGATGAATATTTTTCCTATAAAGGAAGCTCTTCCATGAAAAGGATTTATCTCCTTTAGGTTTGTGCAGTTATTTATGAGCCAAGTGAGTAGTGTGAGGTGGGTATTCACACTTGTGGAAGCACTGGACCCCAAGAAAAACTGCACAAGGAAATAGGAGGCTTGGAGGGCAAAGGAGAAGGTTTGTGAGAAGCCTTTAACTATCTATGAGCAGCAGAGGGATTATACTAAGAGTTTGTTGGCTTCCAAGCTAAGGCTTTGTGTAATTCTGTGACTATTTTCCACTTGTATGATAATACAGAGAGTGGGGTTTTAGGCTGAGGCTTTCCCTGGATTATATCTTCTGTGTTATGTGTGATTTCTTCTCATTCTCAGTTATATCTATTCTTGTTTGATCTTGCTCATATTTAATTAAGCTTCCGCAAAGTTTATGGTAGAACTAGATCTGGTATTGTGCTTTAGTACCTTGCATATATCAATTGATCTACAGGTGAAATTTCTACATGGTATCAGAGCTAGGTTATCAAAGTGAATAACAGTATACAAGAAAGGAGAAGCTAGAAGTTTGAAGTTCCTAGATATAGAAATCGAGTTCTTATCACATCTCAATTTCACCAATGGTGTTCAACGATTTGAGGCTTGAGTATGCACTTGATGGCAGCTCAAACTATATAGCCTGGAAGGCTTGCATGGAAGCGGTAATAGAGGACAACGGGCTGAAGGAATTCATTAATCAAGAAGTCCCCAAGCATGCAGCTACTAGTGCCCAAGAATTGGCGGGGAAGAAATGTGTGGCTAGAGCAAGGAGAATCCTCTTGGAGGGAGTTCGAGACCACATTGTCTCGAGCCTCCATGGGAAGGAGACTCCATATTCAATGTGGAAAACGTTGAAGGATCTATATCAGAACAAGCTTCGGAAAATCAAGTGTGAAATGAAACATATTTATTTGCGAGTCAAGAACATGTATGCTCTTGAGGTTCAAGATGCATGCAAAGCCTTGAGGAGCAAGGCAACTGTTGGAGACTTGGTGGTTGAGAGGGAGAGTACACTACCTCTCAACATGTAGTGCCAGAAGAAGTCTTAGACAATTGTGGAGGAGCCACAGTTGGTGCAGCAACTTTAGAAGGTTGTGGCGCAACCACAACTAGAGAAGTTGAGAGGATATCGAGTGGAGACATCCATTCATCTAGAGACCTCCAGAAGGGGGAAATTTCGAGCTAGGTGGGCAGAGGGATCACATGCAGCCATACCTCCAGGTGGGAGGTGGGGCGATGTGGAGTGATCGTCCCAAGAAGGATGGAAGAGGGGCAGGATCCTTGAGGTACCCAACCTCTTTGATTCGACTTAGCTACAGGAGCCCCGATGAGGAGTAGCAGGACTGGCTGAGTGGGTAGAGACAGATGTGGATGGAGCGGCAGAGAGAGCTACAGTGTAGGAATCCCAAGACAGCGCAGAGCTAGCAAGATGCAACATTGCGAGAGGCACAATTGTGTTTCACCAGTGTAGGATGGCACAAAGAGGTGTGCAACGGTGCGAGATGCATGGAGATGTTGCAGTAGTGCATAGGTCAGAGAGGGAGCACTTGTCAGTAGCAGGTAGAGCTTCAGCATTAGAGTATGTTTCTAGCCCATCTGAGAGGTCAGTTGGGAGTTTTTTTGTTTCTAGAGTTGTTGGAGCGTCCACACTTGGAAGAAGTGTTGCATGCAAAACATTCCAAAGGTTCAGGATCAAGTTCGAGTTGAAGCCTTTCTTGTTGAGAGGGAATGTTGAAAATTGCAACAAGAAATGCTAAAAATAGTAGTTTGGGTACCAGTGTTGGATTGAGCAATAGGGAATGAAAAATGGAAGTGCTAAAAATAGCATTACTATTTTTAGCAGTTCGGGATGGATTCCTATTTTAGTTAGTCCCTATACTAAAATAGTGAAGTAAAATTCGAATTTAAACTTAACAGTTGTTTGAATTAAAATTAATTAATTCTCCATGAGTTAATTAGTAGTGAAAAATCAAACATGAAGTCTATGTGAGGACATGCAATAGTTTATCTATTAATTGAGGAATTTATCCATCAGTTAAAGAGAAAATGATGAGTTCTATATTGAGTAGTAATTAGTTGGCTCAGTTAACTGAGTCAAGTCCAGTTAAATTTGATTTAAACAGTTTGTTTAAATTAAGTAAGTTTAGTTAGTTAATGCATGCTAGCATATAACTGTTGTTCTTCAAATAACTAAATATTCTCTCATAAATAACTCATGCATGTCAGTTCTAAGAAAGACCCAGTTGAGATCAGAGAAGGGACAATGTACTATCAGTTGGATGAATATTTTTCCTATAAAGGAAGCTCATCCATGAGAAGGATTTATCTCCTTCAGTTTTTTGCAGTTATTTCTGAGCCAAGTGAGCATTGTGAGGTGGGAATTCACACTTGTGGAAGCACTAGACCCCAGGGAAAACTGTGCAAGGAAATAGGAGGCTTGGAGGGCATAGGAGAAGGTTTGTGAGAAACCTTTGACTGTCTATGAGCAGTAGAGGGATTATACTGAGAGCTGGTTGGCTTCCAAGATAAGGCTTTGTGTAATTTTGTGACTATTTTCCACTTGTATGATAATACAGAGAGTGGGGTTTTAGTCTGACGCTTTCCCCAGATTATATCTTCTGTGTTATGTGTGATTGCTTCTCATTCTCAGTTATATCTATTCTTGTTTGATATTGTTCATATTTAATTAAGCTTCCGCAAAGTTTATGGTAAAACTAGATCTAGTATTGTGCTTTAGTACATTGCATATATCAGTTGATCTACAGGTGAAATTTCTACATGCCCCTCCCACATTTACCCAAATTTACAAGCTCTCCAGGGTAAACATGAGATGAGTGTCACTATGACATGACTTGACCTCCAAGTTTAAGTTATGGAAGTGGGTCCAACAATCAACAACTTCATTGACATCCCTCGGAGACAAAAAACCACTTAAAAGGCTACAAACCACCCCAAGTGGTCAATCCCTAAGTTGGAACCCTTTTTCTCTAACATAGCATCCCAAATGCACGCACAAAAAGTAAAGAGTGTGGTTATGAGGCCCCAGTTGCATGCAAATCCTTACTCCATGTGGTTATGGCCTAAATCCTACATTTCAGTACCAACAGTTCCGAGATTTGAGCCACTTTTTCAGGATAGCCTCCAAACCACTACCCAAAACTGCCTATATCCTCCCAAGACCATAAATTTCATGATGGCAATGCCAAACATTCAAACTTGAATCCAAAAATTGACCTAGATTTCCTAATCTATAATAAACATTTCGTCAAACATATCGAAAACATGTATGCTACATGTCATGAATGCATATCTAATCATAAACAGATAGTCTTCAGCTGAGAATCACCAAGAAGACTCTAATCCCTCTCTAGCTAGCTTCCATAACACTTGTTAGTCCATGAATTCATAAACAATTCAATAAGTTATCAAACAAGTCATGAGCCATAAATAGATTACATCATATAACCAACAAATAACTAACATAGAAACCATGGCAAATCAAACATAATGTCAACATGATAACTAGTAAAAGTACTCATAAATCACCATAGGAAAAATATATCTTATTAATATATGAAAATTCCAACCAAGTCAAGGACTTCCACGACCACCTGACCATAGATTGGGATAAATTAAATATTTCTTTCAACCAATCACCCCTCGCCATTTTCAAAGAACGAATGTGGGATCTCATGGAATAAACCAAGACAAATCCAGCCAGAGCTTCTAGGGGCCAAACCACCTCAACCCTCAAGCATAGTGATTCCACCTCTATTGTTCAAAAATCACTAACATCAACCAGATTGGTCTGTACCCAAGCCATCCAGGGCTCTAGGAACTGGTAACTCAACCCACAACCTTCCAGGGCTCCAGAGTGTTTGTTCCAACCGTGGCTCCAGGGACTAGTAACTCAACCCAACAATGGCTCTAGAGAATTTTTCCCAACCTACAACTCCAGGAACTAGTAACTCAACCAAGTTGTTCCAGGGATTCCAGAGCGTCTGTTCTAACCCATAGTCATCAGGAATTTGAGAACCAATCATAAAAACAAGTGGAAAACCCAAACCACCATGGCTATCTAGGAAATGGCAAGGCAAGGTTGAAACTATTATCACTCCAGGAAAATATCCATGCCAATGAAAACATATAACTGGAAAATGACATGCATATTCCATGCATCCAAACATTAGCAAGGAAACCACACATGCAAACTGTTAAGCAATCTAGTTGTAGTTGTTGATCCAAATGTTTCCTTGTGCTCCCCTAATTTCATTTTCCTCCTTTCTCTAAATCTAAGTGAAAACTAGAGTTCTCCAAGAATGCTCCAATAATACTCTAAGTGTGCAAGAGTGTATGAGAGAGTGAATGAAATTAGTGCTCCACCACAAAACTGTTAAAAAGCTAGCAATTTTTTCTGTGAAACCTTTTTATCATTGGTGCCTCTATTTTCTTCATTTTCCTTCATTTTCCCTCTATTTTTCCTTGCATTCACGCTTGTGTCCCTTCAAGTTCCTTTTCTCATATTTTCCTTTATTTTCATAAATAAATGCCAATTATTGCCTCTTTTACTTTGCCAATGCCTTTGCCAATTTCCATTGCCATTATTAATCACAAGAGATGCCCACTATAATGGTTTTCCCAACATTTAGCTTGGAATACATGTCCCATGACCTTGGTCTTATTTTATTTACATGGAAAATAAACCAAGGGTTGTTACAAGCCTTGATCAACATATATCCAATATTCCTTAGATTTATTAACATAAAACTAATATTACATATAACCGGTATATAACCCACAATAAGTGTACTTGGTTATATGTAAATGCATATTGTTTATATACCCCATTATATTGTATGATTATTTAGAGAATACGAAATCCAGGATAACTATCTTCAATCTCAAGTGAAAATTGGATATCTAGTGGGAAGATGTGAAGCATTTCAGAGGCATCAAGATAAAGGAGTTGAGTTGGCATGAGTTTAAAAGACTCTTCAAAAAGAAGAACTTGTTCGAGAGATATTACGATGGAAACAATAAGGATTTCTAGGAGTTGAAGATGGGTTCCATGATAGAAGAAGAGTACAAGATGAAGTTTCTAGAGTTGTTGAAGTATGTGCCATATCTTAAGGATGAGAAGACAAAGGTCCAAAGGTTCATTAGTGGATTACCTTTAGCATTTAAGGATTAGATTGAACAAGATGAGCCTCGATCATTAGAGGAAGTTATTGGGAAGTTGAAACATTGTTATGAGGAGTCTAAGCGTAAGTCTAAACCTAAGCAAGATTGGAAAGGTAATGATAAGACTAAAGGAAAGTGGATTAAGAAGTGGGGAAGACCTAAGGATGTAGGTGATAAGGAGAATATAGCACCTTATAAGAAGTTCAATGCAGTTGACACAAGACATGGATTTCAGCCTGAGGCACATAACAAGGGAGATGGTAGGAAGCCTTTACAGTGTTGGAGTTGTGGTGGAGACCACCGTAGGAGAGATTTTATACAACATTAGGGTGTCAGACCTCATATTTATAGTGCTTAGGAGGAGACATTGGGTAGAGTATTCCTTGGGTTTATGAAGTAGTGGATAATAGGTAGGATGATAAACATACATAATTTATTGAGATGGAAGGTAATATTTGTGATCAAGTTATTTGTATTTTGATTAACCTTGTATCTAATTATAGTTATAGCAATCCCTACCTAGTGGATAAGTGTTTCTTGAATAAGGAAGTGCATGCAAAATATTGGTTGGTGTAGTTGGCTAAAAGGAACAAGAGAAGAGTTGATCATTAGGTGTGATCTTGTGCATTTGAGTTGAATGTTATGCCTACATCAACACATCTAAATGTTCTCCCTTTGGGTTCATACAACATGCTTTTGGTCATGGATTGGTTGTACATTCATTGGACTAAAGTGGACTATTATGACAAGACTATTGAGTGTCTGGATGATGATGGGGAAAGAAGAATCTTGTAGGGAAATAAGAAGCCTACATCAGTGAGAAGAGTTACAACTATGCAAGAAAAGCGCAGTTGCAAGAAAGGATGTGTATTGTTTGTAGTCCATATTTCCAGTGACAAAGGGAAGGATGTTGAGGATGATGAAGTCTTGAAGAGGTATCCTATTTTTTCACAATTTCAAGATGTGTTTTGAGTAGATATTTCAGAGTTACAACCTCATAAGTAAGTGGATTTATCTATTGAGTTGGTACCAAGAGTAGCACTATCATCTAAGGCACCTTATAGGATGAGCACTCTAGTGATGGTGGAATTGAAGTTGCAACTTAAGTAAATACTTGATAAGGGTTACATTAGGCCAAATGTATTGCCTTGGGGTGCATCGGTGTTGTTTGTGAATAAGAAGGACGGTACTCTCAGGTTGTGCATTGATTACAAGTAGTTGAAAAAGGTGAATAGAAAGAATAGGTATCCTTTGTTGTGGATTGACAATTTACTTGATCAGTTGAAGGGAGAAACATTGTTTTCGAAGATTGATCTAAGATTAGGATATCATTAGGTGCACATCAAAGAGGAAGATATTTACAAGACCACATTTCGTACCATGTATGGGTATTATGAGTTTGTGGTGGTTCCTTTTGGTTTTACTAATGCTCCAGCTACTTTCATGTGTTTGATGAACAATGTGTTTCATCCTTATCTGGACAAGTTTGTGATAGTGTTCATTGATAATATATTTATATATTCTAAGAATGAGGAAGAGCAAGTAGAGCACCTGGCAACAATATTGTTATGGTTGAGAGAACATCAGTTGTATTCCAATCTTAGCAAATGCATTTTATTTAATACTGAAGTTCATTACTTGGGGCATGTTATTTCTAAGGAAGTTATAGTAGTGGACCTAGAAAATATTAGAGCTATCATGGAGTGGCCAAATCCTAGGAATGTGCATGAGGTTTGATCATTCATGGGACTAACAGGTTATTGTAGGAGTTTCATCAGGAAATTCTCACGAATTTCCTATCCTCTTACATATTTGTAGCGAAAAGTAAATAAGTTTGAATGGACTGAGGAGTGTGCCTCTATTTTGAGCAGTTGAAGAATTTTCTTACAAATGCTCTGGTTTTGAAGATTGCATACCATAATAAATAGATTTTGGTATGTACATATGCTTGCAAGAGAGGACTTGGTGGAGTCATGTTGCATGAAGGACATGTAACATGCTATGAGTCAAGGAATTTAAATGAGCGTGAGAAAAACTATGTGACTCATGATCTTGAGTTGGAATATATAATTCATGCATTGAAAATGTGGAGACATTATCTTCTTGGCAGAAAGTTCATTTTGATGAGTGATCATAGTGGGCTGAGGTACTTGTTTGACCAAACTAATATGAATGCCAGGTAAGCTAGATGGTTCGCTACCCTCATTGAGTTTGACTTTGAGATCATATACATTATGGATAAGGAGAATAGTGTTGAAGATGCTCTCAGTAGGAGAGTGTAGGTGAATCACACTACAGTAGTGAGTTCTTATGGGACACATTTGCAGGAGCGTATCTTGCAGGCAGGATAAAATGATGACAGGTATTAGCAGTTGAGGCACAAGTTGCAATAATAGGATGAAGTTGATAGGGATGAGGAGTATCACCTCACGATCGCTGACTTGGTGGGATTCAGGAATAGGACGTATGTGTCGGACAACAATGAGCTCAAGAAGGTTATCTTGAGGGATTTTCATGTCAAGTTGTATTTAGGTCACCTGGTATATTAGAAGACTCTGATAGGAGTTAAGAAGTTCTATCATTGGCCTAAATTGAAGAAAGAAGTGGTTTTGTTTATTTCGATATGCCTAGATTATCAGCAGGTGAAAGTTGAGTGTCAACACCTAGTTGGTTTATTATAACCTATTTCAATTCTAGAATGGAAATGGGAGGTAATTTCCATGGATTTCATTACAAGTTTGCTGAGGTCATTGAGACAACATGATTCCATCATGGTTGTGGTTGAAAAGTTGAGTAAGGTAGCTCACTTCATTACAATGAAGTCTAATAATTCAGCTATCGAGGTAGCTCATATCATCATCAGGGAGATAATGAGATTACATGGTGTTCCCCAGAAGATCATACCAGACAGACGTTGAGTTCACTTCTAGGTTTTGGAAGGGGTTATTTGCAGATTTCGGGACAGAGCTGGCCTTCATTACAACTTATCATCCATAGATAGATGGACAAACAAAGAGGGTTAACAAGATTCTTGAGGACATGATGAGGATGTATGTCATGCATCAACAACGGAAGTGGGAGGAGTATCTTCCACTGATGGATTTTGCATATAATAATAGTTATTAGGAATCCTTGAGGATGAGTCCATTTGATGCTCTTTATGGGAAAAGTTGTAATACTCTTATCAACTGAAGTGATCCAGTGAACAAGGTTCTGATTGGACCGGATATGTTAGATGATATGGAACATGAGATGTAGGTTATCAGAAGGAATTTAAAGGAAACATAGGGTATGTAGAAGAGTTATGCAGATTAGCATAGACCATTGAAGGAGTTTTAGGTTGGGGAGCATTTGTACCTACACATCAAACCCAAGAGGAGCTCCTTGAGGATAAGGTCATGTGCCAAGTTGGAAAATCGGTATTGCGGGACTTTTGTGATCCTTGAGAGGATTGGACCAGTGACCTACCTAATTGCAATTCCACCAACAATGAAAGTTCATGATGTTTTCCATGTTTCATTGCTTAAGAGATATGTCTAGGATGTTGATCATATGATTGATCGGCTCGTATTGCATGTGGAACCAGAGGGACAATTCCAATTAGAACCTCAGTGCATTTTGCAGCAGAAAACACTCATGCTCTGAAACTGAGTAATCAAGCAAGTTAAACTGCAGTGGAAGCACTTTGGGCCCGATGAATCTATATGGGGGATAGTTAATTAGATGTAGGATATGTATCCTTCTTTATTTTCTGATTGAATAGATGAGTTTGATTTATGTGTTTTGGTTCATGTTTATTTATATGCATATTGTATATAGTGAAATGAGTTTTATTGTAAAGCTCCAATAAGCAATGTGTTGTAAATATTTCATTGATTCGTGTTATAAAGCTCCAATAAGAAGTATGTGCTAAATACTACATCGAGTTGTGTCATAAAAAAATGTCTCATGTGAAACCCATGCAAAACCCTTTCCACATTTTATATTTTCAGTGGACGAAGCAGGTCAAAAATGGGGCGCTCAGATTGGATTGGATGGACAATGTTTTCCTAGCCAACTCCATAGAGGGGACATGTTCGGTGTAATTACAACTACAACACTTGTATATATATTAAATTGGGAGAAGCCCAATATCAAAGATGGCTATTTGACATTGTAATAAGGTGATTGGTAGATATAGTGACTCAACATTAATATCTTATCTAAATGAACTTAAATCATGTACTTTAACACCTACTAATTTATCAAAGTAAAAAATTAAGGGAAATTTAGGTAAGCACAAAAAAGGATAATTTTCTAAAATGGGTCCCGACATAAGGTCATGATAGATACCATGTACAAAATGTTCAAAGGATTATTTTTGGCAATGCAAAGGACATCAGAGATCCTAAAAGGGAGCAACATCAATTCTAAAACACAACACCAATGTTGAAACACCTTGGAGGTAAAACTAAAGGCGATCCTTAAAAATGTATCGAAAGGTAACAACATGATCCTTGTGGAGGTTGAAATATCCAATTAAAAAGTATGGCCAAAACTTTGAAGAAAAGGGTCAAATAACCTCAAAGAACATGGTTGAATTTTGAAAGAAAAGAGGATTGGCTATAGATACATAAGGATAAAAAGCATTGAAAACTACCACATAGATGTTCCACAAAAGATTGGAGTTGATTAAGAACCAAAACAAAGACTTCAAAAAGAAGCAAAGACCATCAACCAATAAAATTAGAATAAAACCTAAAAATATTGAAAACTCAAAAAAAGTAATATTACCAAACTCTAAAGATCACCAAATAACTTTGAATTACAATGTCATAAAAAATCCACATATCAAAGATCCACATAAGAATTTCAAGTTACCACGCATGACTAAATACAAAAAATAAAAAGAAAAAATTAGTAACCAATTCAAGGTACTTGTCTACATAATTTTGTGACACCTTCTCCAAAGGGATGATAATATTGATCTCCTTTAGCAACAACAATGGTCATAAAACAAACGGCCCATTAGATAAATTTTGAGGTTTAAAATGGGCATCGTAAGGAATATTATAAAATAATAGTGGAAAAAATAAAATAATATTATATTACATCATCAAATTTTGGAGGAAGAAAAAAACTATTTTTTCAACTTATCTCCCTACAGTTTTACTCGAGCAGGAGAAATCACATTTTTTCATGTAGTGGGGTCCATCAAAAGTATCCAATATGGGTAATCCTTGGATGATGAATTAAATTCCTTCTCCAACGGGTGCTCCCACTCGAAATTTGAGTAAAACCATAGGGAGATAAGTTGAAAATACAAGTTGAAAAAGTAGTTTTTTTAATCTTTTTTACTCCAAAAATGGTGAATCATCCCCCATAGTTAACTTCATCATCTTGAATCTTATTGGTTCTTATAAATTTCATTTTAGTTGTACATTTTTGTTTTGAGGCTCATTTTCGACCTCAAAATTTCTCTAATGAAGGGTTGAATCCCTCATCAACCCATTTAATCCAATTTGTGGTATCCTAGTGAAAAAATATGACTTAGGAACCACTTTATGCAATAGGATCAATTAGTTTTTAAACTTAAATCTCCTTAGAAAACCCAAACTTCAAAGAAAAATAAGAAAACCAATTCTTGCCAATGCAATAAAATCCATTGAACACTATGTTGAATTAACCATCGTGTTTCATGAACTACCAAAATTTTGCCTCACAAAGGGAACACTTAGTGAAGCCATTATTGTCACAGATGGCATTCTTAGGGCACAGAAGTTGAATATCTTTATATGCACGAAAGGGCACAACAATTAAGGGAAATACAATGGTGTGAGATGCCCATCAAAAAGAGAGATGCACCCTCAAGAAAAAAGTAGGCAAAAAAGCAGACAACAACCCTAAAGTTGGAGCCTCTACCAATGCCACATTAGAGTGACGACCATGGCACCATGACACTGTCCATCTATAAAAGTACCTAAAACTCAACAATAGTATTGAGGACCATGACAAGGGAGCTGGATTGAGGATGGAAAAGACAAGGTCAAGGCTATAATATTTTTCAAGGTAATAATCAATTGAAAAAACCGAAGTGAAGGAGAAAGCTTTATGTCCCACTCTCTAAGACCATGTAGTAAAAAAAGGAGCACGAACTAGTATCATACACAAGCTTGAACTTCATACACAAAACATTATAGGATAAGAAAAAGAACAAGAACACTATGATACCATGTAGTAAAACAAGGAGCAATGTCTAGGGACATACACAAGATTGTGTAGGAGTGTATAAACACCCAATGAATAGATTGCAAAACCTAAAAGAACTTTTAAAAAGAGAGAAAAATTGAAGATCACTTCATTTCTTGTGTGAAAAAATGTTTACAACAATCTAATTTGAAAGTGCAATGGAAGCTTCTTGGATAGCTAGAAGATAATTCCTACAACACAGTATATAAGAATACTCTATAAGATTACAAGTTCTAAAGCTTATTCATTGGAACTCTAACAAACCCCAATAAGTGAAACGTAGGGAGGAAATAAATAATGGGTCCTAACAACAAGCTATGCTTAGGTACCCAAGTACAACCTATCATAAACCAAGAAAAGGATAAAAACCATAATAAAAAAATACCCCTCTCCCCCAAAAGGGATTACATAAAAAAAACAAAGAAAGAAAGAGAGAAATTAGGAGGTGAAGGAAGGAGGACTCAACGTGGCCCCCCAAGGAAAACTTCCTTCACTCCATGCATAAGTCGTAATTGAAGAAACCTTGGTGATGCCAAGGTATTTGTGAAAATATTTTCTACTTTCTCTTCAATAGGTACATTTTCTATGCTAAGAATGTTATCTTGGATAAGTTGGTGAATTAAGTGCATATGGATATCAATATATTTTATTCTTTGATGCTCCACAATATTTCTAGAAATATGTATTACACTCTTATTATCACACCACATAATAGTAGGTTTATCCCGTCAAATTCCAATCTCAATCAATAATTGTCACAACCAAAGAACTCCTTCACTAACGAGAACTGCAGCTTGATACTCAACTTCCACCATAGATAACGCAATCACTAATTGTTTTTGTAATACCAATCAATGGACGCAGAACCAAGACATAAGCTAAAGGTGGAATTCGAATCATTAATTGATCTAGCCCTGTTAGAATTTATGAACCCTGCAAGCTCAAGAGTATCAAATATATATTGAAAGCCAAAATTTGAAGTGCCCTAAATATATCTGAAAAATACACTTTGTTTATTTATAGTGACCTTGATGAGGTTCCTGGGAGAATCGAGGAACAAACCCTACTGCATAAGCAATGTCATGTAGGGTGTGAGTCAAATCGAGCAAATTGCCAACCAGTTTTTGATACAACGTAGGATCCACCTATGGTGAGGTGCGACTAGTGGTAAGAGTAATATGTCACTGAAAGGGAGCAAACACAGGCTTCAATAGCCATGCTAAAGTGTTGAAGTAAATCAAGGGCATATTTTTTCTAGAAGATGGTGATCCCTTGTGAATGAACTTGTAGTCCAAAAATGTAATGTAGCAGACCAAGGTCTGTCATAGATTATTGTCCCATCAATGCTTCCTTAATATTTTGAATCATAGGTGATGAACTCCTTGTGAGGATCAAATCATCCACATGGAGAACTAAAATCAATAAATTAGAGCCATATCTCTGAGTGTAAATTGTAGGATCATAATGATAGAAATTAGACCCTAAAGTAATCAAAAATTATCCATCTTCTCATACCAAGCTCTGGGAACTTGTTTGATACCATATAAGGAATGCCGAAACCTATAAAGATGTGAAGGATCCTGCAAAAAACCAAGAGGTTTCTCTATGTAAATCTCTTCAAGTACATTTACATGCAAAAGAGAACTTTTGATATCCATCTAATAAACTTACAAGCCTTAGGAGGCAGCTAGAGAAAGGAAAAAATGTATAGAATCCATCTTGGCAACAAGGGAAAAATCCTTGGAATAATTAATTCCTTTAACCTATGAAAATTAATTGGCCACAAGGAGTGCCTTACTGTTGTCAACAAATCCATCTACAACATATTTCATTCTAGAGACCCACTTACAACAGACTAACATATGTACCTTTAGAAGAGGAGAAATATCCCAAGTATGTTTCTTCATCAAAGAAGAATACTTTTCTATCATGGTAGCTTCCCACTTAGGTATTCCAATAGCATCAAAAAATTGTTGTGGATTTTCTGAAATGGAATGAATCAAAAGAGAGATTCCTCTTGATTGTGATTGATTTGAGGAAAGATAATTGAAAACAATTGCCTCACAACCATATCTATCACGTTACTTTCTGTTATGAAGGCTCCTCCTCAAAGTTTGGTCTTGAACACGTTGTTCCTGATTTGAAACTTAAATTTTGGATAGTAATAGTCGTTATTTTCTTCTTGCTTAGGACATTTAGTAAACATTTCTTCATCTTCTAGATCTACAAAACCATCACAATGCTTAGAACCATTATCAAAAATAGAAGTTGAGGAATAAGGATTAAATGATCCTAGATTACAGGTCTCATCAAAATGAAATCTCTTCAAAACAACACTTCCTTAGAGGAAGGGTCAAAGAGCCTATAGGTCTTCATGTCCTCATAATTTCTAACAAATATCAATTGTTGACTTTTCTTTTCCATGAATTTGCGCTTTTCATCTAGAATTAATGCCCAAGTGGGACTACAATTATGTAATATTCATATATATGCATTCAAAAAAAGTATTACATAAATTTTAGGGTTATAATAATGATTGGTAAAAAATTTATTTACTAACTTGAACATGATAATTTCATGTAGTAATGTGTTTCTAGAAGAGAAAATTCTTGTATTCACTTCATTCATATATATATATATATATATATATATATATATATATATATATATATATATATATATATATATATATATATGATTTATCAGTGTGTAAATGTACATGCAAGAGTTAGCAAATAATGGAGTTTGGCACTTTGGATAAATATTTTATCCACCCCTGAAACTATAGAGCTCTAATATAGAATATTGGTTTCATGGGATTTAGATAAATTTTTTCCATGGAATTTAATTCCTCTCAAGTTTGTTGAAATTTTTTCCTAGATTGATTTGTAGAACTTTAGTAAGTTTTTCAAATTTATCACTAATGACCAATGAATTAGGGAAATGTTTTAGGTTTTATAGTCAAAAAAATTTGGATTTCTCCAATGACTAATGAAATCATCAACACTTTCGAATATAGCATGGGGGTTTCGTTCCCACATAAGTTTAATTGTCACATGGTTTATAATATAATAATAAATTGATGTATATATGTATTTATAATATATGGAAGATTACTATAAATATTTTTTTTAAAGGTTAAATTTAAGAACCCAATATTATAATTAAGTGTGAAGTAATTTAATTAAGGCCAACATATGACATGGTAGGTCCAAGTGGCCATGGTTCCAACCTAACAACAATCCTAGGATAACACATGGACCTAGGGTATTTGCCACATGTTAGCTATAGAGTAAATATGACATGACACCAAGTATGAAATCTTCAAATGGCCATATCTTGGTTATCCAAGCTCAAATTTTGATAAAAATTATATCAGTAAATATATCTTTATGAGTTGAAGGTGATGGTGTCATCGAAAATGAGGTTTGGGATAAGTAAGAAAAATGAAAAATTTATAACCCCACCTCATGGAAACCCTTAAGGTCGGGTGTGGTGTGTGTGTTACAGTGTGGTATCAGAGCTAGTAATGGTATTGATGAAGGAAATTTTTAGTACCATAAACCCTCAATAAGGTACAAAATGAAATAGGCTTTTTACAATAATGGATAGCACCATAAGACGAAGGGGGAGGTCTATAATGATTAACACAAGGATTGGTACCATATAAAGTTGGGGGGGAACTAGCTATATCAAGTTGGTTTTAGAGACATGTTTAAGCCATTGACTATATGAGAGGTCCCTAGTTTTGTTTACTCAAAATATTGAGGATGAGTAGCAAGAAGTACAACTATGGATACATATAATAATTGGGAATACATTAGATTGAATTATTGTGCCTTAGATATCGCTTCCTTTTCTGTCTGCAGCGTAGTGGTGGCCACATCTTTGGGAATCAAAGAAAATAAATATTTTATAAAATAGTTTAGGAGTAGCTTATTGTGGACTTGGATTTTACACATACTGTGTTATCCTCACCAATAGTGGATATGGTCTACAATGTGTATGGATGTGGATTTTCAAAAATTTGAAAGGATCTGAAGTCCCAAGACATGACACACTAGGAGTTTGAAACGCTTGATGTAAGATTTGCAAGTGATGCAAATGTGGAATGAGTATTTGATGTCTCATCAAAGTACCATTTTATTGCTAATCTAGTCAAGATTAACTGAAAAAAGTCTTAATCAAATGAAATATTTCATAATATTTTTTGATGAACAACATAAATGGAAAGACATGACATGGTTTCCAAGATCTTCATCAAGTTTAAATTCAAATTTTGGAATATTTGAATTTAATCCATGCTAAGAAACATTGTGTAATATGGGATCATTGGTCAAATTTTTCAAATTGGGTAGATTAAGGGATGCTAAAATTGACATATTGGCATTCTCAATGAAATTTAGCTATTGGTTCGGATTTGGCTGAGGGTTAGTAATTAGGATATTCCCAGTAATTTGATTTGATTGGGAACTCTATCGAGTAATCATAATAGGACTAACTAATAAGCATTATCCATGTACAATTAATCCTAAAACATAAGCACTAAGAGGTGAGTGTGGGGGAGATATGGAAAGTGACCTAGCAAGACCAGAAGTAACTCCCAATAATGGTGGGAAACCTTGTAAGCATTGAGAATGAAGAGGTCCTAGTGGATCCCTGATCATGTTTGACTTGAGATATATTTGTGAAGAGCCATGGGGACTACAAAATATGTTCATAAATATAGACTACTCAAAGGAAATAATTAATTGAAACAAAGAAACATAATAGTGTACTATTTGTAATTTGTCACTGATATCAAGGTGTAGATCTGTAACAAGGGTCTCTTTCACCTCTAGTTATGCCACATTAATAAGTCAATCCGAGAACGCTTTGTTATTGCAAAGAGTATCTCAATCCGAGGCTATTTGTCAGAGTAATGCTTAGTAGTAAAGTGTTCAGAAAATACAAGAGTAAACGGATGCTAAACTATGACTAAATTGCTCTGAAAGAATAAAATCACACAAGGCAGCTTATCAGTCAAGGGTACGGAAGCGATAACCCATCCCTCTAGAAACTGATGGAAAGGAAATTAGAGCATGGACCATAGGTCTGGGAGCTAGGCAGCGACTGTTGAGGCTCACTACAGCCTTAGACCTTCTCTCACACCAAACAGCAAATGTAAGTAAATGGAACGGCAGAAAGTAAAATGGAATAGCAAACAGGAAATGGAACAGCAAATCTGAAATGGAACAGCAGTAAATGGAACAGCAATAAATGGAACTAAGCCTCGCGAGTCCGAACTAAACTTGTTCTATTGAACCAAACTCACACTTTGTAATAAAATAGCGGTCTCCTCTCTTAAAGCAACTTCGATGGAATGGACTTTATGGAACAACATTCATAAATGAATTATGGAACAAAAATCATCAACCATATATACACAACACGCTTAATATAGCAATCTGATGATTAAAGAGAATATGACTATGTTTCCAAATAGAATAACATTACTTCCGGACTCCAATAATTGAGATTTCAAATGAATCCAATACAGAAATATTAAATATAAAGGCTCTGTAACAGAAACAGTTGGCTTAGATTGATAACATGCGATCAACTCTGAAAAGATTCACACTACATAAATCTCTTGAAGAAACCATTAATGAATTAATCGTAACAGAGCATGGAATAACATATGAGAAACATGTCAGATTACCGAACTATAAAGAGAAACAAACCACGCAGAAACCAAATTATAATGATACAAAAGCAAGTGTCCTTCGGAGCCGGGCCCTTAGCTTCCAACGATACACCGCCTTAGATTACTCCAGACGCAGAGATGAAATAAACACCCAGTCTTTTATATTAATGCATCAACAAATGTACAGCAACACAAGTCTTAGTGAGAGTTGATGATCAAAGTTGAGTCTGAAATTCACAATTACATATATAAAAGTCCCCTTTTCTTAACGATGCCATTCATTTTTATAAAAGTAACGGCGGAGGTATCTAGGTAGCAAAAATAAGAAAAACAGCGATCCCTTAGGATCAAAGATCCTGAGGGATTCGCCAAGCCGTTAATCTTTTACTTTTCTTTCCCTGTTCCGCCGAATTGATAACCCTTCTTTCTTTACTGGGTCGTTCTGCATCGATCTGTTCGATCTCATACGCATCTGGTTCCCTTCTAAAGGGACATCAGTTATTCCTCCTTTATCTTTTCCTTTCGAACGGCAGCTCTTCGTTTCCACCTTTTCCTGCATGCAAAAATAACAATTATCAACGATTAAGCTTTCCATACTAATTCTCACACATTCTATTAAAATTCTTTATTTCTTTAAGTTCATTATGCAGAAAGGGTTACAATTGTTACTGAAAAGTCACTAAATTTTTCGTCAAAAACATACCTTTCCAGTGCTCCACACACCCCCTTGCTTACCATGTTTCATGCCCTCATGAAAACATTATAGTTGACATGCAAGGCTGTAAGAGAATAGGCCGGAGAGGGAACCTTGTGTGGAGGCCTACAACCATGATGAGCAACTCGATCATCAAAGAACTGATTTTTTTGACCTTCAGGCATTTCATACAAGGCCTGATATCCAGGTGCAGGGTGCCAAATGATTGGACTACAAAATCGATACCCTAACAAGGATGGCCCTGCTTGCAAAATACGCTTGCCATAAAGGTTCAATCGACTGGCAGCTAGCTCAAAATTTTCATATTTGAACGGTTCCCTGAGCTGGATGTTTGGGTTAGAAGTCTGGTGTCGGAATTTTGCAGCATCGATGGCGAGGTCTTTAATAGTCAGAAAATATTCCAGATTTTGTCAGATTAGGTCCTCGTGCATGGGTCCTAATGTCTCCATAACACCCGGGGTTCTCATAAGGTTCCTATGTGCTCTCCATAACAGGAGAGCACATACCCACAAGTCTAGGGTCACCCAACTCTTTTGAGGTCCTTAGCATGTGATTGCCCACAAGTCTAGGCTATTTTCCTGTCTCTGAAAAGTGTTATAAGCCCTGAGCCATTTTAGCTGATTAACCCCGAATGAAACGAAGGCTTGCAATTGTATGTCCCCAACAAAAGGGCCAGGATTTAAATCAGTTTCCTGGTCTAGCACGAGGTTATGCAAGTAAAATTCACACAATAATGTTTGAACCTTAATTCCATAATGCTTGCAACAATCTATGAAATCATTAACAGTATTGATTTGTATAGGGGCACCTGCCCTGGCAGCTTTTATCTTTAATCGTAAATATCGTTCAAGCAAAAATAAAGCATAGTTTTTAGCAGGGGCCCTACAGGCCAGAACGTCATTATACAAAGAACACACAGTGTCCATCTGCCTAACAACAATATCTAATCGACGAGTTACCTTTGCAACCTTTTCTTGCTCCTTTTGCCAGCCTTCGAAGGCCTGGCTCTCAGACTGACTAATATTCCGAAGTTGCTGTTGCAATTCTTCATATTTCTCCCGGGGAACTGTTTGTTCCCTCTGTTGTTTAGCTTCTTGCTGAGCTTGCTTCATCATCTTGTGCAAGGTTCTTGTTTTTGGATCCTTTTTCCATAGGGTCGTAGAGGCCGGGAGTTTTACCTGAACCTTTTTGTTATACTGTTTGGAGTTCAGAACCCGGATCACCCCTGAGGGCGGTGCCTCTGTTTGGATCTCCTTATTCTCCTTTTCTTTCTTAACACAAATGAAAGGTTGTTGTGGTTCCTCTGTTAATGGAACATCATCCTGTCCCTCTGCCCCAATTGGAACGGCAGTCTGTTCTTCATTATCAATTGGAACAGCAGTCTGTTCCTCACCGTTATTTGGAACAGCAGTCTGTTCTTCAGTGTCAATTGGAACAGCAGTCTGTTCCTCAATGTCATTTGGAACAGCAGTCTGTTCTTCAGTGACAATTGGAACAGCAGTTTGTTCCTCAGTGTCATTTGGAACAGCAGTCTGTTCTTCAGTGACAATTGGAACAGCAGCAGGTCTTCCAGCCGGGTTTCGACCAATAGGGCGACTATAAGTCCTCCGTCTTCTTATTCTACGGGATTTTGCTGCAGTGGTCCTCTTTCGTTTCCTTGTGGTCCTTCGTATCCTCAGACTGGCTTTCAGAATCCGAATTTGATGTCGGAGCCGGGCTATAGTGTTCAGCAGCCTCTGCTGTTTCCTCCTTACTTTCTTGATTTCCCTTGCCTCAGCAGAGGGTTTACGACTGGCCCTTAAATCTGCTCCTACTCTGTCTAGAATTTCTTCTGGTGCCTTGAGAACAGATTGTTCCTGGATGTTGTCCCTTATTTCTTCCTCATGAAAGGGCGGGTTTTCTTCTCCTTCCTTTTCTGCATGTGAATTCTTAGGTATTTCTTCCTCTGGAGGTCCATCGGGAGGACCTGCTGGGCTGAAGGGTTGGCCATATTCCCCCATATTGGCCAGGATTGCGGCCAATTCATCTTCGCCCACAGGGTCTCGCAGCGGGCTGCTTTATGGCTGTACTACTTCCTCCTCCCGATTGTCCTGCTCAGTGACTGCCTTGGAGTGTTCAGCTTCTGTTTCCGTTTCGGAGTGCACTTCTCCTTCCTCACCTCCTTCTCTGGCTTGCTCAGCCTCGCCCCCAGATTGTCCAGCATTTTCTTCGGAAGGTCCTCCTTCTGGTTCTGGAGGTTCATCTATAATCTCAATTGGTTGGCTGGTGCTTTCCCGAATCTTTTCCAGCCTCCCTCATATTCGAGCTAGCCAAACTGATTTTCTTGGTTTCTCAGGTTGTTCAGGTGTACAAGCAACAGGTTTTTCTACTATCACTTCTCTGTGTTTTTCTGGTCGCTCCGGTGTACTTGAAGAATGCTTACGTTTTGGAGCAACATGTTTTCCTGCTGCCACTTCTCTGCATTTCTCTGATCGTTTTGGTGTGCTAGAGGAATGTTTAGGTTTTGGGGATGGTGCAGCCAATCCCCCCTCAATCGATGTAATGAGCTCCTCCCAATTGCTCTGCTGTTGAGTGAGACTATGGCTCACTATCAATCGAATCAATCCATGGTGGCTAACAACTGCTTCTACGTGCTGTGCCGTTTTCAGGCTTCGGGCCGCATCATGCAATAGTGAATTTAAAAGTGCAGGCAGATTTACAGAACATTTTTCTTTCAAAACAGCTAAGAGTTTAAGATGACGTGGTCTTACCACGTCTTTCCTTCCTTCACAAGTAATGTAGCTCTGTACTATCTTTGCTAGTTCGGTCCAGGGTTCTCCTAACGTTGCTGGCAGAACTCCCTTCCCCTTCATTGTCAAGCTTTGGCCTTCATCCTAAAAAATCTCCATAATCTTTTGTAGTCTCTCTTTCCTCAGTGTCCATACAGGTCCGGTGGCTGGTAGTCCTGAGACTTATGCAATTACATCGTCAGTGACTGCTATCCGCCTTTCTCTTACTATGGAGTAGTCCTCCTGCAAGTTTTGCAGAAATTCCAACGCCACTGTCTCGTTTGATTCTTGTAGGCGACTGAAATAATTCAGCCATCCAGCCTTTTCCAGGATCTCCCGAGCAGCAGCAGAGACTGTCAATTCTTGAGGTTCGCTTCGGATTGCCTTTCCTCCCATGGTTCCACTAAGGATTTCCAATGGAACAGCAACTGCCTGTGCTGTTTTGAGATGCAGAGAAGGTGATCGTCGCGAAAAAAACAGAGTATGCAACAAAAATGGATTGTGGATGGCAACTTTGCGTAAAATAGAATTATCATACCGTTAAACCATGCCAACCTTCGTACACTATCTACCCCGAATGGTGTGCTGACACGTAACTCGTGGAGTAATGAGATTACCTTCCCCCACGCGATGTGATAGGTTGCCCCAGCCGTCAAATAGAGGAGCAACAGCCATCGTGTAACCAGTCATAAAGGAACAGCATATAAAATTACGCCATGTTTTAGATGGACAACAAAATACCGAAATCGAGGCAAAAAGGTGGATCGCGTTTTACATAAGAGCCTGCATAATATGATGCGAGGCCGGGGGATGGGACGTCTGTCAATCGTACGAAATCCCCAAAGGTCATTGTCAGTTCCTTTGCCATGATTTGTAGTAATGAGTGTTCATGCGATATGTTCATCGAGAAATAAAATATGAATTATTCATAGGATAGAAGAGACAAAGAGGTATTAATATCATCCATTTTGGTGTAAACATTATGACTTCGATACCATTAACAGAGCTCTACTGCCGACAGGTGTTCATAACCTTGGCAGAGTTGTTTATTTCACCCCCGGAACCATGATCCTTTGTGTGTATAAAAGTATTTTGTCAAAATGCAGGCCATTATGCTGGCTTGGTAACCAGGTAGCCATAATGCCATTCACAAGGAAGGTGCGAAACGTGGACAGGCCGGCTCGTGATGAGACCCCCTGTTCCAAGGTCTATTTATTTAGTGTACCTTTTGGACCATATCCCTGGTGTGGTGGCCATACTGGGAATGCCACTTCGCTTCCAACCTGATGATCATGGTAGGTTGGCTCTTGATGAGACCCCCTATCCTGCATTTGACAATTAATAATCCATGTTCATCATTTTTTTCTCTTTGCAAAGCACTTTTTCTTATATATTTACACATAAGGGTGGTTCAGCACTCCTTAAGAGTGGGAATGGTGGAAGAAGTCTTATCATCCCAACAGGAAGATATAAATCCTCTGTTCTTATTCCTAAGTAATAATCAGAAAAAAAATTTAGGGAAATCGCCATGATAAAGATAACCAACCAAAACAATGGGAATAAGTTAATGACAACAGAGATGAGAAGTAAGTATGTCCCTCCTCTTGTCCTCTTATCAATACTAGGCTCTATAAAGACTGGAGAGAACATGAGCGAAAAGCATCCTCAATATGAATCATCACAGAGAGAAAAAACATGGCTATAGTGTTCCTTTTGAAAAAAAAGGAACAGCAGAGAAGAATCCATGCAAACAAATAGTTGAGATGTCGTTCTTTGAGAAGGGACAGCCAAAGATCATGAGTGCTATCTCCTTTGAAAAGGGAACAGCAAAAATTCTCAATTGTTGTTCCTTTTGAAAAGGAACAGCAAAAACTCACAAATGCTGTTCCTTTTGAAAAGGAACAGAAAAAACCCAAAAATGATGTTCCTTTTGAAAAGGAACAAAAAAAACTCACAAATGTTGTTCCTTTTGAAAAGGAACAGCAAAGACTCACAAATGTTGTTCCTTTTGAAAAGGAACAGTGAAAACTCAGAAATGTTGTTCCTTTTGAAAAGGAACAGCAAAAACTCAGAAATGTTGTTCCTTTTGAAAAGGAACTGCAAAAATTCACAAATGTTGTTCCTTTTGAAAAGGAACAGCAAAGACTCACAAATGATGTTCCTTTTGAAAAGGAACAGCGAAAACTCAGAAATGATGTCCCTTTTGAAAAGGGACAGCAAAAAACTCACAAATGCTGTTCCTTTTGAAAAGGAACAGCAAAAACTCAAAAATGTTGTTCCTTTTGAAAAGGGACAGCAAAAACTCACAAATGCAGTTCCTTTTGAAAAGGAATAGCAAAACTCACAAATGTTGTTCCTTTTGAAAAGGAACAGCAAAAACCCAAAAATTTTGTTCCTTTTGAAAAGGAACAGCAAAAACTCACAAATGTTGTTCCTTTTGAAAAGGAACGGCAAAGACACGCTGAATGTGAAAAGCAAAATTAAAAAAAAGAAAGATCAAAGAAATGTTAAGAAAACGTATATACGAGAACTTATGTACAAGTCATAAAAAAATGCATTCCTTACTGAATTATAGGTGAGGAAGATTTCACTTCCTCTCCTAAAATTTCCATGTCAATGTCTTGACGTAGCTGCTGACAGAAGGATTCCCGAGTGAGTGGCCTACGATAGAGACGAACTCGGTGGCCATTTACCTTGAATGCATATCCAGAACCATCGATTGTGATGAGAGTAAGGGTCCCATTATCATGTACTTTCTGGATTTCGTATGGCCCTAACCAACGAGTCTGCAGTTTCCCAGGGAAATCCTGAAACCGAGAGTCATATAACAGGGCCCAGTCTCCTTTGTGAAAGACTTTGTTCTTGATAAGTGCATCATGCCATTTAGCTCGCTGCTGTTGAATAAGTGTTGTATTTTGTAATGCAGAGAGCCTTATTTCGTCCAATTCATTAATCTGTTGTAGTCGATTGATTTGTGCCTCACTTAAATCTAGGCCAAATTCCTGTGCAGTTCGTAGTGTTTGGATTTCGAATTCTATGGGGAAAATAGGTTGTTTCCCAAACACTAATTGATAGGGTGAATAACCAGTGGTACTTCTCCAGGTGGTTCTATAAGCCCAGAGTGCTTCAGGTAGTCGGGCGGCCCAATCACGCCTATGTGAAGCAATGGTTTTTGTTAAAATTGATTCTATTACCTTATTGCTACTTTCTACTTGCCCATTCGCCTGCGGGTGATATGGGGTAGTAATTTTATGCTGGACGTGATAATTGTTAAGTATTGCAGCTAATTTGTTTCCGGCAAATTGTGGTCCTCCATCTGTAATTATTTCTCTCGGAAGGCCATAACGTACAAACAAATGGAACAGGAACTGTATTACCGAATATTTTGTAGCTCTAGGCAACGCTTCGGCCTCAACCCATTTGGTAACATATTCTGTGGCTACCAAGATATATGTTCTCTGATTTGATGATGGGTTGATGGGTCCAACGAAATCAAGAGCCCATCGTTCAAATGGTTCAATGACTAATTGTGGCCTCAGAGGCATTTCGTCGGCTTGACCAGGTCGTCCTGCCCGCTCGCAGCTGTCACAGGCTTGAACGAATTTCTTCGAATCCTTAAAAATTGTAGGCCAGTAGTATCCCGTCTGCAATACTTTATGTGCTATCCTTTTTTCAGCAAAGTGTCCCCACATGGTCCGTCATGACAAGCTTTTAAGATGTCAAAAATTTCATCTTCTCGAATACATCTCCTAATTTGCATGTCCGCCCATGTGTGGAACAAATAACCCCCGATCCACGAAAACTGAGTACTCTTCTGAACAATCTGCTTACGTTCATTAGGGGTTAAGTGTTTTGGTAGCTTACCTACTGCAAGGTAATTGGCAACATCAGCATACCAAGGTGTTTGAACAGCAACAACAAACAAGTGCTCATCCGGAAATTGATCTTCCATTGTTGCTGCCTCAATTGATTTTGGTATTCGTGAGAGAAAATCAGCTACAGGGTTTTCCTTGCTGGGTCTGTCCTTGATTGTGATATCGAACTCCTGCAATAAGATCAACCATCTCATTATTCTAGCATTTGTAACAGGCTTATTCGCTAAATATTTGATAGCAGAATGATCTGTATATAAAACAACGGGATAGCTTGTAATATAATGTCTAAACTTATTGACAGCATGTATTACAGCGAGGAATTCTTTTTCAGTGATAGTGTAATTTAATTCAGCAGGGGATAAATTTTTTCTGATATAATAAATAGCATATGGTTTTTTATCCTCCTCTTGCCCAAGGACTGCACCGATTGTTGTGTCTGAGGCATCAGATGAGATTTGGAATGGTAAATTCCAGTTTGGTCCTCGAAGGACTGGAGCTGTTGATACAAGCTTCTTTAATTCCTGGAAAGCGCGGTCGCATTTCTCTGTCCACATGAAATCAACATTACCAGTTAGTGCATATAGAGGTGCAGCAATGTGTGAATAATGTTCTATAAATCGTCTATAATACCCAGAAAATCCAAGAAAGCTGCGTACCTCTGTCTGAGTAGTGGGGGTGGGGATAAGCAAAATTATTTGAATTTTGGCCGGATCTACCTGAATGCCAGCTGCTGAGACAAAATTTCCTAGAATAAGCCCTTCAGTCATCATCATATAACATTTTTCGTGGCTTAAACAAAGCCTGGTAGCAATGCAACGCTGTAGGACTTTTTCTAGAGTGTCCAAAGCTGGATCAAAATCATCTCCATATGGTGTGAAGTCATCCATGTATACTTCAAGTCCATCATTTATTAAATCTGAAAAGATGCTAAGAATAGCCCTTTGGAATGTGGCAGGAGCATTACATAGGCCAAAGGGTAGAACTCTATAGGCGAACGTTCCCCAAGGACAAGTAAAGGTAGTTTTATCTTGGTCTTCAGGGGCAATCTGAATCTGATTGTATCCACTGAAGCCATCCAAGAAAGAAAAAAATTTATTTCCTGCTAAAGTGTCCAATACTTGGTCTATGAATGGGAGGGGGAAATGGTCTTTTTGTGTGGATTTGTTTAACTCTCTATAATCCACGCAAATCCTCCATTTCCCATTCTTCTTGGGTACAACCACAAGTGGAGAGACCCACTTACTATCAGAAATAGGATAGATAAAATTAACATCTAAAAGCTTCTAAAGTTCTGCTTTTACAACATCTTTTAGATGAGGGTTGAGTCTTCTTTGCGGTTGACGGACAGGTCTTGCATCTTTTTCTATATAAATATGGTGGGTGCACAATTGGGGGTCAATCCCTTTCATATCAGGGTAATCCCACGTAAATGCTTCTTGATGCTTCCGTAACAGATGGATGAGTTTTATTTCTTGGTCCGGTGTAAGGTTGGCATTGATGTTTAGAGTTTTTCCCGGTTCAATTTCCACTACTTTACTATTGGCAACAGAAGTCACAGGTATCGTTTGGTCATGGGTATCTTTCAAGGGATCTTCTTCTAGTTCGCTATCGAATGCAGCTTCTATCATGAAACACTGTGTGTGAGGTCTAGATTCAGTTTGACTAATGAAGTTATTGATAGCATCGTCTTCTGTTTGGTCTTTAAAGTCTAGGGCCTTCTGTATAGTCAATGGTGATATGATATTGTCAGTAAGGTATGATACAGGGTGTTGGTTAGTTTTTATCATTGTAAGACTTGGCTGTGCTGGAGGGTATAGAACTAGATTTTTAATATCTGGTCCTCTGGTTATGGTCATATTCCCCTGCCGGCAACCAATGTAAGCATCGGCGGTAGCAAGCCAAGGTCTACCTAAAATTAGCGGGTGTCCATCCAGTCGCGTTTTTGGATTAATTACCAGGGAATGAGTTGGGTATTCCCAAGAATCTATAGATACCATGACATCGTATAGAGTTCCTTCTGGTCAAACTACAGATCGGTCAGCCAATTCTAACAAAGTAGAAGTGGGTTCTACCGATGTAATATCGAGCTTTTGGCAAGTAGAAGTTGTCAAAATATTAATTGCAGCTCCTAAATCAACTAAAGCATTAGTCAGAGTCTTACCATAGATTTGAACAGTTACGATTGGATTTCTTGGATCTTCATATTTAATGGGTGTTCCTGATAACAAGTCAGATAAAGTACCAACTACTTGGACTCTTGGGTTAGTGGTTACATTCCTCCTTGGTTTTTTTATTCACAACTCTTTTATAGTTTTTGCATATATAGGGATGTCTTGAATGGCTTGGAGGAAAGGAATTCTTATGTACAGGTTTTGTAACTCTCCCAGAATGTCAAATTCTAGATATTGTACAGGTCGTGGTATGACTAATCGTTCTGGGAAAGGAGGAGAGGGCGTATTTTCTTGATGATGAGTCTGCTCCTTATTTGCACCCTCTTGTTGTAACGGTTGTTCTATTGGTAACTGATCTTCAATGTGAACTGTTTTATCTCCCTCTGTTTCTATTATACGTCCAGATCTTAACTGAAGATCATTGCACTCCCTCAGTTCAGGTCCGATTTCTGCTGATTCTATAATTTGGAGGGATTGGACCGGCCTATTATTAGGATTAGGATTGGGTTGGGCTGGGAGTTGCGGTCTCAGATTAGACTGGGGATTTTGTTGCAAAGCTGGCAGAGTCGGTTGAGGGAGCGGAATAGTTTGTGTTGGCTGATATGTCGATCTTGGCCAATTTGTCTACCAGGGTGAACTTTGTGAAGTAGGGGGGGTCCATTGTGGAGGATATGAGCTATTCTGCCAACATGGTGGGGCGTAAGGAAAATTCGGCCAACCAAATTGGCTTGGCTGATTCATCCATGGATTTGGAGAAGGAAACAGTTGTGATGACCAGTTTGGAAATGGGGGTTGAGATTGGTTTTGCCACATACTATATTGCTGAGCGTTATACTGTGGAGGCTGAAAAGAAGAAGTTGGGTCTGAAAACATACCCGATTGCCTTGGTTGCCATTGGCGACGCTGGTTAACGAAGTATGCTGATTCTGGCTCTTCTTCTGCTTCCTTATATACTGCCTTCAATCCAGGAAGTGAGGGGCAACTCTCAGTAAGGTGATCTTTTGTACAAATAGCACATGTTTGAACTGCATCCAGTGGACATTCCTTGTGGCTATGTTTTCTTCTACATCGGGGGCAGAAGATCGCCAAATTCTGTTCTGCCTCTATCTACTTCTGTTTAGCCTGCACAATATCAAGTTGTGTAGTCAATGTCCCCAGGATATCAGTTTTAAAATTTTCTAATAAATTTCCAAGTTCTACACGTGTTACTCCTTCTGTTGATATTTTGTTATCTCTGACAAACCGATCATATTCTGTTGGTTTTGTCCTTGTGCTACCCCTCGAGCTCTTGATACATAAATCAATGATGTCAGCAAAATTTTCTTGATAAATATCCCCTTTTCCCATGATATTTAATGTTTCAATCCATTGTTCCTTCATGCCTCTAATCAATGTTGTTTTTAACACATTATCAGGCAGAGGTAGTGATGCATATGGAGATCTTTGTAAATTATACTAAAAACGTTCTACATATTTTTCTAGTGTTTCATTTGGTCTAGCTGTCATCTGAAATATTTCATCTTTCAATTGTCTAGACCTACAATAATCTTGATATTTCTTTAGGAAAGATTCTTTCATTTGCTCCCAGTTATTTATAACTCCACCACCTAAACCCATAAACCATCTTAAAGTTGCCCGTTTCAAAGTGGAGGGGAACAACTTTAATTTCTGGGGGTCAGTGGTGTAATCATACCCCCTGCATAATACATCAAATTCAAATAAGAATGCATCGGGGTCCTCTGATGTAAGTCCGTGAAATGTAGGAATGTGTTGAAGGGGAATTGCTTTCATAGGAGCATTTGCTGCAGAATCCACTATAGGATATTGCAATGTAGAAGTTTGAGTGTTTGGCTGATTCTGTGCCATGGGATCGAATATGTGCCAGTAACCTTCCGGGATTTCTAAGAGGGTATTCCTAGGCAGAGAAGGAACGGCCTTAACAGGGATTGTTTTAATAGCACTTCCTTCGTCTGGAATAACGAGAGTCCCTGTTGCTTGAGGAGATTGAATCCCTTCAACAATGATTTTTGCAGCGCTTCCTTTACCTGGGCTTTTTAATGCCTGAATTATCCTAGGAGGAGATCTTGGCTCCTCAACTTCTCCTGTTTCCCCTTATCCTTCACAAAGATTGCTTAGATTCCATTCCTGCAGTCGTTTTGGAATAGAATTTTCAATTTCTTGAAAGTCCTGTTCATCAGTCTGACTATGCACCTCAGCGAAGGCTACAGATGGTGATCCTGCGGCCTGAAGGGAGCTAGTAGGTTGTTTAGAATTGGTTTTCCTGAACCCTACTGATGGCTGAGATTCAGTTTTCTTATAGATTTCGTCTATGAAGGTTGTTCGGCCAAGGGTCACCGGCCCTTTGGCTTTTTTCGGGTTTGAACGGAGGTTTGATAATTTTTTCTGGCTTTTTCTGCTTAGTCATGCACTCTATAAACTACCAGATTCTATTCAACCCACAATTCTGCCAGGAAAAAGGACGGTGGAGCAGGGCTTTTACATGCTCCGTACGCAGGTTCTTACCTTCCGTTTTTAAAATCCAACTCTCCCCTAGCAGACTCGTACACTACTCTGTAAAAGACAAATGGCTATACTCTTTCCCCGACAACGACGCCAAAATGTAGAGCTGTAACAAGCGTCTCTTTCACCTCTAGTTATGCCACATTAATAAGTCAATCCGGGAACGTTTTGTTATTGCAAAGAGTATCTCAATCCAAGGCTATTCGTCAGAGTAATGCTTAGTAGTATAGTGTTCAGAAAATACAAGAGTAAACAGATGTTAAACTATGACTAAATTGCTCTGAAAGAATAAAATCACACAAGGCAGCTTATCAGTCAAGGGTACGGAAGCGATAACCCATCCCTCTAGAAACTGATGGAAAGGAAATTAGAGCATGGACCATAGGTCTGGGAGCTAGGCAGCGACTGTTGAGGCTCACTACAGCCTTAGACCTTCTCTCACACCAAGACAGCAAATGTAAGTAAATGGAACGGCAGAAAGTAAAATGGAACAGCAAACAGGAAATGGAACAACAAATATGAAATGGAACAGCAGTAAATGGAACAGCAATAAATGGAACTAAGCCTCGTGAGTCCGAACTAAACTTGTTCTATTGAACCAAACTCACACTCTGTAATAAAATAGCAGTCTCCTCTCTTAAAGCAACTTCGATGGAATGGACTTTATGGAACAGCATTCACAAATGAATTATGGAACAGCAATCATCAACCATATATACACAACACGCTTAATATAGCAATCTGATGATTAAAAAGAATATGACTATGTTTCCAAATAGAATAACATTACTTCCGGACTCCAATAATTGAGATTTCAAATGAATCCAATACAGCAATATTCAATATAAAGGCTCTGTAACAGAAACAGTTGGCTTAGATTGATAACATGCGATCAACTCTGAAAAGATTCACACTACATAAATCTCTTGAAGAAACCATTAATGAATTAATCGTAACAGATCATGGAATAACATATGAGAAACATGTCAGATTACCGAACTATAAAGAGAAACAAACCACGCAGAAACCAAATTATAATGATACAAAATCAAGTGTCCTTCTGAGCCGGGCCCGTAGCTTCCAACGGTACACCACCTTAGATTACTCCAGACGCAGAGATGAAATAAACACCCAGTCTTTTATATTAATGCATCAACAAATGTACAGCAACACAAGTCTTAGTGAGAGTCGATGATCAAAGTTGAGTCTGAAATTCACAGTTACATATATAAAAGTCCCCTTTTCTTAACGATGCCGTTCCTTTTTATAAAAGTAACGGCGGAGGTATCTAGGTAGCAAAAATAAGCAAAACAGCGATCCCTCAGGATCAAAGATCTTGAGGGATTCGCCAAGCCGTTAATATTTTACTTTTCTTTCCCTGTTCCGCCGAATTGATAACCCTTATTTCTTTACTGGGTCGTTCTGCATCGATCTGTTCGATCTCATACGCATTCGGTTCCTGTTATGAAACCAGCTCAAGAAAAGATAGAAAAGATAAATCCACGCCTTAGAATTCAGCCTCTTCGAGGGGGCAACCTCCTTTACATTACATAAATGAACAATTCTTGGATGATACAATTGAAAATACCTCCTTTCTATATATAGGAGTCTAAGTGGTCCCAATACAATCAAAGCCTACATAACAATAATATTGTAGGGCACAACAGTGACAATGGTGGGCTTCTATGTGGCATAATAGTAACAATATGGGCACTACATGGGTACATCAATATAATAAGTGGGTTATACTAATAACAATAAGGGGTTACACTAGTAGTATAGGGGCCTAACATGCCCCTCTCCTTCAAAAAGCGTTGTCCTCAACGCTTGAGTAGTTCTTGATGCTTCTATATAAAATTCTTGTCCTCCCATGTGGAATATTCAGCGGGTAAGTTCTTCCACTTGATGAGATACTCTGAAATTGATTGATTTCGTAGCTGTCGGGTTCTTGTTTCTGTGACTGCTCCAGGTTCCAATATGATTTTTCCTTCCTCTTCAATTTCTGGCAATATTGCTTGAATTGGGATCTTTTGCAACTTTTGAATAAGTGGCCATACTTCTTCGTTCTTCTTCCCTTCATCCGTTGCTTCGTTTATCCAATTTGGTTGGATAATATAAATAGCACAAAACAATGCTTCCACATCCTCATCCTTGAAGCGTCTTCCCATTCGGTAAGGTCGCCATTTTTTAAGTGCATGTAGTATTGCCAACATTTCCTTCTCACAAATAGCTTGCTTGAGATGTAGCAGTAAAAATATCCAATCACTCACATCAAAACATTTTTCACTACGTTGTTGATCTACCTGTTGTTTCATTTGATTTTGCACCGAAGTGGCGTTATCCTTTAAAAGTTGGAGAACTTGCTGTTGATGCTCGATATGATCTTTCTCTACCAAATGTTATGAAACCAGCTCAAGAAAAGATAGAAAAGATAAATCCACGCCTTAGAATTCAGCCTCTTCGAGGGGGCAACCTCCTTTACATTACATAAATGAACAATTCTTGGATGATACAATTGAAAATACCTCCTTTCTATATATAGGAGTCTAAGTGGTCCCAATACAACCAAAGCCTACATAACAATAATATTGTAGGGCACAACAGTGACAATGGTGGGCTTCTATGTGGCATAATAGTAACAATATGGGCACTACATGGGTACATCAATATAATAAGTGGGTTATACTAATAACAATAAGGGGTTACACTAGTAGTATAGGGGCCTAACAGTTCCCTTCTAAAGGGACATCAGTTATTCCTCCTTTGTCTTTTCCTTTCGAACGGCAGCTCTTCATTTCCACCTTTTCCTGCATGCAAAAATAACAATTATCAGTGATTAAGCGTTCCATACTAATTCTCACACATTCTATTAAAATTCTTTATTTCTTTAAGTTCATTATGCAGAAAGGGTTACAATTGTTACTGAAAAGTCACTAAATTGTTCATCAAAAACATACCTTTCCAGTGCTCCACACAAGGCTTTGAAAACATGAGCATGATGGAAAAATACCTAGTGTCCTTACTCTAAATTTGTAAATGGAACTTCCAAAAGTTTCAACAATGGGGAATTAATCCAATAATACAAATTAGTGAAGCTTGAAAGGAGGATTATAATGAGGAATATTGGGGCACATTTTAGAGTGGCTAATTACATTTCCCAACAACCATTAAAAATCACTTATAGGTGCAATCAAATCCCATGATCATCACCTTAGGTAGATTCCCTATGATTTGGTCACCAGTCTACTTTTGTTAATGTGGGTAGAGAGATTATAAGTTGTCAACAACGTAATCACATGCTAAGGACCTCAAAAGAGTTGGGTGACTCTATCCTGTAGGAACAACCAAATCTTAACCATTGACCTTTCACAATCATCCCTTTACTATTCAACACATACATGGAGGAGGCAGAATATGAATGATAAACATTGAGTTGCATATATTATTGACATGATATACATTTATAGTACATTGGAGTGGTCATTGGATTCCATATTCAAAGGTCTCTTGGACTCCGGTGGTTGTTCAAATTCCACACCAACCCATAGGTGTCCAACATTCCCCCCCTTAATCCAAAGGGGTATGTATGAGTCCAAGAAGAGAGCTGTAATACAAAATGTGAAAAAAAGCATGGAAACACTAGGCTGAAAGTGCTCTCTGAAATGTTGGTATAAGGGGGGTGGTTTAAGGATGATCGCCAACACTGGAACGCTTAGTGCAGTTCCCGGAACTCTTCCAAATATGACATGAAGATGAGGTATTCTACTAGAGGAAGTACTCCTCATGTTTTGAAGAGGGAAACCTTCAACCTTGAAAGGGAGGTCTCACCCCACATAAAAAGGGAGAACCTCAACCTGAAAAGGGAGTTCTCAACTTGTGATTGTTTAAAGATGACCAACAACTCTGGAATGCTTAATGCAATTTCTGGAACTCTTCCAAAACTAGCAAGAAGATGAAGTCTTATGCTAGAGGAAGTGTCCCCAATTATTTGAAGGGAAGTCTTAACCGCGCATAGATGGTTTAAGGAAGACCACCAACCAATGGCATGCTCAAGGGAATTTACGTCTCTGGCCACAACTTTGAATCTGGTATGGCACGTTGTGGCTCAGGCTCACTTTATGTGGCTTTGAAGCTTGTATATGACCATCATTTCCCCCCCTGTGAGATACAAGGTGAGAATATGGAAAAAAATTCAACTTCAAGACTTTTCAATAGTCGAGAACAAATCCTGTTGTATGAGAGAAATATCTTCTTAGTTGTTGAAGCCCATTGCTAAGAAGCGATCCATCCGAGATGAATTTTTGTTCTTGTAGTGGGCTTGTTTCTAAAGCATCCATGTGAAGAATGAGTACGCTGATCACAATGCTTGCACAGATGAATATCAAAATAATGATCTTTCATATGGCCAACTCAGTCATAGTGTTGGCATTTAACAACTTTTGGTTGCGAATGTGGAGGAGCATAATCTAGAACAGGTGAAGGTGAACAGTCATGAAGGAATCCAACACTCTGAAAATGGATGGGCTTCGAGTGATATGGAATGTGAAAGGGAACCTCCTTATCATATCCAAGACCTGTTATGTGTTTGTTATGGACAAGCTCTTCCCAAGGTCTGATGATGGGCTTGGGAAGCGTATGTTGAATTTCTACTTCTACATTCAACTCTGCTCTTTAGATGGGTACTACATATGAATCAATCTTAATCTCATTGATATGATTAAGTTTTGGAAGTTGATGGGAGTCTATCTCAATTTTATGAATAGAAACAGATTCATAATGATGAATCCATTGTTGTAATTCTGCTTGTTGTAGCTAAGATTCAAGCTGAAAAAATTCAATGTTTTCTTTTTCATTTTGTAAACAAATTCGAATATCGGAGAGAGTGTCCCAAAATGAAGCAGGGTAGGTGAACGCCCACTTTGATACCATGTTAAACACATACATGGTAGAGGCAGAATATGAATGATAAACATTGAGTGGCATATATTATTGACATGATATACATTTATAGTACATTGGAGTGGCTGTTGGATTCCATATTCCAAGATCTCTTGGACTTCTGTGGCTCTTCACATTCCACACCACCCCATAAAGGATTAGTTGTCCAACATTTACCTTGGCTTTTTGGCACACTAATGATGGAATATTTAAGTCCCCTACAAGGACAACTTCTATATTTAAAATGTATAATGATAAAGGGGGTTTATTTGGATGTGTACCTTAAAAGCATAATAAAGCTCCTATGACTAGAATGGTGGTCCAATTTTGTTTGTCTTAGGGCGTGAGCGTGTGGTTAATTTGAGTGATCCCATAAGTTTGGATTGAAAAATTCAAACACCCTATGATCATTACAGTCTCCCTAATTAAACTATGTGAGAGAGAAACCAAGCGCCAAAATGAAATTACAAGAAAGAAAAATAAGCCTAAACAACATGAATATGATGAACCCTTACTTCCTTAATAAAATTTTATGATGATTGAATTACAACTTGAACTAAAACAATTGAATATTTAAGCTAACTTTACAACAACAACAAAAATCACAATTTCCACGTTGTAAAGAAGTTCAATATTTGGGGTTTAAAAACTACCACTTAAAGAACATTAGCCATGGTACATGTCAAGATTTAAGAGTCATTGTTATTGAAACAAATCCACTAGCTACTTCAATCCAAACTAAAAATCCATATTGAAATGAAAAAAGAAACAAACGTCCAATTAATGGAAAGAAAATGGACTTCGGAAAACTTGTGAGAAAGTAGCATCATAAAAAATAAGATATGAAATCAAATATAGACTTCAAAAGCACCTAAAGTCCAATTCAAATCCATGATTAGGAATGATAAAATATTGTTTTTGAAGATTTCCGGCAAGAACTGTGTAGTGTGTTCGATCTGTCCAACGTTTCAAATGGTTACTCCATCCATCATAGCTCTTTCATCCCTGATGATGGATGGAGTAACCATATGAAACGTTGAATGGATCAAAAACACTACACAATTCTTATTGGAAATCTTCAACAACAATATGAATAACTATGGAAGCCTCAGATTGTTTAATGATATAATAATTATGTTGAGTGTGTTTCCTTTTGAGATTAAAATGGATCATAAGCACGAAAGTTCAACTTGTCCAATTTTTTTGTGGTTCTAAACTAGTCATAAGGTGGATGGGGAATTCATATAGGACACTCAACATAAATCTTCTTCATTTGGTTATTCATTTGAAGGAGATTTCAAGATTACTTAATCATATCTCATTTTAGTGTGTTTACTAGAAGTTGAATTACAAAGTTGACTCACTATCTAAAGAGGAACTTCAAATGATACATAAAACTATATTATTTATGGATTTCGATGACAAACATTTATTTGATGTTAGTCCCTATAGGATATAGGTATTTCATGTATACACTAGTTTTTAGGATGTATGCATAGAAAAATTTAAGTTATAACTTAATTTGAGACTATTACAATGAATTATTTTTTATTAGAAAATTATTGGAAAGCTAGATGATTAAAAAGAGGAGAAGAAAAGTTATTGGATATGTTTTGATCATGATCTTAAGAAGTTAGAGTTTTTCTAATAATCAGTTTTTGACATCAAAGTATCTTTATGAAAACTTATCATATCATGCCATGAGCGAATGAAGAAAACGTTTTTCACTTTAAAATAGAACATGTAAGACATAGGGATGAAGATGATGAAATTTCTTGGGCTTGCAACAAAATTAGACGTTGTTGATAACTTCTGGAAAACTGTGTATTCGATTCGTTGATGTTACCGACGTTTCAAGTGAACACTTCACCCATCTTCAGGGACAAGAATTTTGATAGAATATGTGAAGAGTGTTAGACCTAATTGCTTAGAAAAGGCATGAATATCACCATTAAAGAAGGTTAGATTAAGATTTGTGCGAACATAATTGTTAGGGAATAAATATAAGTGTTAGGAAAAGTGAGAATGATAAGCCTGAATGATTAATATTAACTTAAAATGAATACTTTATTAAATTTAAAAAAATTAAAATTGAATTTAAATGAAATTATGATAAATTATTGAATTCAAATTAAAATATTTGCTAATAAAAATATTTCAAAATTGAATTCACATTTAAAAATAATAAATTGTTGAAATAAAATTAAAATATTAATTATTAAAAAATTTAAAGTTGAATTCAAATTAAATTATGGTAAATTATAGTTCAAATTAAAATATTAATTAATATGAATAAGTGAAAAGAATGCAAATTAATAAATTCAAATTTAAATAAATTAGAGTTAAAACCTTTAGAAAATGAAAAAAAACCAAGATGGGGAAATTTAAAAGCTCAAAGATCAAAACTTAAATATTAAGTAAAAGCTCAAAGATCAAAACGTAAATATTAAGTTAGATAAGAAATTGATTTAAAAGAATAAGTCAAATTTATATTTTATAGAGATTAATGTTAAAATATAAAATTAAAAATAATATTTTTTATTTTTAAAATATCTTTATTGTTATTCGAATCACAATTTATTTTTATTTGATTATAAGATTAGATTATAAATAAGGAACAGTAATTTTTTAATAATTTTTATTAGAATATAATAATATAACGATAATGAGAATGATATGGGTTAAAGAATTTGATAATGAGAATGATATGGGTAAGAGAATTTGATTAAGGAGTGAATATTGAATATAAACTGGAAATAATAAGAATAAGAATGAGAAAGGTGAAGGATTAAATAAGGATCAAAGTTGATTAAATAAGGATGCTAAGATTGAAGGGAAGAAGTAGGAAAATAGAGAAAGAGGAAGAAAAGAGAGGGAAACAAGATTTAAGAAGGGTGAGACCTTATGTTAGAGGAGTAGGGTTTAAAAGATAAGAAATGGATGGTGGACTTCCAAGAATAGCTTAACTGGTATCTATCAAATTATGGACTGTGAAAACACCCATGCCAAAATTAGATGTTTCTATATTGTCAAACTTGGATATACAACCTTATAAACACTTGAGGTTTGAAAGATCTATCAGTAGTGGAAGAAATTAAGGAAGGTTAAAGAACCTCCAAAGTACACTCTAATCCTTTGGATTTTTCTCATCCAAAAGGTTTTAAATTTTGATATACTTTAACAGAGAAATAAAGCAAGTCCAAGCATTTTCATCCCCTCTATAAGTAATGAAAAAACTTCCTTGCATTTATTTAAAGAATACCCTTAGGGTCTATGCATGAAGTTGTGTTACATTGTTTGGCAAGAGAGGGCATGTTTTGGGTGTAAAACAACAACTTGATCAATCCATTTTAAGTGCTCGATTGAGAAATATTTGAGCCCTCGATCAAGTTGTTTGAGGGCTTAAAGATATAGCTCAATCGAGCATTAAAACAAACCCTCGACTATGCTCGTGTGTAACCCAAGGTTATCTAGGAGCTCGATCGAGCTAGTGGCTCAATAAAGCAATATGCTTGATCGAGCCATGTTTGTGAAATTTCCTACCAATACAACCTAGGCGTGGAATTAAATAAAGTGGCTCGAACAAGCCTTAAAGCTAGATCAAGATTTTATTTAACCATATTTAGTGCTCGATTGAGGGTTTCTTAAAGCCTCAATTGAGTTATTTAAAATTTTATCTCAAGCGCTCGATCGAGCTGTTGAGAGCCTAAAAACCATATTTTTAGGTCCACTTTTGTAGATTTCTCTATAACACCATTTTGTATCCTGGTTGATTTAGGGCAGAATTTGTCATTAAGTGGCACAGTTGAGCATATTGGATTCGTGAAAGAATCCTCTCTCCAATGGCATATGAGTTTGACACTTTCAAATTCATATGATATTTTTCATCTAATTTCTTCTAAACATAATACTTGAATTTTTTTTGGACAGTTTCAAAGGGGATGAATAAAAAATCAATAACATAAAATATACACAACAAAAAAATTCAAAAACCACTATCTTCATTTATGGGCCCTCTTAAAAAGAGTACTCTTGGTTTTTCAATTTATTTAAACAATTGAAAAAAATCTTACACAAACACATATTTCTGCAAAATGTAATTGAAATATTACTTCGCCAACTTTAAAAAATTATAAATAATATAATTTTTCATTAAAAAAGAGAAAAAGAAAATGAAAAACTTAATTCTCTCTGTGTAGATCATGCTCATATAGATGTGTTTTAGAAATTACACATTTTGGACTAAGTTATGCTACACAAACACATGCATACCTCTTAAGATGTGGGAAAATTTTTAAGAACAAACATTTAATTTAATGGAAAATTGACAGGTTATATGACACTAATTTTTTTTGCAAAAAATATCATTAGGACAACAACATAATTGTCCACAAATTGTCTTTTTATTCCAAATCAAAATTCACAATGCATATATGAATTTTGAGGGCTTCAATTCTATAAACGAGGAAAATTTTGAAATTTCATCGCCAAATTTGGCCTAAACGTGTAACCCATCTTCATGCATTCACCCCTTACTCAAGATAGTATAAAAAGAGGTTGAACATTTTATCTCACTTCAACATTGGGACAAAGTTCCCTTATAAGTTTTCTTTGAAGAGCACTTTAATGGACGAGAATTGAAGGAGTATAGAACACTTCCATACTTGATTACTTGGGAAATTTGGTTGGTAAGAAATCTCAGGCTTTTAAAAATTTCTAAGCTCTCACTTTGACAATTTCATTAGAATCTTTTTTGCGATTTTCTTCTTATAATCCTAGTATAAAGATAAAAACCATTCAGGTGACTTGGGAGGAGATTATGAA